>CM041793.1:33184203-33516703 GCA_023376895.1 Aspiorhynchus laticeps
CATTCAGACTATGACTGAGTGGGATTCGCATCACAGTCTTCCCGAGAGTTAGGACAGATGTTAACCTGACACAGACTCACAACATATGCAGCCCTGTGGCGCAGCTCTGCATGGGGCCTCACAGCACCGCTCTCACTGTTCCAAACCGAACTAAATAAAGCAAACCTGCACACACCCTGCCGCTCCAGCAACCAGAGTCAGGTGCTCTTCAATTATTAGCTGCAAATCACTGCTATCATACTTTGATGACATCTTTAGGTAATGCGGATCAGATAGGAAATGTTAATCAGATAATAATCTAATATTATTCAGACTGGCCATTATGGCAAACAGCCAAGGAACCATGATGTCTAAAAACAGGTACTTTGCAGAGTTTCGAAAGCACCTTAGGGGTACGCTTGAGATTCATTTACTCATCCTCATGCCTTTCTGAACCAGTATGATGTTCTATCTTCTGTGGAACATAAAAGAAGATATTGAAGAATGCTTTAACTCTTTGGACCATAATGGCTGTCGGAAATTATTTCAAACCACTATAACCAGTGGTTTAAGTGTTTGGGAGAGATCAACTCATTTATTTATCAAAACCAAGATTTGGTCTTTTTGAGTTGGCATGTTGCATTCTAAAAGTATGATTAGATTCATTATGGCAGAGCTCCTCAGATAACCTCTTGGCTCTTGCACTCATATTCTCCCATGATGAAAAAGAAAAGAGGCATCATTGGTGCTCAAGGCATGTCATTTTTTGTGTTATTATATCCTGCAGGAGCCGACAGCCCCTCAGCTTTGTAATTGTTATTGATGGTGTGGCAATGCTACCATTTTTTTTTTTTTTTTTTTGGAATGCGCCTGCACAACAAGAAGCCTATACTCCGCCACATTCCCCAACAAGGTCATCCCTCCAATCCATTGCATTAACAGTGGGTTCCAAGCAGCCTGCAAATGGAACAGAACTCTTTGAAGTCACTTCCTCAAAGCGACACCCACAACATCACAAACATATAATAGACCTTTTTTTTACTACCAGCACTACACCACCATTTAACGGGATAATTCTCATAAAAAAAATTACATTCTGTCATCATTTACTCACTCTCATGTCAGCCAAACCATGTATGACACAAAAGATTACATTTTGTAGAATCTGTTTTGCTTGCACTTAAGTTACAATAAGGATTGTAACTTTCAAGATTTAAAAAAGGACACAAAAAAACAAAAAATAAAGCCTGAATCTATGGCCTGTGCTCTAGATTCCAGTATTTTTTTTGTGTGTGAAATACAGCCCTAGACTGAAGTCATTATTCACTGATAATCTTCCACTCCATTGAGCAGTTAAGTCACTATGAAATCAAAATTTACAATTTTGACAATTCTGTCATTTACTGGCACCTCATGTCTTTCCAAACCTGGGAGGTTTTTTGACTGGTTTAATCAACCATATGTCTTTGTAAGACTTGGATTAAGCCACTCAATTCATATATAAATTCATTTTACAGTGCATTTATGACCTTTTTTAATCTTCTAAATTTTGGGTTATCTAGACTTTCAATGGAGGGACAGAAACCTCTCAGGATTCATTAAAAATATTTTTACTTGCATTTTGAAGATAAATCAGAGTCACAAGGGTTTTTAGAACAACATAAAGGTGAGTAAATGGGGACAGAATTTTCAGTTTTGGGCAAACCTGCCCTCCTCAAAATCATCTCTTCTCTGATGATGTGTGTACCAGGGCAAAGGCGAGACAATAGTACAATTATTTCCTAGATGCCAATTCAGACTAGTTTTGTGAACCAGAGTAATTGATTCATTAAAAAGATCCAATTTAAAATAATGATTCATTCATGAAAATGACAGTGCTGCTTATCTTAAGGAGGATGTCAACAATTTAAATCTATTAAAGGGACAGTTCACCCAAAAATGAAAATTCTATCATTAATTACTCACCCTCATGTCATTCCAAACCTGTAAGACCTTTTGTTCATCTTCAGAACACAAATTAAGATATTTTTAAAGAAAATTGGAGAGCTTTCGGACGCTGCATAGACATCTTAATATATGTCTATGCAAAATATCTTAATTTGTGTTCCGAAGATGAACAAATGTCGGATTTGGAATGACATGAGGGTGAGTAATTAATGAAAGAAATTTCATTTTTGGGTGAACTATCCCTTTAATTCACACAGACAAATAAAATCACATTGCTTTGGACACTAGGAATACAATAGTATGAGCCACTGTTTTGCATCCTTTTTGCATCTTTAAAGGCCTTCTGCTCACAATTCTTCATCACTTTTCCTTTTAGGAATTAGCTTTATTGCCAGGTATGTTTACACATATGAGGAATTTGTTTTGGTGACAGAAGCTCCACAGTGTGACAGAACGACAGTGACAAGACAAGACACAGATAATAAAAATAATAATTTAGAAATATACAAAACAATGTGCAAAATGGCACAAACACAATATACAAAATAGACAATTTAGTATGTGCAGGAATCTTAGGTGCAAATGTGAAATGTAATAAGTATGTGTGTTAAATAAATAAATGTATGATAGTGTTGTGTGTTTCATGTTTATTGTTAAGAGTTCAAATGTTCATGAGATGGATTGCCTGAGGGAAGAAACTGTTCCTGTGTCTGGTCGTTCTGGTGCTCAGAGCTCTGTAGCGTCGACCAGACGGCAACAGTTCAAAGAGGGAGTGTGCTGGGTGTAAGGGGTCCAGAGTGATTTTGCCAGCCTGGACCCCTCACACCCAGCACACTCCCTCTTTGAACTGTTGCCGTCTGGTTTATATGGGTTTGGAACAACATGTTAATAAATAAATAAAAACAGAAATAAAAATATTTTTGGGCTAAACTATTCCTTTAAGAGAGCCAAGCCAAATCCAGCACAAGCATACACACAGCTCTAACTCCCTCCCAGTGATTAAAATGTCAGAGCAGAGGCAAAGCCAAGCTGCTGCAGGAATATTAAAACTACACTGTCTTCCATTTTTAAGACCTGAGCTAAGGGGATGGAGAGAGTCTATGAACACTTGGCGCAAACTCTTTGATGCATCTGCACTGAAATAATCTCATGCGAATGTGACTTCAGCCGAGGCCCCAGAGAATTTGCAGTCAGGGCTCTCGGAGTATAATCCACAGATTAGTCTGGAGAGTGTTGCTGAACGCGGGAAGAGCAGCGGTGGATGCAAAATGACTTGTGTACACTGAGCACTGCAGTTTCTCTTCCCTGCTGCAGAGAGAATAGGGGGAGAGTAGTCAAGACTCAAGAGGTAAATTGTGTGGGAAGTTATAGTATATCCTGCCAGATCTTGCCAGGATGGTAATGAGACGGGATAAAGTATCAGAAAAATTGTATAACTTGTCCAGCTGTCAAGCATTTTCTACAGCACAAATGTAAACTGACTGGAGCAGAACCAGCTGGCATACTTACTTTACAGTACAAAAAAAAAAAAATCTATTACTAATAATAATAATAAATTGTGATCTTGCAGTATATTGCAATTGTATATAGACATTATATACATAGGGGTGTTACATATAATAGTACATAGCACCATATAATATAGTTGCATCAATTTTATTATAAAATTTATATAATAATACCAATAACAATAAAAACAACAACAGCAATAATAATAATAATAATATAAAATATATACAAAATATATAAAATATATAACCTTAATATAATATACAAAAATAATATAGAGTACATCAAGGTTCCTCAAATCTTGCCCTGGAGGGCCAATGCACTGCAGAGTTTAGCTCCAACCCTGATAAAATGCGCCTACCTGTGATTTTCAAATGATTCTGAAGACATTGATTAGCATGCTCAGGTGTGTTTGATTATGGTTAGAGCTAAACTCTGCAGGAAAGGGGATCTCGTGGGCCAGATTTGAGGATCCCTGGAGTACATTATAATAAAAATTAAGATAAACTTTAATCATTATCTCAGAATTACAACTACTGTCGAAATGCATAGCACTTGAGGGTTATTTATGTATTCATTTATTTATCAGGCAGAAATGGTATTCCATAACTTACCCTATTTTGTATTATGTTTTATAAAGTTTTGCATAATGTCTAGAAATCATATATAGTATTTAGTACTATAATACACACACACACGTCCTCATAATAATAATACAAAATATACAATACACAAAATATATTATCTTTAGTATAATATACAAAAATTACAATAGTACAATATAATAAAAAAATTTAGATCAACTTTAATCTTTATCTCAGAATTATGAATACTGTCAAAATACACAATACTTGAGGGTTATTTATTTATTTATGAGGCAGAAATGGTATTCTGTAAAGTTTTGCATAATGTCTAGAAGTCATTACTGAGTCGCAATAAATAGTGCCAACCATAATGTGGCTAATTAATTTAATCTGAATTTAATCTCCCTCTCATTCAACCAAATCAACACTAAGATGAATAGTACCACAATAACCAAGTGACTCAGTCTCAGTCATTACATAATTAAGCTCAGTTAGGAAACATTTTTAATTTGAGTCTAATAAGACTACAAAAGAGGCAACACTAGTGTCCACCAAAGCCTCTGCTGTTCAGCAGGTTTGTTTATTGATGGATTGACCATAGCAACAGCAGGCACAAGACGAGGGGCTGAAAGGCCCGATAAGAGCAGGGCACAGCAGAAGGAGAGCTGAGAAAGCAGAGCACCATGGGAAAGCGCAGCCCTAAAGGGCCGTGACCGGTTGGCACTAATTTTCAATGGGCTCAGCTGCTTTTATCAGCAGGTGCGCTCTGAGGTGTTGGCTCGGCCCACTCCAACAGATGGAGAATGATGGATACAATGTGTGAGGAGAAGGGTGACATCCTCCCCTACCCACAAGTCCCAGCGAGGAGGCTCGTGCGGAGTTAAGACAGAAGTACAAGCCTGCGTTAGAAGTAGGTCACGGAAGTACTAAAAGGCTAGTGAAGAAGTTGTTTTCATGCTAATGCGAGCAGCTGAATTGCGGACAAAAGGAAGGCCAGACAGTCTGTACAAAATGCACATCAGTAGGCTACTTGCTCTCGGGACCTTCAAATGTTTAACAATGCACTGACTATTTTTCTGTCTAATTACAACACATCAGGAGGGCTGGGAATTAGAGACCTCCTAGAGACTTCATAGGGAAATGCACAGTCTTTTGTTTACTAGTTTAAAAAAACATGTTACTGAATGTGTGTTTCATCTATATAGATGAATATAAGTGAAATGAGTATAAGTTATACAACCCCAAATCAGAAAAAGTTGGGACAGTATGGAAAACGCAAATAAAAAAAGAAAGTAGTGATTTCTAAATTTACTTTGACTTGTATTTCATTGCAGACAATATGAACACAAAATATTTCATGTTTTGTCTGGTCAACTTCATGTCATTTGTAAATATACATCCTTTCCTGTCATTCAGACCTGCAACACATTCCAAAAAAAGTTGGGACAGGAGCAATTTAGGGCTAGTAATGATGTGATTTGAAACAGTTGATGTCAACAGGTGATTGTAATTATGATTTGGTACAAAAGCAGCATCCAAGAAAGGTCTAGTCCTTTAGGAGCAAAGATGGGCCGAGGATCGCCAGTTTGCCAACAAATACGTGAGAAAATTATTGAAATGTTTAAAAACAATGTTCCTCAAAGAAAGATAGGAAGAGATTTGGATATTTCACCTTCAACAGTGCATAACATAATTAAAAGATTCAAGGAATCTGGAGGAATTTCAGTGCGTAAAGGACAAGGGCGCAAGCCTAAGCTGAACAACCGTGATCTCCGATCCCTAAGGCGGCACTGCATCAAGAATCGTCATTCATCTATAAGCGATATCACCACATGGGCTCAGGACTACTTTGGCAAACCTTTGTCAAGTACCACAATACGTAGTTACATCCACAAATGCCAGTTAAAACTGTACTGTGCCAAAAGGAAGCCCTATGTTAACAGTGTCCAGAAGCGCCGTCGACTTCTCTGGGCTCGGAGGCATCTGGGATGGACCATCACACAGTGGAAATGTGTACTGTGGTCAGATGAATCAGTATTGCAGGTATTTTTTGGGAGGAATGGACGCCGTGTGCTCCGGACCAAAGAAGAAAAGGATCATCCAGACTGTTACCAGCAACAAGTCCAAAAGCCAGGGTCTGTCATGGTATGGGGTTGTGTCAGTGCCCTTGGCAAAGGTAACTTGCACTTCTGTGATGGCACCATTAATGCTGAAAAGTACATCGAGATTTTGGAGCACAATATGCTGCCTTCAAGAAGACATCTTTTCCAGGGACGTCCATGCATATTTCAGCAAGACAATGCAAAACCACATTCTGCACACATTACAAAGTCCTGGCTGCGGAGGAAGAGGGTACGGGTACTTGACTGGCCTGCCTGCAGTCCCGACCTGTCTCCAATAGAGAATGTGTGGCGCATTTTGAAGCGCAAAATGCGACAACGAAGACCCCGTACTGTTGCCCACCTTAAGACTTGTTTGCAGGAAGAATGGGACAAAATTACACCTGAAACACTTCATCACTTGGTGTCTTCAGTCCCTAAACGTCTTTTAAGTGTTGTGAAAAGGAATGGCAACATTACAAAGTGGTAAATGCTTTACTGTCCCAACTTTTTTTGGAATGTGTTGCAGGTCTGAATGACAGGAAAGGATGTATATTTACAAATGACATGAAGTTGACCAGACAAAACATGAAATATTTTGTGTTCATATTGTCTGCAATGAAATACAAGTCAAAGTAAATTTAGAAATCACTACTTTCTTTTTTTATTTGCGTTTTCCATAATGTCCCAACTTTTTCTGATTTGGGGTTGTAGATGAGTATAAGTGAAGAAAAAAAAAAGTGATTTCACTAGTAAGCGTGGGTATTTGTACATAAAGTGTTGGTTTTTGCACATTTTTCATAAGTTTGTAATAACACTAAAACATCTACTGTAAGTAAATTTATTTTTATTATAAATAATATTTATTTATTAGGTAAATAAATTAATTTTTTAATTAAATTTATTAGGTAATTTTATTAGGTACATTTATTAGGTAAATTTATTACCTAAATTTATTAGGTAAATTTATTACCTAAATTTATTAGGTAAATTTATTACCTAAATTTATTAGGTAAATGTATTAGGCAATTATGATTTATATAACATTGACAATTGGTATAAGCTCAAAAATAACTATACAATAGCAAAATTTATGTACAAAACCAAAACAACACCACCACACAACACAGAACAGAACCTAACCAAACAAATCAAAACAGAAAAAAACAAAAACAAAACAAAACACAGAACAGAACCTAACCAAACAAATCAAAACAGAAAAAAACAAAAACAAAACAAAACACAAAACAGAACCTAACCAAACCAAACCAAACAAACAACATAAAACAAAACAACCTAACCAAAAAATAAATCAATCAAATCAAAACAAAAAACATTTTTATACAGTTATACATTTTTTACTTGCTTTCAATACTAAATCAACTTTGTTCTTTTTAGTGTACATACTGTATCTAAATTTACCACACACAAAAAAACAACAACACCATCAAGACATATTTTACATTAAAAGATGAAACAAAATTGTATAACCTCAGACATCAGGTAAATAAAGATAAGCAGCCAATCAAAGTGCAATTTGTAAAATGCAGCAGATTTCAACTTCTAAGTAACAGATATCCTAAGTATATCAGATTGGCTGGCTTCTGTCACGTTTCTTTGCCAAAATCCTTGTCATTTTTTACTATTTTTGAGTATCTCGTCGCGTAGCGTGTCAGTGTTTTGGAGGTCAAATGATTGTCTTAACCACCCGGTAATCTGCAACATGCAGCTCTTCAAATTGGCGAAGTCAGACAAGTAAAGATTTTCAATTGAACTGTGCATCTCATTTTGTGCCCTGAGGGCAAACAATCTTTATTGGATGGCAGCAATTAGCATGCACATGTTTAATTAATTCTGTAAGAAGCTTTTGTGTCGGCACAACACCTCAAATCTGAAGGACTGAGACGGGCTTTGTCAGAAATCTCAAGGAGTGTGCAAGAATGTCAAGCCACATGCTGGCTAAACCTGGAAGATTTATAGTCACAAAGAATTTGAACTCGTCTAAAAGTGGCAGTTGTACAGTCTGTCACACACAGATCTACTGAAAGACACATTTTCTGATACTCATATCAAGAGACAGCAATGTTTGAAGTAATCTAAGAAAATTAATATGCTGGTGGCATGTTTGAGATGTAAACATGTTGGTAGCAATTATATATATATATATATATATATATATATATATATATATATATAAAATATATGCAATTATTATGTCTGTCCTATAAACCTACAGTTCTTAATTACATTATGTTTCTTCTTCAGGCCCAATTCACTTCAAGCACTTAGATGTAGATGACTTCAGCATCTGCTACAGAGCTAATTGCCTGTGTAAAGAAAAAAAAGTCCCTTGAGGTATTTTTTCAATATTTTCCAGCAATTAATGAGCTCATCTATAATTACAAATGTGAAAGATGAGATTTACATGACACCAACATTGTCATTTTGTCTTAGTTTCAGCCCAGACATCACACAATTGAGTTTGGAAATGACAAAGGTGCAGTCAGTAAGACAAGAAGTTGGCTATCAAGATGAGAACAAGGCATTTTAATGGACAAGCTTTGATGGTGTTCTTTAAAACAGGAAGCCGACTAATGGATTAGAAGCCAAGAACTCTGGAGAAACCATTGATCTGAAAATAAAGGAGGCTGCTTTGACAGTTTTTCTTATTCTTTTCCACTTCTTCTTCCCTCTGAAAGAGTGTTTAAGACATATCTCAGCAGACACTCAGATGAGAGACTTGATTATTGACAGGACTGGTCTTTACTCACGCTCGAAGATTAGATGCTCTTTATCACCTGCGGATTCAATTAAAAGTAAACAACCGATCCTTTGTGCTGCGGAGCTGTATGAGACGGATGCTCCCAGTCCCACCTGCTGTCTGAGTGTGCTGGTCCCATTTATATTCTCAGAGTGAGACAAAATAAAGGCATCATCAAGGATAGAGTAAATAACGTTTAGTGCTTGAGTGGTGCTGTTGGGGTTCATCTCAATCGTTTCATCCATCTTAATCAACCAATCAAGGTCTGGCTGGTTAGAATGGCCCCGTTGGCCCCTGCTGGTAGATGTCGTAACTACATCCATCAAATAGTCTAGTATCAGAATCAGAATCAGAAAGAGCTTTATTGCCAAGTGTGTTTGCACACACAAGGAATTTGTCTTGGTGTTAGGAGCTTCCAGTACAGAAAGTACAAACATGGTGCAGACAACATATGATTAAGGTAATAAAAAAACACTAATAATTAAGAGAATAGACAATAATTAAGAATAACAATAGTGATAAAAAATTAAAATATACAGAAAAGAAAAATGTCCATAGACAGAACTGTGAATGTGCATGTGTCCTATGTACAGATGAAGGTTTAATGAGTTATTTACAGATGTACAGTACCGGGGTGTGTTATGTGTTGTTCAGGTGGGATACGGCCTGGGGGGAAAAACTGTTCTTGTGTCTGGCTGTTTTGGTGCTCAGTGATCTGTAGCGCCGGCCAGAGGGCACCAGTTCAAAAAGAGAGTGAGCTGGGTGTGAGGGATCCAGAGTGACTTTCTTAGCCCTTTTCCTCACTCTGGAGGTGTAAAGTTCTTGGAGGCTGGGCAGAGGGGCACAGATAATCCTCTCATCAGTCCTGACTGTCTGTTGTAGTCTTCTGATGTCTGTTTTGGTAGCTGAACCAAACCAAACAGTTATAGATGAACATAGGACAGACTCGATGATGGCAGAGTAGAACTGTTTCAGCAGCTCCTGAGGCAGGTTGAACTTCCTTAGCTGGCGGAGGAAATACAGTCTCTGCTGGGCCTTTTTCACAATAGATTCAATGTGATTGTCCCACTTCAGGTCCTGAGAGATGGTGGTTCCCAGGAATCTGAATGACTCCACTGCAGCCACAGTGCTGTTCGTGATGGTGAGTGGGGGGAGTGCAGGGGGGTCCTTCTGAAGTCCACTATCATCTCCACAGTTTTGAGAGTGTATAGCTCCAGGTTGTTTAGACTGCACCAGACAGCCAGCTGCTCAACCTCCTGTCTGTAAGCAGACTCGTCACCGTCCTTGATGAGGTCAATGACTGTAGTGTCATCGGCAAACTTCAGGAGCTTGGCAGAGGGGTCTTTTGAAGTGCAGTCATTGGTGTAGAGGGAGAAGAGCAGTGGGGATAGAACGCAACCCTGAGGGGCGCCAGTGCTGATAGTGAGAGTTCTGGATGTGAGTTTGCCCAGCCTCACTAGCTGCTGCCTGTCTGTCAGGAAGCTGGTGACCCACTGACAGATGGAGGTGGGCACAGAGAGCTGTGTCAGTTTGTCTGAGAGAAGGTCAGGCATGATGGTATTGAAGGCCGAGCTGAAGTCGACAAATAAGATCCTTGCGTAATTCCCAGGTTTGTCGAGGTGTTGCAAGATGTAATGCAGTCCCATATTGACAGCGTCATTCACAGGCCTGTTTGCTCTATAGGCAAACTGAAGAGGGTCTAGTGATGTCCTTCAGGTAGGCCAGGACCAGTCTCTCAAGTGACTTCATGACCACAAACATGAGTGCGACAGGTCTGTAGTCATTAAGTCTAGTGATTTTGGGCTTTTTGGGGACGGGAATGATGGTGGAGCGTTTGAAGCAGCAGGGAACTTCACACAGCTCCAGAGATCTGTTGAAGATCTGTGTAAAGATGGGGGCCAGTTGGTCAGCACAGACTATTAGACAGGCAGGTGAAATACCGTCTGGTCCTGAAGCTTTCATAGATTTCTGTTTTCTGAAGACCCGGCTCACATCCTCTACACAGGCGTTAAACGCAGGTAGAATGGTGGGGGAGGGAGGGGGGTTGCAGGGGAGGAAGGTGAATGTGTGAAGTGCAGATCAGAGCGGGTGCTGGGTGTCAGTCTGGCCTTTTCAAATCGGCAGTAAAACACATTCAGATCGTCAGCCAGTTGTTGATTCTCCACAGACTGTGGGGGTGGTGTCTTGTACATGGTGATGTTCCTCAGACCAGTCCATACTGACTCCGGATCGTTTGCTGAAAGTTGTTTTTTAAACTTCTCAGAATAGTTCTTTTTAGCCACTCTGATCTCCTTTGTTAGTCTGTTCCTCGCCTGGTTATGCAAGATTTTATCCCCACTTCTGTAAGCAACCTCTTTGGCCTGACGAATCCGTTTGAGTTTCCCAGTAAACCACGGTTTATCATTATTGAATGATAAGAATGTCCTGGTGGGGATGCATATATCCTCACAGAAACTGATATATGAAGTTATAGTCTCTGTGAGCTCGTCCAGATCGGTGGCAGCAGCTTCAAAAACACTCCAATCAGTGAGGTCAAAACAAGCTTTTTAATCTTGCTCTGCTTCATTAGTCCATCTTTTAACAGTTCTTAATACAGGTTTAGAAGATTTATGTTTTTGCCTGTAGGTCAGTATGAGATGAACCAAACAGTGATCGGAAAGCCCCAGAGCTGCCCGTGGGACAGAGTGATATGCATCTTTAATTATTTTGTAACCGTGATCCAATATATTACTGTCTCTGGTGGGATATGTAACGTGCTGTCTGTATTTTGGCAGTTCGCGGGAGAGATTTGCTTTATTAAAATCTCCAATAATTATTAAAAGAGAGTCCGGGTACCTTTGCTCCGTTTCAGATATTTGTTCGGTTAGCTGTTGCATCGCGGCGCTCACGCACGTGTCCGGAGGCACATACACATTCACGGGAATGAAAGAGGAAAACTCTCGGGGCGAATAGAACGGTTTACAGTTTATGAAGAAGGCCTCCAAATTAGGAGAACACATCTTCTTCAGAGTTGTTACATCTGAACACCAACCTTCATTTATGTAGAAACATAGTCCACCACCTCTCATTTTCCCCGTTAGCTCCGTGATGCGATCTGTTGTGAACAGCTGCCCCTCCGACCAAAACATCCAACAAAGCATCTGAATAAACAAAAACTGGAAAAAAATTGTCCGGTGTGTGTTGACTTATGTCCAGTAGTTAGTCTCTGGTAAAACTGATAGTAATAGAATGACTAAACACAGAACAAACAAACAAAAACATTAAAAGAATGGGAGCGTTACACACCACAGCAGCCATACGCCGCGCCATCTTAACGGGAAGGTTAAGGATGAATAATCAAGATGAATAATAATGAATAATAAAGATGAATCTCTGGATGAATAATCAAGTGGTTTTCAAGTCTTTAGTGTCACATGATCCTTCAGAAATTAAATAATTCCAATATAACATGTTGTAGACAGTTGTGCTGCTTAATATTTTTGTGGAGACCATGATCCTTTGATAGAAAGAAAGATGAAATTTAGTTTAAATATACATCTTTACATTAGGTATGTTGTTACTGTCACTTTTGATCAATTTAATGAATTCTTGCTAAATTTCTTAAGGTACCGTACATGGTATTGGTATCATAAATAAAATAACTATTTATTTATCAATAAATGCACACCTTTAACAAAAAATTGCAAACCCCCAACCACCCCATCCACAACTAAAATTAAACAATCTATATCATGACTGACATATATGCAACTATGCAGCCATCTAGCCACAGTGAGAACTGATATCAACCATCAACCTATCATTCACAATCCTACACTTTAATTATGTCATCATATCTCCAGAAATACCCATAACCATTGTCAGTCATCATCAGAGCACTACCACATGCCCAAATAATCAGTTCTTCTAAACACTTTAGCTGCAGATGGTGGGTTACACTCTGGGTTATTGAACAACTTCTGATTAATTCACTGTTAATTATGATAAAGTATGAGAGACAGTCTGTTGTCACTCAAAATAAAGTGACAGGAGACCGAAGAGGTCAGTAGAAGCACTCATAATAAAGCAGCAGCTCCCCCATTACCGCTGGGAAATGATCTTCACAAATAAGCCTGAAGTTAGACGCCAGTATAAATTAATACAATTAATTTCAACCTGAATGCTTGGAGGAGGCATGCATGTTAGGCCAGCGGTGGATAGTCATTAGCGAGGATATTAAATATTCCATGCAAACAGGAAAGCATCAAATTGAAAAGGAAACACAATCTGGAGTGAAAAAGCAATGACTTCCTGGGACCTTTGGCAATGGCGCAGATCTACCTGATTAAGTGAATGTGCTCACAAACATCTGTTAATTCATTACATGTTGTGCAGAAAAAAAGAAAAATCCTACTTCATCCTATATTGAATAGATTAGGTTTAGAAGGCTGGGAAAGAATCACTCGAGGCTTTTGCTTTAAACTATCTGTGTCCTGTTTCCCTACTTGTCAGCACTATGCAATAATCTCATGACACCCTCATGAAAACGAAGACTTATGTAAAATAAATCAGTCAGCATTTTCTAGATTCCTGGGGTCAGAAGTCTGCTCCCTCATTTCTATGGGCAGTTTTTGGGATGTATAACATACTGTGATCGTTTCTATTGAACACAATCAGACCCACTTAATTGGGAGGGAGCAAAATTAAATATGGTGAGCCAAAAAACAAACAAAAACAAAACAAAAACACAATTCTACCACATACATATATTACTTATGGAAAGATGGATGGATAGATAAATAATTAAATGAATGAATGAATAAATGAATGGATGGACAGATATATAAATAATTAAATGAATGAATGAACGAACAAACGAATGAACAGTTTGTCTATTACCTAGATTTCTAAACTACTAGAGTAAAATGACTGAGATTCATCCCCTGAATCAAAACTTTTGAATCAGTTCAGCAAAATGATTAATTCAGTTTGAATAATTAATTCATTCAGTGACATTTGTCAAAATTAGTACAAAATTAAGTACAAAATTATTTGTTCCAATTTAGCAGACTTCATGAAATAAATGTATTGCAAATACATTTTAGTATATTTATTTTTCACTATGGTTATTAGTGATTGTTTCAAAGATTCACTCAACAGATTTGTTCCAAAAAAGTCAAAACACCATGACAGGAGGATCACGTGACCCTTTGACGGCGATGCAGGCTTAGTCTTTCGCTCCGCTCACTTTGCCACATATTTTACGATCCTGTCAGTAAAACTTAAACCACTCTGCATTGGACCCATCATGAGTGCTAAGGCAGACAAAGGGGATCGGAAAAGAGAGATTGAGCAATCGCCAATGAAGAAAAAATTCAGAGATTCAGCCATCTCCAGTGAAGACCTCGACGATGCTATTGCTAACCGCATTGAACTAGCATTTAAAGAACACCAAAGCACTTTGAATTTAGTTGTGAATTCGGCAGTAAGAGATGCGATGGACTCGATGCTGATTCCAGCATTGCGCGAACTGCGTGAGGACATACAAGCGACCAACAAGTCTGTTAAAGAGCTAAGAGAGGAGTTTGAGGCCATAGTTACCGAGACGAAGCAGACACGTGACCGCGTTGATTCGGTTCAGGCAGATGCGCGTGAAGATAGGAGAACAGTCACAGACTTAAGAAATCAGCTGGAGCGACTCACCGAGAAGATGACAGATATGGAGGACAGGTGCAGACGGAACAACGTAAGACTGGTGGGGCTGCCAGAGGCGGCTGAAGGATCCGACGCGGCTGGTTTCCTCAGAGTTAATCTTTCCAAATGGATCCCTTCCTTGAGGGGCCGTGACATTGAGATTGATCGGGCGCATCGCGTGTATGACGGAGGGAGGGGCTGCGATCGGCCGCGCACTCTCATCTTCCGTGTACTGAGATGGCATGACAGATCAGATATCCTAAAGGGTGCTCGGCAGGCTTATCCCGTGAAATGCGCACAGAGCAACGCCACACTGCTATTTTTTCCCGACTTTAGTCCGGCTACAGCGATCAGGAGAAAGGCATTTGGTCCGGTTTTGAAGATGATGACAGCACTTGGTCTCCAGCCCTTCCTCATCTATCCGGCGGTAATCAAACTACGACACAAAGGGGAACAGATGAGTTTCGACTCCCCACAGAAAGCGGAGGATTTTATCAGCTCCCTGTCTCAGCAGAAGACGTATGCCGTGGCTCTACGGGAAGGCAACGGGAAAACAGCGGCCACTATCTCTCCAGCCCGACGGGAGAGGCTTGATGGCCGGGAAGGAGGCGGTTCTAGATGCCCAGGAAGGGATGGTGACAGGATGGACATGAAAGCCTGAACCTGTCTTTTGCTTTTTCTTCTATCCTTTCTCCTACTGGGTTATTGTCCCTATCTATCCGGTACAACAATCTCTTTGCTGGTAAGACTAACATCCCTTTTTTTTTTTTTTTTTTTTTTGGATGGGACTAATGGAGAGTAGGTTTAATTAAAAAAATATTTTTTGGCTGTGTGAGCCTTTCGGGGGACATGTCTTGCGTTGGAGTGGATCGGTCACAAACCATCACTATTTTGTGTTGCTCAATCAGACCTATGTTCTCGGTAATGTGCGGTCTGAGTTGTTCCTTGTTTATAGTTGTCGGTTGTTCATGTTTTTTTTGTGTTGTTTTTATTTTTTACAACAGACATTTATACTTTTATTAATTTCTAAAGGGATTTTTCATCTAGGAGGTTTTGTATTTAAAACGCACATCAGCGTTTACACGTTATTTACAGAATGGAAGGTTTTTTTCATTTATTGAATACAATTTTAGGATTATGAATATTCAATGCATACTCAAAATATTTTATCACTGAATGTGAATGGTTTAAATTCTGCTGTTAAACGAACCCGTGTGTTAGAATATTTACACCGTAAATCTATTTCCTGTGCCCTAATTCAAGAGACATTTAAAACAATCTGATGTGGCACGTTTCCAGAATAAATATTACAAATTAGCAGCTTCCTGTGCTCTTAATAAAACTAAGGGGGTGCTTATCCTTGTTAACAGGAAGTTAAATTTAACGATTGAACACCTTGGTAGTGATGAGAAGGGTAGATTTGTTTTTATCCGATGCAAAATATATAATAATAGGTTAGCATTGGTCTCTATTTATGGTCCGAATGAGACAGACAGTGCATTCCTTACACAGATTTCCAAAACTCTACTCGAGGAGATTGATTGCCCTCTAGTGGTGGGTGGTGATTTTAATGCTGTCTTAAATCCTGCTTTAGATAAATCTCAATCTGATACAACAGCCAATCCATCCTCTAAATTACTGAATAAATTTATCACTGAGCTTAATTTAATCGATCTTTGGAGAATTCAGAATACTAAAGCTAAGGATTTCACTTTTTTTCTAATAGACACAAGACTTTCTCTAGGATAGACTACATATTTCTTAGCCCATCTTTAATTTAATCTAATTCCTCCATCTCTATATTACCAATTTTATTATCTGATCATTCTGCTGTGTTGTGCAGTGTTCCTCTTTCCGATGTTAAAGCCAAGTCCCCTAGATGGTGCTTTAACATATCATTATTAAGTAATCAGACTTTCATTACTTCTGTAAAATAATATATTAAGGAATTTCTTGAAATTAATATGCCCTCTGATGTGGATCCTCAAATACTGTGGGAAACGACTAAGTGTGCTATACGAGGTTTCTGTATATCTTTCTCTTATACTCTTGCCAAAGCGAAAACTCACCAGTTTACACAATTAGAAAATAAAATCCAATCATTAAAAAATCTACAAAAACAACATTTTACTGAGCAACAGGCTACACAGCTGTCCTCTTTAAAAGAAGAATATGATTTACTTTCACACTCAAAGGCAGAATTTATTTTACATAGGACTAGACAAAAATATTATTTTGAATCAGAGAGACCTAGTCATTTATTGGCCCTTAGGTTGAAAGAATGCGAGTCTAAGGCATATATTAGTGCAATAAAATCATCGGATAATCAGGTCACCACGAACCCTGTGGCAATTAATGACATATTTAAAGGTTTTTACACAAATCTGTATAAAGCCGAAACAGATTTTGATGAACCAATTTGTAAGCAGTATTTAGATAAATTGGAACTGACTCGGATCTCACAGATGGATAAAGAATCTTTGGAGGCCCCATTAAGTTTGGAGGAACTTCACGTCTCTCTAAAAACCTTCAAAAGGGCAAATCGCCGGGTCTAGATGGTCTCCCCCCTGAATTATACTTAGAAATTTGGGATTTGGTAGGGATACTTATGCTTAACTCATTTAATTTTGCAATTGAACATGGGGTATTTCATAGAGATCAAAAAACATCACTGATTTCATTACTTCTTAAAAAAGGGAAAGATCCATTAGATTGTTCCAGCTACAGACCGATTTCGCTTATCCCATGTGATCTGAAAATCTATGCTAAAGTTTTTGCTTCTCGTATGGAGAAGGTAATTCACAGTCTGATCAAAGAGGACCAAACTGGTTTCATCAAGGGGCGCAATGCATCTGACATAAATCCTGCTTTAGATAAATCTCAATCTGATACAACAGCCAATCCATCCTCTAAATTACTGAATAAATTTATCACTGAGCTTAATTTAATCGATCTTTTGAGAATTCAGAATACTAAAGCTAAGGATTTCACTTTTTTTTCTAATAGACACAAGACTTTCTCTAGGATAGACTACATATTTCTTAGCCCATCTTTAATTTAATCAAATTCCTCCATCTCTATATTACCAATTTTATTATCTGATCATTATGCTGTGTTGTGCAGTGTTCCTCTTTCCGATGTTAAAGCCAAGTCCCCTAGATGGTGCTTTAACATATAATTATTAAGTAATCAGACTTTCATTACTTCTGTAAAATAATATATTAAAGAATTTCTTGAAATTAATATGCCCTCTGATGTGGATCCTCAAATACTGTGGGAAATGACTAAGTGTGCTATACGAGGTTTCTGTATATCTTTCTCTTCTACTCTTGCCAAATTTCATAGAGATCAAAAAACATCACTGATTTCATTACTTCTTAAAAAAGGGAAAGATCCATTAGATTGTTCCAGCTACAGACCGATTTCGCTTATCCCATGTGATCTAAAAATCTATGCTAAAGTTTTTGCTTCTCGTATGGAGAAGGTAATTCACAGTCTGATCATGGAGGACCAAACTGGTTTCATCAAGGGGCGCAATGCATCTGACAATCCTTCATATTCTTGACTTTGCAGACTCCCACCCAACCCCTTGTGCGGTCTTTTCACTTGATGCAGAAAAAGCCTTTGACAGGCTAGAGTGGAATTATATGTGGGCAGTTCTGCAATGTTTCGGCTTCGGTGAACACTTCGTTTCTATGATTAAGACATTATACCACTCACCTGCAGCAGCAGTCATAACTGGTAATATTATTTCCCCCTCATTCCCTTTACAGCGGGAAACGAGGCAGGGGTGTCCGCTTTCCCCCTTATTGTTTTGTCGATCTCTTGAACCCTTAGCACAAGCCATCAGGAAATCTGAAGTATCGATTAAGATTCATAATCATAGTATTTCATTATACGCTGATGATATTATTCTATATTTAGACCACTTTGATGTTTCAGTCTCTAGTATAATTAAGGAATTTGATAATTTTAGTAGCCTATCAGGATATAAAATAAATTGGAGCAAATCTGCTTTAATGCCATTTAACAATGTTAAAGTTAATTTTTCTATTCCCTCATTTATCCCTATTAAGGAATCTTTCATCTATTTGGGCATTACATATATAAAAACATTCATAAGATTGCCAGAGACAATTTTAATAACATTTTAGTTAAGGTCAAAGATGACATTCAAAGATGGAAGAATCTTAAAGTCTCTCTCCAAGGAAGAATCTCCACTGTTAAGATGAATTTGTTACCTCGATTTAATTTTTTTTTCTCTATGCTACCACTTTCTCCCCCTCCAGGTTACTTTAAGGAGATCAACTCCATAATTTCTAAGTTTATCTGGAATGATAAATGTCCCAGAATTAAACTTACCACATTACAACATCCTAATAGCGCAGGAGGACTGGCTGTACCAAATTGTGAACTGTATTATTGGTCGTTCCAGCTTAAGGCTCTTCATAATTGGGTTGATCCTCAATCTACAGTTTCATGGAGGGTGATTGAAGCTGACAAGGTTAAACCAAATAGACTTCAAGATATTTTATTTACTGGCACAGGAAAAAAAGGGGATAATTATAAATTTGGTCCGGTTGTGGCTAACTCTTAAAATCTGGAAAACGGTTGAACGACGGATAGGTGGACCCTTCAAATTCTGTAACAGTACACCCTTATGGCACAATTTAAATTTTGTATGCGGAAATTGTCCATTTGTCCAACCCTCTTCTTTGGGTGTAAACACGTGCGGTGATATATATGATAACCAGGGCCCCTGTTCATTTCAGACATTAAGAACCAAATTTTGTCTACCAGCATCCGCATATTTTGTCTTTCTTCAATTACGTTCTGCTCTCAAAGCGTATGGTGTTCCTTGGTCTTCTTCCATTTCCTCTCATCCTATCCTATAGTGTACCATCTGCTGGTCGGCCATCTGTTTCCTTAATATATTTACATTTACATTTACATTTATGCATTTAGCAGACGCTTTTATCCAAAGCGACTTACATTGCATTCAAATTACAGTTTTACAGTTTATCAGCTCTTGCTTTCCCTGGGAATCGAACCCATGATCTTGGCGTTGCTAGCGCCATGCTCTACCATTTGAGCTACAGGAAAGCTAATTAATAACATTAGCTTAATATATAATATATAATAAATTATTGATTGTATTACAAAACCTCTTTCTATTAAAACTATTTGGAATAGGGAATTATCTGACCTTAATTTATCTGTCGACTGGGAGAGGGTGTGGTCTAATCTCAGTTTAACATCTAAAAATCTGGCTCATCATCTTATTCACTTTAAAGTCATTCATAGAGCATACATAACTCCTTACAAAAGATTTAAAATGAAACTACAGTCAAATTTGAACTGCCATATATGTAACACTACATCATCAGGCACTTTTCTGCATAGGTTTTGGGAATGTCCTGTCGTCATCAGTCTATGGACACATGTAAACCTGGTTTTGTCATCATTACTGCGAATTGATTGGTCTGTTAACCCAAGTTTGTGTCATGTTAATGATGATTCGGGTCTCTGTATTAGTTCAATGCAAAGGAGAATGTTGTTTGCTGGTTTACAGCTGTGAAGAAGACAATAATCCAGAACTGGTTTACACCACACATGTGTAGAAAAACATATTGGATCCATAGCCTCCTGCAAATAGTGTCATGTGAATGTACAACGGCGCGAGTTGGTGGGGCCAGGCCTTCGACCATTGATGCTTGGCAGTGTTTTTTGTTGAATATACGTGATTATATAAAGGAGTGACTTTTGTGTTCTTGTTGTCCTTCCCTCTCCCCCTCCCTTTTGATTGGACCTTGAGATGTTGAGTATGTGTCTGTTGTTTTGTTTTGTTATATTTTGGATACTATGTTACGTTATGTGTGAAAAAAAAAAAAAAAAATTGTTGATAACAAAAAAAAGACCACCATGACAGCACTATTTCAAAATAAAGATTTTCAAAATAAAATAAAATTAAATAAAATGATTCAAAATAAAATAAATAAAAAAACAGCAACTAAACACTATTTTGACATTCATACTACCAATCATAATCAAAGGCTATATTTCACTGTTTATTATAAGATCTCACTTAAAATTTCTTTCTTTCTGTCTGTCTGTCTGTCTGTCTGTCTGTCTCTCTTTCTTTCTTTCTTTCTGTTTAGAATTGTGAAAATTGGAAGCAACACTTGCAATAAAAAAACTGGAATCTGAATCTAACAGTCTTACTGGTGAAGAGGTTTTTCAACAACATAACATGAAAATGCTGTCATGAATGAAGAAACATAAACCTTAGGGCCGCAGGGAATGCAAAACACTTGCTCAGATATCCCTTTTAGTTGAGAATACATTTTTAATGAAGCTAGCGTGCACCATTAATAATAAAGGACACTTTAATATTCATACTATATATACTGAAGGAAAACCTCTATGTTCAGAAGGTCTCTGAGGTCATTTAGATGTACAAGAGGTTCTCCTTTAGGAGCGAGGCAGTGAAGTATAGTGATTTGGTTGAGCTCAAGAGACCTTCTCGAGGTTGCCAGACTCGGCGTGGATGTTGTATTATATATTCTACCTGCGCCGGCCCTCATGAGAACAATAGCTCCAGGCATGTGTTTACAAGAGCAGGAGTAGAACTGCTGACTTCCTCTCAGAGAAGCTAGTTTCCCAGGTGACAGAGTAGTGTCTTTGAAATCAACATGTTCTACACCCACACCACCCTTAGATAACTGTCTATTTGTCATGGTCTGAAAAGAATGATTCCAAAATCCTCCAGGAAACATTCGTAAGTTATTTTAGCTGTTTGTGCATGTTTTTCTCCTTCCGTCATCTGTTTTTAAACGTATTCAACATTTCCCATCTGAATACAAGAGGTAGAAGGAGATACCTGGATAGAATCATGCAATCGGTGGTGGTCCATGGTGCAAGAAGACTAGAATATCTGGATCCATTTGTTGTGTGCAGCAGAATAAAAGAGTGAATGGAAACTAATCCCAAAACACATTTTCACGAGTCGACAGGAACTGCTCATTAAATACCAGGATAGCTAAAATAATGATGAAACATTCTGGAGAAGAATAACAACAACAACACTGTACATGCAATCCCAAAAAGGAACAAGAAATAAATAATTAAAATGACCAATGAGATGACAAAGGACATTTTACTAAAAAAAGAAAGAAACTCCAAAGTTTTAGAACTCCAAACTTCCTCCCTCCTCCTCCTCCGGAACAGTGCAACAATGTTAACTTATTAATAAAAGTGCAGTAATATTAAAGTCATCTGAGATAATTGTCACTGCAGTCGATAACTGAAATGCAAGATTGCCGGCAGTTATGTTTGTATTAAAACGAGTCAAATTAGCATCAGTGTCATGTGATGATAAATTACTGACCCTGGCCACATGGTTGTTTATTTAAAATTATTAAAATTCATTAACAGTACACTCTAAAAAATGCTGGGTCAAATATAGAGTAACCCAGCTGTTGGGATAAATTTTTATATTCAATAATATAAAATAGGGCACGTACTGCCACTACATTTTAACAGGGTTGTGATCAAGAGCGGCACGGACTCCCTGAAATATGATTGCCTCCCCCACTGGATCCCCCAACATCATTGGGCTAGAGTACTGCCATTCTGACGATGCCTGTATGCCATTGGATCAGAGTGCTATCAATTGCTGCCTCTGTTGCATGCAAAGTTTGCATTTAGATTTGGAGCGCTCAACAACGCCATTAGATCAGTGGGTTCTGTCAGTGTTTTGGCAAGGTAAGGTTTTTTTTTTTTTGCCGTGCAAGTTCAAAGGCCAATTTAAAATATTGGTACATAAAAAGTGCACAAAATCAGTATTTTGTTTAGGCAGTATTTGTGGCAGTTGAGAAATCGTGTTTCATGTGAAACTGGTCTAAAAGGTGTGCGTTTTTGCGCAAAAGTGTGTCCTGTAATATTCCAATATAAAACTTTTTTCAGCCAGGTGCGGACTGGCCATTGGGAGCACCGGTGTTGTGCCCAATTCTGACCCCGCCAGATTATTACCCCCCTAGTATTGGTAGGTTTAGGGTTAGGTGTGGGGGCGGGGTTAGGATTAGGCAATCAGATAGCGATTTCAACGAGAGGGGTAATAATTTGGCAGAGGGTCGAAAATGGGCACAACACCGGGACGTTTCTCGGTGGCCTGACGGCTGATTTGGCCCGCTGCCCTGTTTTTTTTATTATTATTTATATATTTTTTTGCTTTCCCAATGTGCCAAAGTGATAATTTCCGATTGTGGCATTCCCTAATAAATCGATAATAAATCATAAATCGGTTAGTCTTGACTGGCAGCGATTCACGTCTGTTCCTTGCCTCCGTCAAACGGTTTTGAACAGAGTCGATGCGCGGGACTCGAGGAAGGAGAGGAAACGGCCAGAAGAAACAGTTAAATGTAGCGAAATTACTAACCTGTTCAGGGCTTCAAGTGCAGGCCAGTTTCATCTGTAATACGCTACTGTAGTTTTGTCTTTATTAACCTAGTTGAGTATTAAACTGCTAGCACCTGTTAGTTAGGCTGTCAGTAGCACCCCATTATTATCATCAGTCAGAATACTGTGCTAAAGGACATCATTATCGATTGGAAAATTACATTAATAAATTCAGCAGGCAGATATTCACATGGATTTATTGTATAGAAAGGGAGGGAGCTAGATCAAACAGCAACACAAAAATATAAGTCAGCCCAAAAATACAACAGTGTGTTCAGTATTAGGATTTTCAATGTACTAATTTTGGCATTTAGGTACTTTAGAAAATTTGTTTTAATATATTTATATGAATTCTAGGTTTGTTAAATCTTGGCTATTTAAGTCATTTTAAGAGAAATAACATTATGTGCAAACAAATTGCAATGAGGTGGTTGTTTTGCAACAAGGTGAACACAGTTCTGTTAATAACAGTGGATTGTACTACTGATAATAACAGAGGGTTGTCCATGTTTCAGAATTTTTTGTGGGTGTATGGGATGGCCTGGATGAGTGTGAGATTTCCCAGCCTGAAATTTTGTCCCAGTCCGCCCCTGTTTTCAGCCAATTAAAAAATATTGGTGTAGTAAAATACGCTAATTCACAAGATCAATACATACTTTATTAAACTGTTTTGTCAAATTAATTTGCTTCCAAAAAAAATAAATAAAAAATGTATTCGCTTCCAACAGCGCTTAAAGGGAGCAGCGTCATACATATAGAGGGCAGAGCATCACATTATTTAAAGGGGAAGTTCACACATCAATGAGTAATAAAAGAAGTAGCTGCATTCTGATTACTTTTATGTCACTGATCAGGCTTTTATAGGCCTATGTAGTTTGGGGTAACAAAGGGTTTTATAGGTTTGACTGAAATAATAATGCAATAACTGACACAACAACAACAAAACAATTGAACAAAAAACAGATAAAGTCAAAAAGTAGCCATTGATAATATTTATGGGGGGTGCTAATAGGGATTTCGCCTAGGGCGTCAACATGGCTAGAAACGGCCCTGCCTACATTAACCATCTAGTGATCTTAAAGGGGCCAACATTTTTGAGTGCCAAAATCACAGTACTGAATACTGCAACCACATCCTCTATATAAACATTCCAATTCATATCTTGTCTATTGCTTATACCATTGTCATTGACATACAGCTATACTTCCCCAACCTTAGCCTCCATCCGCCCATGTTGAATCATTAAGATCATTACCAGTCATACCAGGAACTCTGCTCTGCATGAAAGGTTATTCAACCTAGCATTTCTGGGACAGACTACTTGATGAGGCTATGCATTCCCAACTGCTGTCCACGTTATGAAACATTTGATTATGTAAATGTAAATGTAAATGTATTGGGCACGCAGGAAGCCCAAAGCATGCACGTCACATGTCCAGCTTAATTTTCACTTGATTTTGAATATCTACTGATTTTGGATTTGTGCAAAAATACAAACAGCACATTATTATAAGTTATGAGCACTTCAGTTTTTTGCAATGCAACCAGACAGGCTGGTGTAACAATGTGCCCTAACCAGGCGTGACACGACAAGCTTCAAGAGGAGTAATTTGTCTGTCCACACCGAGGACAAAAATGCAGAATAACATTACAAAATTACAGAAAATCAAACATAGATAATGATATGGCCATGTGGAGTGTAATTTTGAACCAATAAGATAATAAGTGTTTGAGACTAACCAGTGCAACACTACAGAAATAGGTACATACTGGTACAGGTGTGTACAGTTAGGTCCATGAATATTTGGACACTGACACAATTTTCATAATTTTGGCGCTGTACGCCACCAGAATAGAATTAAAATGAAACAATCAAGATGAAATTGAAGTGCAGACTTTAAGCTTTAATTCGAGGAAAAAATATAACATAAAATGCTTAGGAATTACAACCATTTTTATACACAGTCTCCCCATTTTCAGGGATCAAATGTAATTGGACAAATAAATATAATCATAAATAAAATTTTATTACAAATATAATTTTTTTTATATTTTGTGGAGAACCCTTTGCAGGCAATGATTGCCTTAAGTCTGGAACTCATAGAAATCAACAGAAACTGAGTTTCCTCCTCTGTGATGCTTTGCCAGGCCTTTACTGCAGCGGACTTCAGTTGTTGTTTGTGGGTCTTTCTGCCTTTAGTTTTGCCTTCAGCAAGTGAAATGCATGCTCAATTGGGTTGAGATCAGGCGATTGACTTGGCCATTGCAGAATAATCCACTTTTTTACATTCAAAAACTCCTGGGTTGCTTTTGCTGTATGTTTTGGGTCATTGTCCACTTGTACTATAAAGCACCGTCCAATCAACTTTGTGCATTTGGCTGAATCTGGGCAGAGAGTATATCCCTGTACACTTCAGAATTCTTCCGGCTGCTTCTGTCCTCTGTCACATCATCACTAAATGATGCCAGAGCTACTGGAAGCCATGCACGCTCATGCCATCACACTGCTCCACCATGTTTCACAGATGATGTTGTATGCTTTGGATCATGAGCTGTTCCAAGCCTTCTCCATCATTTTTTCTTCCCATCATTCTGGTACAGGTTGATCTTAATTTCAGCCGCCCAAAGAATGCTTTTGCTGAAGTGGTCTGGCTTTCTTTTCTTTTTTATTTTAGATGTTTTTTGGCAAAGTCTAATCTGGCCTTGTTTGGTGAACCCTCTGTATTTGCTCTGGCGAAGTCTTATCTTGATTGTAGACTTTGACATTGACACGTTTACCTCCTGGAGAGTGTTCTTCTCCTGGCTGGATGTTGTGAATGGGTTTTTCCGTGGAGAGGATCATCCGCCACTGTTGTCCTTCATGGTCGTCCAGGCCATTTTATGTTGCTGAGCTCACCGGTGCTTTCTTTTTTTTCTCAAAATGTACCAAACTGTTGATTTGGTCACTCCGAATGTTCCTGCTATCTCTCTGACGGATTTGTTTTGTTTTTGAAGCCTAACAATTGTCTGTTTCACCTGCATGCAGAGCTCCTTTGACTGCATGATATGGGTTCACAGCAACAGCTTCCAAATGCAAATGGCACACTTAGAATCAACTCCAGGCCTTTTACTTGCTTAACTGATGCAGAAATAACGAAGGAATAGCCCACGCCTGTCCATGAAATGGCTTTTGAGTTAACTGTCCAATTACTTATGGTCCCTTGAAAAAGGGGGGAGGTACATATTAAAGAGATGTAATTCCTTAGCCTTTCCTCCAATTTTGATGAGAATACCCTCAAATTAAGGCTCAGAGTGTGCACTTTAAGCCCATATTAATTATAAAACTGTAATTGAAAAAGTTTTGGTAAACAGCTAAAATAATAAAAATTTGTGCTTGTGTCCAAATATATATGGACCTAACTGTATATAGTGTATGCCAAAGACCTTGTTTGTTTTCAATGAAAGTGAGGATTACTTTCCCTAGGTGAAGATTACATTCACAGTTTGCTCTGAAACATGACTTGAAGATCATGCACTCTACTTGGGTCTTTTATAAGCATATTTTAAAATAAGAAAGAAAATAAACCACTTAATAAAACCATGGTTAAAAGCCTCCATAACAATCATGAGTGCATTTCACCATGACTTTGAGAGAATCAAGTATTAAACTCTCTTTTTAGAGTTGCATTCAAAAATATTTTAAAGTACTGTATATCTATATCTAGATTCCTAGAAATAAAATTACACATTTAGAACTTTAATAAAGTGCATGTCTGATGCTATTAACGACACCATAAATTGATGTTTCTCAAAAATAAATACAATTAAATACTTTCATAAATTTCGATGTAGATGTATTTTACATGAACTAGCCAGAAAATTAACTGAAAAAAGTTTTAAATCCCTTTTTAATTAAGCCAAATTTGACTATCCAAAAAAAATAATCAAAAGGAAGGGGAGGCAACCAGGCCGAGACACTGAAACAACACAGTAAATGATGCTTCAGGCTGACGCAGCCTACTTCAAGTGACTCAGATCAGACAATGAAAGACACGCAGAGTGGTTCTGCTACACACGAACAAGACCACACTCATCCATCTCCCTCCTACCACCTCACTCCCAAAGCTAATATGTGTAGTGAATGTATTTCCTCCCATTCATCCAGCTGCCGAATGCATTGATAAGAAAATAAGTTAAAAACTCTGCTGTACATAAATATGCATTATGAAGCATCTTATAAAAGCATATTATGATGATTTCATATAACTTTTCATTCACAAAGCAAAGTCTGTTAGTTTGATTAATTAGAATTTAAATAAATAAATAAATCCTTAGCCTGTACGTCTTCTTAAATAAGACTAGGAGGCTCTAAAGCACAGCCAATCAACTGAAAAAAAAACAAGACTAATGCACTAAAGAGACAGACGTCATGTACCCTTCACTATCCATTAGTTAACATGTAAAATGAATGAAATAAAAGGTGATATAATGCTCTGTGCTATCTTAATATTTAAATATTATAGGTAATATTTTAGCCAAATCCTCCAGACAGTAATTTGATGAAGTTTAATGGGGAGTGATGAGGTCTGTAGTCAGAGACCACCTCTTCATTGAGGTTTAATAAATACAATTATGATTGGCACAGATTGCAGGGTAGCCTTTAACTCACCAAGCAGAGCGGCTCTTAATTAATGCCGCAGATTTCATCTGATATGTGCAATAAATGACAATATAGTGTACCAAGATATAGCACAACACAGAATGGACTGAAATCCTTACCTTCATAATAGATTTTAAAGCCGTGCGCACTCACGGCGAAGTCACTGGTGAGTCTCAAGGAGAATACAGACCCAGTGCTTGTGACGGGAGGTGGGATTTGGAAACCCGTTAACCTAAAGAGACCAAAGAGAAGATAAATAAGCATAATTTAGAAAAGAAAGAGCTTATACACATATCATGTTATAACATGTTTAGAAGTTTTCAGCACTCACTGTATGCATGGTGTTCATTTGTGATTTTTGTGATATTGAAACACAACTGATGATTTCTTGAGATATAATATAATTGTCAAGAATCCTGTCCATGCACTTCCGTTCACTCGCCACCAGAGGTCACCCGCTCACCACATTGACTCTTGCACTACACAAACTGTTACATATTACATTGGACTGCATTTCCCATCATCAATTGCACTGACGATACACACAGCTGATTCCACTAATCACGCTCACACCTGAGAATTATCAAACACTATCTCACACTCTTTATAAGCCATGGACTTCCTCAGTCATATCGCCGAGTATTGATCTGCGTTTAGCACTCCCCTAGTGTTAGCGGCCTTACCGAGCCAGTTTGTGTTTTTCTGTTTAGTTCCTGTATTGTTCTGCGTTTATAACTCTCCTAGTTTTAGCTGCGATACGAAACCCACTTTATTGTCAGAGTCTTGCCTTGTGTGTTTTTCTAGTGTTTTGATTCTTGCCCGTGTTTCCTGGATTTACCCTTAGCCTAGCCCTTACCTGGATTATCTCTCTTTGCCTTGCCCCTGTTGGATATTGTTCGCCGATCGTCGACCCACGCTTGCCCTAAGGATTACTCTGTGTCTTGCTCCTGCCATACCTGTTTGCTGTTTATTGACCCTGCCTGTATTATGACCATGTTTTGGAATAAAGCCTTGCATATGGATCCGCACGTCTCACGTCTTGTTCGCACCATTACAATAATAAATGCATGGCCGGGAAAAAAAAATAAAAAAATAAAAAATAAAAACAATAATAAATGCATATTCTTTATTCAGCAAGGATACATACAAAGCTTCATTGATCTGGCAATGTTTAGTTAAATCGGAACCTGTCTTCTCAGAATGCTCATATTATTGCACATTATTTCTTGATGTGAAGGCACCGGGTTTCTTCCCCGCTTTATTTAAGCTCCAGAATAATCCCCAATGCTCATGTGTGCATGCAAAGAAGTAATTGTCAAACCACTCCTTGGGGGCATCCAGACATCACCAACATTATAAGCCACCAGCATGCTACAGAACATATATTTAGAGGCATTGACGAAACACACACTCTGCATAAGGAAATCGTGTGTTAGCAGAGCTGCTGGTTATCTCCATTTAGAGAATCGAGTAGGTCAGCAACATGTTAGGATACGGAGAGGTTTTTAAAAGTGTGTGTGGATATTTGCTCAAAAATGTGTGCGTCAGCTAATGTGCATCACATGGACATAATTTCTTTTGTTTATGCAAATGAACTCACAGTGAGACTGAAATATTTATAAATGGCTATGAATAATATCCTTAGGACACTGCAGTTTTGTTTTAATAATATTAACCTTTAAACTTGTCATAAACTTCAAAGACTGTTAAAGAATAGATTAAAAGACCAATGTTCCTAAATCTTATGTAAATTCACACATGACCTAGTTGCTTCTTAAAAAAAATATCTATTTTTCCCTTCAAATGTTTAGCCAACCATATTAAAAAGGTGAAAAAAAAATATATATATAGTAAAAGGCTTGGAATAAAGCATTTTCCTTTTACGGGAAGGGAAATATTGAGGCTAATGATTTAAAATTTTTGACAGCCAATGAGAAGTTTTGAAGTGTAAATCACAGCTGTTTAATTTCAGATTTAAATTGAATAAACTTATTTTATTACTTGGTGCTGTACACACAATGTTCATGTAACGAAAAAAAACTTGGGAAAGAAAAAAAACCTTGTACGAAACTCTAAGTACTGTGCATCTCCGCCAAACTGCCAAAAGTGAGGCATTAAATACTAAGTAAATCACCATCTTGTGCTCTCTTGGCAAAGTCTCCCTGAATAAAGCCAACACTCTACTATTGTCTGAATTACTGCATATATTACCAGATACCTTATCATTATTCTAGCTGGACAAAGGAAATAATTTGGATTTGTGAGGCTGGATGGCACAGAATCTCCCAGTACTGCCTTACTGTATGTGTATGGATACATTCATGCTTTGGAGGACTTCTCAGGACATTCGTCCATCTTCAGTGATACTCCAAATCAGTTTGTTTGTACTTAATATCACAGTACAATGTTATAGATCTTCTGTTACAGTCTTGGGGGTGAGTTAAAGTATGCATACAAACTGCTACTAGCATATCAGACCGTGGGACCGGGTTTTAAGGGTTGTTGGAGATCAGTGGCGCTTTAAAAGGAACAGCAGCTCCGTTCAGAGTCCATGCATCCCCAAGGGCTTCACTAACTGCTTTTTTCGACTACTGCGTGAGTTGGAACAAATCTATCTCCTCACTTTGCCCACAGCCAAAACAGTCGGGAGCCTCCACTCTCTGCTGCTCGTTAGATGATCATCGGGGCTTAAATCGCTTGGACGCTTTTGGCCCGAGAACATGCAGCAAACTCCTCTGTCTTCAAGCTCCCAGCCACCAATCAGCTCACGCTGCACACTTTAAAAGGCACCATACTGACAGGGTCAAAAACCAGCCTGTCATACGAGTTAGGATTAAAAGGATGGTTTAACCGAAAACTGTCCAGAAAATGAAAGATTCTTGTGTAGGCAATAGTGTTCCAGCATCAAACCTTTGACCTCAAGTGTTTCATAAAATGTTCAAAGGCAATACAGAGAAGGCAAAGACTTAAGTACTGTTTGGATGGGATTTCAGCATTTACAGAACATCTGAGTTAACAGGGGACTTCAGCAGTGATTTTATGTACTGGTTCAGGCAAGATTGGAATATCTGTAGTTTTTAAATGATTGTCTAAATATGGACAGAAGCTTATGCTGCTACTGTACGGTATAAGCGTATGTCAAAAAGTATTTCCAGAAGGACTTTTGGATTAATTCCAGCTTTTAAGCTCACAGATTTGGCTTCAGACAGGAATTATTATCACATAACCCCGATGTTCCTCAAAATAATACAGTATTTGATTCAGCTGTAAAGGTTCGTCAAAAACACCAATATTTAAACATTTTAAAAAAAATATTTTGATGTCTACACATATTTGTCTCGGAGGAACATTCACTATCCTAAATGATTCATGAACATAATGCCTTTCTCATTTTGAATGGAGAGGGCAGTCTATATTTCATTTTTCTTTCTTATGTCAAATGAGTGCTTCCAACATGGTAGAAAATTACCAAGTTCCCGTTTTACCATGAGAAAAAAAAAACAACACTTTGATCCACTGCTAGAAGAACACAAAACATTTCCACAAAGACACCATTACACCCCTGCCTCTAATGTTGCTTTATTCCTAATGTGTATTTCCCCTCCTTTTAATCCGGTAATTACATTTTACCAAATATGCTCATTCATACTCATACTCATTTATTTCTATGATGATATTTCTCTGTTTCTGTCTCCTGTCAGTCTCTCTCTTCCTTCTCTTTCTGTCTGCCTGTCTCATTAAGCACTTAAAGAGTGGTAAAGCTTTCTTACACAACCCGGGGAGGAATAAATAAAAACACTCAGCATTGCCACAGAGGTAGTGCAGTGGGGAATCGTGAAAAAAATGAGGTGTCTTTACTACTTAAGGTTTGATTGGAGGGCTTGATCTGCTCCAGTAGGATCTGTTTCAGGGTTTCATTATATACAGTCAGAGTGGGAGCTTATGAGCCAATAAAATCATGTTATTTTGTAAGTGAAAATGCATCTTTTCTAAGTACTTTCCTTAAACGGAGTGTGATATTTGAAGTCATAGATTCAAGTCAATTGATTTTTTTTCCTCATTGAAAGTCCTCGGGTGTTAAAGGATAATGTGATTCCACAGGGAATGTGCAGTTCCTCTGCTTATTTGATTGTTTTCATCTTGCCGTGGTTACATAAGATCGCATCTGAGAGAGTAACATGTTAGGATGAGGGTAAAGACGAATGGGTTTAATAAAGATATCTAAACAGGGTTATGAGGTCTTGTATGTTACTCAGGGACTTCAACCACAAAACAAATGAACTTGATGAAGATGGAGATGTCAAGACAATTCATTTCTCTCACTGGAGAACTAGACACAGGTCAAATAGCAAGGCCATTTATTGGTTTTGTGGATCTGCAGGGTGTTCAACCAATTTAAACTGGACACCTTTGATGTCAGATGTGAGATTTTGAAACGTGGGTAGAAAACACTTGGTGTCATGCAGCATTACATTGATCTTTATCATTTTGAGACTTCTACAAAAGGTAAAATAATGGACACTATGAGGCTTTACAAAACTTTACAAAAACATAATGATTTCTGTGAGAGGAGTAACGGTACACTCCTCACATAACGGCCATAACCGTACAGCCTCAATTATATTTAATAATCATCAACCTCAAAAAGTCAAAAATCTGATAGCTCATTACAGATAAATGACTGATATTAAAAGTCTATAGGATTTTGTCTAATGCAAAAATAAAACATTACCTAAAGTCAGTTTTTTTAAATGTTACAATGCAACTAATTTAACCTGGATACTGTAATAAAGCATGAATGATTAAACAATTTGGTACTACTTTAAGTGTGACAGTCCAAAGAAACATACAAACTTTTAACTGGCCTATCTGGTGTTCTAGAAATAAAACACAGCAATAACGCACACTTGTGATATTCACTGTGAAATTCAAAATATAATAGTAAACTATATGCTTGCTTTTGAGAAATCCTAAGTACAGTGTAGTGGGCACAACACAGATGGACACAATTTTGTATGAATATACATATACACCCACACAGTACCGATCCTAGACTTCTGGGGCCGCAAAACTGTGTCGCCGGCCGGGGGGGGGGGGGGGGGGGGTTGAGGAATGGATGAAACGCATCTGTCCATGTTTCACTCCGTCTCGAATCACGCTCGCGGAAGGCGCTCGAGAAACAGTATCTCTTCTCGGTAAGCTTTCAACTCGTTTTTTTTTTGTTTTTTTTTAACAAGAGACTGTATGACATTCACGTTACAAGATTTTTACATAGAGAGCGTGACAGCGCACCGCATTAAAATAAATGATCATTCATGTTTTCACAACAGCTGGCCAAATTCAAAATCTAAATTAAAATTAAAACATCTTTGAGAGCAAGGGGGCCCCCTGGTGTTTCGGGGGCCCTATGCAGCCTGCGTATTCTGCGTATAGGGAGGATCGGCTCTGCACCCACACACTGAAATGTTTTGGCAGCTTCCTTTAATATACTGATTGTGTGAGTCTATTTATATTACAAGGACATTATTTCCAAGAACATAACTTATATTCTAGCTATATGGCAAAAGGCATCAAATATATGAAAGAAGGGTACAGAAAACCACACATGCAGCAATGGGAATAAAAAAAGCAACCTATAACAGTAAGTTTTTGCTGACTGACTATACATTTGCTTTTACCTTTTGACATTTGATACATCCCATTATGTGGGACATTACTATTAAATCTAAATATTGCTTAAGGGGGCTTAGAGTTCAGGGAAGCTTTCAGCCAAATGAAAACAGATGATATCATGGTTCCCCCAAAAAGATGTAATGCCTCTCATGGGGAAAAACAGTCCATAAATCTTCATTTGTCAAGATGGCTCTTGCAGATAGTCATTCATAACTTTGAGCTCACTTCTCTCAAAGGTCTGTGGCATATTGGAAGTCAATGGACTTAAGTTCAGAATTTATGCAATTGCCACAATTTTGAATGTCAATAAAAGTAACCTGGGACGTTTCTTTGTAAGCAATTCTGTGTTCCCTATCAGTCAGTCACGTTCGACGTAACGTCAGTGTGACTGACTAATGGGATCTCGCCTGAGAGCCCAATCATCTTCGAGTGTTAACAAAACAAGCCAATGACAGTTGGCGTGCGTGTTTCGCCACGCGCACCCCGCCCCGCAGCGCGGGTATAAAAGGAGAGCGCGTGCAAACGCACATCAGTTTTTTTCGCTTCGGAGCCGAGCCTTTTCAGCGAATCTCCGAGAGTGTGCTGCAAGACAGCATTTTGACGAGTGTTGGTGTGACGGCGCGTCAGCGGAGGTTGCTGTCCAGTGCTGCTGCTTCATCTGAGCGTGCTGCAGCTCTCATTCTGCGGTCGCGCTGCGACCTCTCCTGGGCGCTTCAACACTTTTTTCCTTTTTCTAAAAGGGCAATATCTAAAAGAGCAATATCTAAAAGAGCTCCACGAGCGACGGGCGTCTTTTTAAAGATGGCTTCCCGCTCGTGTGTTTCTGGATGTGGTCGTTTCCTGGCTTCATCTGACGGTCATGATCGCTGTCTCTCGTGCTTGGGCTATCAGCACGCTGAGTCAGTGCCCGTGGATGAGTCATGTTCTCAAGGCGGGAACATGACCATCGCGACGCTGCGCTCCAGATATCTCCCCGACAAACGGGGGCGGTATCCCCCTTGCCATGCCCCGTTCTAGCTCCTCCGGCTCGGAGGGCTACTTCGGCTCATGGTCAGGGTGACTTGAGGATCACAGTGAGAGCTTCCCCGTCGAGTGCGTCTCCGCGGGCCTCTCACTCCTCCAGCGCGTCGCACCATCTGGTGTTTCCGGACAGGCTTGCGGTGTCCTCGGACAGGGCGGGGCCCAGCATGTCGTTTGGAGCACCAGCGGATGACAGGATGTCGATCGCTGCATCGGAGGGTGAGCTAGGTTCTGGAGATGACGATTCGGCTGCGCTGCCTCCGTCAGGAAGAGTGGCGTTGCCCGAGTCAGATCCAGGGCTGACTGCTATGCTTTCCCGGGCCGCTGAGAGCGTCGGGCTGCACTGGAGGCCTCCTCCTTCTCCCGAATGCTCAAGGCTGGATGACTGGTTCCTGGGGGCGCAGGCCGATCATCGGCAATCACCTCAGGTTCCGTTCTTCCTGGAGGTGCATGAGGAAGTGACTAGCTCTTGGAGGGCACCATTTTCTGCCCGAAACAGAGCTACTGCTTCTTCCGTCCTCACTGCCCTCGATGGCGGGGTGGCTAAGGGGTATGTGGAGATCCCTCCAGTTGAGCGTGCTATTGCGGTGCAGCTTTGCCCGCGGGCGCTGCCGCCTGGCAGGGTAATCCGCACCTCCCGTCCAGGGCTCGTGGGTTCTCGTCCGTTTCAACGGCCGAGGCTTACAGAGCTGCTGGACAGGCCACCTCTGCCCTGCACGCCTGCAAACCTACCAGGCCAAGGCGTTGAAGCAGCTGTACGAGGGCAGTTCTGACCCAGGTTGATGCAGGAACTGCGCACAATGACGGACCTTGCCCTTCGTGCAACGAAAGTCACGGCGCGGTCCCTCGGTCAGACGATGTCCACTCTGGTGGTCCAGGAATGACCTATGGTTGGACCTGGCGGATATGGGTGAGTCCGACAAGCACCGCTTCCTGGACTCCCCGATCTCCCAGGCAGGCCTCTCCGGCGACGCAGTGGAGAGCTTTGCCCAGCAGTTCTCCATCGCACAGAAGCGGGCGGACACATTCTGCCCCGGCGGCCCACTGCTGTCAATCACCCCGCCGCCGGTTGCAGCCCCTCTGCCCGCTCGTCGCCGAGGGCGCCCTCCTGCTGCCCCCACCTTTGCTCCAGCGCGGCCCCAGCAGCAGCCTTCACTCTGGCCGCAGCGTGGAGCTGGCAGCAGGAAAGTGGCGCAGCCCGTCTCTGCCCCTGCCAGGCCCATGAAGTGCCAGGGCAAGCGGCGTTCCTGGGACGGCCGAACCCGAGACACTGGGTCCTGCTCTTCAGGAGATGGTGAGTCCGCTCCTTCCCCCGGTGGAGGTCTGGGTGGAAAATCCTTTTTTCCCTTTTTGGGTTGTTCCGCCACTGGCTCTCTGGCCAGTGGTACCCAAACTTCAGAGCAGTTTCCTATGTCTCCGGTTCCCAAGAGGGCGAGGATGGCAGTGCACGAGACCCAGTCTCCACACTCCCGTCCCCCTCTCCTTTCGCCTATGAGCAGCAGGGTCCAGTCCGAGGACGCAATGCCTTCTCCCGCGCCCCCTGCTCAGCCTTGGAGCCAGGTAAGTGTCGCACTGCGCACTCAGACCCCACTTCGGAACGCACTGCCTTCCGAGTCGGGCCCCTGTGCTCCACTTCGCTGCCCCACCGCGGGTACGTCTGTGGCTTCCCTGGTCCCGCTTGTACGGTCTCTGGGGGCCTGGCTAGCGCTCCCCAGGCCGTCTCGCTGGCTCATGAGAACCATCAGACTTGGCTACGCGATTCAGTTCGCCCGGCGTCCTCCCAAGTTCAGGGGCGTTCGGTTCACCTCTGTGTTGAGCAAGGATGCCCCTCTCTTGCGTGCGGAAGTCGCGGTCCTCCTGGCGAAGGACGCGATAGAGCCGGTCCCTCCAGCCGAGATGAAGTTGGGGTTTTACAGCCCGTACTTCATCGTACCCAAGAAAGGCGGTGGGTTACGACCAATCTTGGACCTGCGCGTCCTGAACCGGGCCCTTCACAAGCTCCCGTTCAGGATGCTGACGCAGAGACGCATTTTTCAATGCATCCGTCCGTTCGATTGGTTCGCAGCGATCGACCTGAAGGACGCGTACTTTCATGTCTCGATCCTCCCTCGACACAGACCGTTTCTTCGCTTTGCGTTCGAAGGGCGAGCATATCAGTACAAAGTCCTCCCCTTCGGGCTATCCCTGTCGCCTCGTGTCTTCACCAAGGTCGTGGAGGCAGCCCTTGTTCCATTAAGGGAAGCGGGCATTCGCGTTCTCAACTACCTCGACGACTGGCTCATATTGGCCCAGTCTCGAGCACTGTTGTGCGAACACAGGGACACGGTGCTCAGCCACCTCAGCCGGTTGGGGCTTCGGGTCAACTGGGAAAAGAGCAAACTCTCCCCTGTGCAGAGGATCTCTTTTCTCGGTATGGAGTTGGACTCGGTCAACCTCACAGCACGTCTCTCAGTGGAGCGTGCTCAGTCGATGCTGAACTGCCTGGAGTCTTTCCAGTGCAAGAGGGCGGTTCCACTGAAACACTTTCAGAGGCTCCTGGGGCATATGGCATCCGCAGCCGCTGTCACGCCGCTCGGATTGCTTCATATGAGACCGCTTCAGCATTGGCTTCACGACCGGGTCCCGAGATGGGCATGGCGACGCGGCACGTACCGGGTCTCAGTCACCCCGTCCTGCCGTCAGACCTTCGGCCCGTGGTCGGATCTTGCTTTTCTTCGGGCAGGAGTTCCCCTAGGGCAAGCATCCGGGCATGTTGTTGTATCAACAGATGCCTCTGCCATGGGCTGGGGAGCCATGTGCAACGGGCATGCAGCTGCAGGGCTCTGGACAGGGTCCCGGTTGCAGTGGCATATCAACTGCCTCGAGTTGCTAGCAGTATGGCTTGCTCTGCGCCGCTTCAAAGGGCTGCTACACGACAAGCATGTACTGGTCCGTACGGACAACACTGCGACCGTTGCGTACATCAACCACCAAGGTGGTCTACGCTCCCGTCGCCTGTCGCAACTCGCCCGCCATCTCCTCCTTTGGAGTCAGAAGCATCTGAGGTCGCTTCGCGCCGTTCATATCCCTGGCGAGCTCAATCGTGCAGCCGACGAGCTCTCACGTCAGCCCGCCCTTCCGGGAGAATGGCGACTCCACCCCGAGATAGTCCAGCTGATTTGGAGACGCTTCGGGGACGCTCAGGTAGACCTGTTTGCCTCCCCGGACACGTTCCACTGCCAGCTGTTTTACTCCCTGTCCGAGGGGACCCTCGGCACGGACGCACTGGCACACAGCTGGCCTCGGGGCCTTCGCAAATATGCGTTTCCCCCAGTGAGCCTTCTCGCACAGGTCCTGTGCAAGGTCAGGGAGGACGAGGAGCAGGTCCTCTTGGTGGCGCCGTACTGGCCCAATCGGACTTGGTTCCCAGAACTGATGCTCCTCGCGACAGCCCCTCCTTGGCAAGTTCCTCTGAGGAGGGATCTCCTTTCTCAGAGAGGGGGCACCCTCTGGCACCCGCGTCCAGACTTGTGGAATCTCCACGTATGGTCCTTGGACGGGACGCGGAGGTTCTAGATGGGCTACCTCCATCGGTAGTAAACACCATCACTTCAGCTAGGGCCCCGTCTACAAGACACGCTTACAGGCTGAAGTGGAACCTGTTCGTCGACTGGTGTTCTTCCCGCCGGGAAGACCCCCGGAGATGCCCGATCGCAGTCGTGCTCTCTTTCCTGCAAGATGGGTTGGAGCGAAGGCTGTCTCCCTCCACCCTCAAAGTGTATGTCGCCGCTATAGCCGCACATCACGATGCAGTAGACGGTAAGTCTGTGGGGAAGCACGACTTGGTCATCAGGTTCCTCAGAGGGGCGAGAAGGTTAAATCCTCCGCGCCCTCATCTGGTACCCTCTTGGGATCTCCCCTCGGTCCTGACGGCCTTGAAGGAGGAGCCCTTTGAGCCTCTGCAGTCAGTAGAGCTTAAGTTTCTGTCGTTAAAGACAGTGCTCCTCACTGCATTGGCCTCGGTCAAGAGGGTGGGGGACCTGCAGGCATTTTCGGTCGACGATTCGTGCCTAGAATTCGGGCCGGCTCACTCTCACGTTGTCCTGAGACCCCGGCCTGGATATGTGCCCAAAGTTCCCACCACGCCCTTTAGGGATCAGGTGGTGAACTTGCAAGCGCTGCCCCGGGAGGAGGCAGACCCAGCCATTGCTCTGCTCTGTCCCGTCCGTGCTTTGCGCGTTTACGTGGACCGCACGCAGAGCTTCAGGACCTCAGACCAGCTCTTTGTCTGCTTCGGAGGACAGCAGAAGGGAAAGGCTGTCTCCAAACAGAGACTTGCCCACTGGATAGTGGAGGCTATAGTCTTGGCCTATCAGGCCCGGCGCTTACCGTGCCCCCTTGGTGTGAGAGCACACTCTACAAGAGGTGTTGCTTCCTCTTGGGCATTGGCGCGGGGCGCCTCGATAGCAGACATTTGTAGAGCTGCCGGCTGGGCGGCACCTAACACGTTTGCGAGATTTTACAATCTCCGTGTAGAGCCCGTGTCCTTCCGTGTACTTGGCTCAGGTGGCCAGTAACACGGGGACACTGCTCGGTGTCAATCACGCTTGCTGCGCCATTCCCCTCTACGGACCGGATACGTGCGCTTTTGTTGCTTCTCAGTTCAGTTCCCCACGGCGAACCCTGTTGAAGTTCCTCCCGCACCCTCGGCAGTCAGGCGTGGCGGAGCGCCAGACGCCAGGTCCAGCACTCGTGTGTTTGCCCAAGGTCAGCCCTTGTGCTGGGCTAGGTGCCCGTGTGTAGTGATTCCCCTTTGGGTGATCCCACATGTGTATTCTTCCACGGTACGGCTCCCCTCACGGTGAGCCCGTGTCTTTCCCTGGCAGAGACCTTCTGCCGTCTCTGCTGTGTAGTTATCTCACCCCAGGCTGGCTGAGTCTACCTCAGAGACTTCCATATGTAGTACTGCCCCTGGCCAGTCCATATGTCTTCTCCACATGGTACCTCCTTTACGCAGGATGTGGCTTCCGTAGCGTTCCCCTACTTGGAGTACGCTTTCCCAGTGTTATCCATACCCACTGTACGGAACAGCAGTGTCGGTCATCTCTGCCTAAGCCCTGTCCTATCTTCCGTCCCAACTGGTGTGGGGGGACTTGCCGGCTTCCGCAGGGCACTGGAGGGGGTCAGCAATAGTGGCGTTTTCCAAGGGATCCCATTAGTCAGTCACACTGACGTTACGTCGAACGTGACTGACTGATAGGGAACGTCTCGGTTACATGTGTAACCCTCGTTCCCTGAAGGAGGGAACGGAGACGTAACGTCCCGTCGCCATAGTTGCTGTACCACCGCTGTACGGCCGGGGCACACAGTCTCGGCTCCTCAGCGAAAAACTGATGTGCGTTTGCACGCGCTCTCCTTTTATACCCGCGCTGCGGGGCGGGGTGCGCGTGGCGAAACACGCACGCCAACTGTCATTGGCTTGTTTTGTTAACACTCGAAGATGATTGGGCTCTCGGGCGAGATCCCATTAGTCAGTCACACTGACGTTACGTCTCCGTTCCCTCCTTCAGGGAACGAGGGTTACACATGTAACCGAGACGTTTCTATAGATGAGAAAAACTCAAACTGACAGCCTTATACAATTACGAACCATGATAACTAAGCAATTTGGGAGTCTATAAAGAATGTTTCCTCCAAAATGCAATTTTCGAACATTGCTTGATGTATTAAAATTCTGTAGCAAATGGAAAAAATGGAACAGCTACAAGAAACTGACTTGCCAGAAATATAGATCTGTCTTAACACTATTAAAGCTTCACAAGTTCACTCCACTGATGATGAATATCAGCATCCCAGTCATATTTACTCAAATTTCCGCTGCTTAAAGATTGTGATGACTAATATTAGCTCATTTCAGTCCATTGACAATTTATGTGAGCTCCCTCTTTTATCTATTATCCATGAATCCTTGTTGTAGTTTAAAATGGCCTCAAACAATGTGCAAAGTCCCGCCAAAAATGAAAAAAGTACAATAAGCCATGAGAGACTGAGTTTTACAGTGAATCCATCACAACTGACGACGTCTCGAAAGTTGAATGTTACATCTGTGACCTATTTCAACATGAAAGTTACTGTAAACTCATTTGTGGAATTACATTTGTTAACATTATTTAACAACATTAGCTTACATGAACTGTAAAACGTCTACAATATGATACAATTACATGAATTATTATGATGTTATCACAAGTTAAGTTTCCCATCAGTAGAGTAATTAAACGAGGACGAGACAAGCGTTTGGGTGAGCAATACCTCAAGAGATTCGTTCCCAATATCTGTGATCACTCAGCGAATCAAACACTGTATCACCTACGCCTCGAAACAAATCGCAAAGTTGTGTGGCAAAATACGGCGGGCTATAGCACGCCCCAGCTGTTAATGCTGCAGCTCACTACCCCAGATTAAAACCCTTCTGTTCCTTCTATATCTGCCCAGCCAGACGTACTACTCACACAGGCATACCGTCTTATCAAAATCCACATTCCATCAGCACCATACTCTCCCTCAGTGGGGGAAAAATTGCCTGCATTCCACCCCAGCTCCCCCCGTCCCCCCACCCCAAAGCAATCTGCTGCTGAGGACAGTTCCAGTCTCCCACTCAAGCAGACCCTGCTATTTATATGGACCCTTCTGTTCACTAACATGGACACGGATGCACTTGTCTGGCTAATGAGCTTGGGATTTTATGAGGCAAGCATAGTGGTGTACGACAGAAGAGTGGGTTTCGCTTCTGGCTGAAAGACATTTGGTTTGCTACCTTTTTCAGTTGTTAAAGAACATAATCTTTATGTACACTTTATAAACACTTTTTAGTGGGGATTCTTAATTATTACAGAAACAGCCTACTTAGAAATGGCCCTCATGCCATTCCAAATTACCATTTCTGACTTTGAATGCATATATGAACTAACTGAGAGCTTGAGATTAATATTTTTGGTCCATTCCTTACACAAAGTTAAGATATGGCACAAGAAGGTTACACTTTTTTGATGCCCTTTAGACATTCTAAGTTGACATGTAGTTGCAAAGTTACTTGTAGTCAGAATGTCTAACAGGGATCGTTAAAATAAAATTTATAATTTGGGAGACTTAGACTATAGTATATGATTCGTATTTCATATAAACTATTTTTATGGTGCTTTTACTTCCCCTGAAAGGGGTCATATGATGCGATTTCAAGTTTTCCTTTCTCTTTGGAGTGTTACAAGCTGTTTGTGCATAGATAAGATCCCTAAAGTTGCAAAGACTAAAGTCTCAAAACCAAAGAGATATTCTTTATCAAAGTTAAGACGCCCACCTAAAACGGCTCATTTAAACATGCCCCACATGTCTACGTCATGGTGTGGGAAGATTTACAAAACACCGCCCAAATGTATATGCAAAGAAAGAAGGTGGAACTTTTATTCTGGCTGTAGTATTGTTGCTGCCGCCAGCGCCATGTCCTGGAGACGCTGTGTTTCATTGTGAAAGCTAAAGTACTTTGTTTGGGCTTCCAAAAGAGGACACAACTAGAAATCAGTGGTTAAGTTATATTTACAACACTGTTCCAGAACAGTTCAACCCAAATATTGGAGTGTGTGCAGCGCATTTTACGGAGGACTATTTCCTGAACCTAGGAGTAACGTTAGCCTACCAGCTATGCTCAAAGGCTGTTTCTATAAAGTGGGGCAATTCCAACTTTGCAAGTCTGGCGCTTCTGTCTCACAGCCTGTATGTTTTCATATTTAAAGAATTTGCCACTGAAGATTCAAACGCGAGTTTTGTGCTGTGTAGAGTAGTGCTTGTTGTTTGTCGTTTCTCTGATCACAAATGCAGACATGGTAATGTTTACGCGGCGTGATGCAATGCAATGCGTAAAAGACAATACAAGTCATAATAACCAGTAATTATGTCCCCACTGGATGCAACAAATGCCTCGTTTATAATGGGTTTTATTGTTTTTGTGTCGTCGCGCCGGGACACGGCATCACAGTACGGTAAGGGGCGTAACATTTCCGTCTCACGCTTGAAGTATTCGGCCAATCACAATGCACTGGATAGCTGGCCAATCAGAGCATGCCTCGCTTTATAAAAATCCATGCATTTCAGAAAGGCGGGGCATAGAGGAGCAACAATAATGTACAGTATGTGGAAAAGAATGTGTTTTTTTAACCTTAAACCGCATAAACATTGCATTACACCAAATAATGTTCTTTTTAGCTACGTCATAAGACCCCTTTAACAAATGCCATCACTACTAAAAGAGCTATATTTACCAATTTAGGGGTCATACTCAAATGTCATACTCAGTCACTTGAGAAATTAATGAATCATTGGAAAAACAAATCAATAAATCAATGTAAAAAAAAAAAAAGTTAAAAAGTGGAATAATAATAAAAACTATCCCTGTAAAGCTGATTTGAAACAATCTCATATAAAGTGCTAAATAAATAAATGTGACTTGACTTATTTAAATAAAAATGAAGATAAGCAAATTGAAAATACAATATATTATAGAAATAAAGATTTTTCAACCACTTCTTAACCACAAATACATTTTCTATTTCATTATTTCTATATTAGTAACTGATGAATAATTAAGAATTAATTATAATAAAATCTTAAAACTATTCACATGTTGGTTACATAACTGACATTCATTTTTTAATACATTTATCAATTCCTCAGTTGACCTCATAATTATTTAGACCCCTATTTAATAATTATTCCAAAAAAAAAAAAGGATTTGGAGCATTCATTCATTTATGAATTATTCCTTTAAATGCAGGTAATACATTTCCAAGACTACCTCTTCTGAGGTAAGTGCCTGCAAAATATATTAAAAAAAATGTTGAGAAAAATTATATTTGCAGAATAACTTCAAAGATTTATCAGAGACCCTTTCAAAACATTGTGATGTTTGATCTCACTGTATTTTTGGCTGTGTATTAGCTCATCTTTGTTAAGTGGAGAGACGTGTCTACTCCCACTCAGTATGACTGACTTGATCTAGAATCAGTTCGGAGGCAATCAAGCCGGGGAAGTTTTGATAACAAAGGCGACCTACGGTGCGGTTGAGGGGGAGGACATCGCACGTCATATGCTGTGTGGACTCATGGAAATAATTCAGACTGTTGAATAGCACTGTCACCCTCGCCTTCATGGCAGTCTACAAAAACACAGCTCGGTCCTGACTTGTTAATCTGCAGAACCGATCTGTGAGGGACAGCCAGACTGTTTATTCAAGCCACATACTGTAGATTGCCTAGTACTATATCTATTCACTGGTCAGCAAGCGGTGACCTATTCACTAAACTCTATATTCTACCAAGTAGCTCTAGCTTTGGTTAATTCACTCCCAATCCACTCAAAAATCTTTTCAAACAGCATGGATGGAGGTCGATCTACGTAAACATGAGTCTTTGTAGCAGTCTGGTACCTGATTTATGAGTATGGCCAGGTAGGAGAAGCGATGCCATGGTTCCACATGCTGCTCTGTCATCTGGGTAAAGGTTAAAACAGGCCACGGAACCGTCAGCCCTCTAGAAACGTGCTGACATGCCGTTCATTACAGCTGGCCTAGCTAGAAAGTCCATATGTCAGCAGACCCAGAGCATCATTACAGTGACCCACAAGATCTGTGGGACCCACAAGCTAATGCACATGGGCTCTCAATTCCTAATGCACAATCACACAATAATTAATAACAGTTACATGATGGCAAATAACATGGTCAGCTTCTGAGATAAAACTTGGACCTGAGGCGAATCACGAAGAGATCTCAATGCAAAATATACTGTGAGTCAGATATTAGCACAAATTAAGTTTATGAACAGTGCAAAATCCATCATTACTATCACTGACATTTATTATCAGGGCAAGATATAATTTTCAGTCACAAGTAATGGTGTATTTTCTCAATTTGTTAGCGCAGAGCTCTCTGCTCATTAACAGTTTGAAGACATAGAACAATTTCATTGTTCATTCTCTTCTAAAAATGCAATAAAAAAAATTGAATGGGGTAATTTGTCTCTGAAAAAGAAACAGGTGAGAATAAATGTCAGAGATATAGTAATAATATCCACTTAGGAAAAAAAATGAATCAGAGACTACCACGTATAATATCAGCCTTACATTACATGAATCATTATGTACATTTATTTTCTCTGTTTGTATGCAATAAATAATGACCTTCTTACTTCATTGATTTGCAATTCATAATAATAAATGATCAAAAACTCTCAATGTATACAAGGTATGCTTTTCAGATGAATGATACTAAAAGCTCGTTTAAGGATGTTGTCATTGTGCAAAGGAGATCAAAGTATTATATATATGCAGTACAGCTCTCACTAACAGCCGAATACCACTTTAAATAAGATCTGAATATGAGAATAATATTCTCAAGAGTGTTACAACTTTCAGCTACCCAAATCACAGGTGCTTCTGACTGTGACTGTGACCAATTAAGTTCAGAGAAAGAAACTCTACTAGATCCTCTGCAGAACGTCTTACATCTGTTTATAATCTATAATCATATTCACAGTGTTATGTCTTACAACAATTTGTTTAGACACATTTATAAAATATTGTAGTGTAATATAAACTGTTTCAATTATTAATGTTTTATTATTATAATATTAATGAATATTTGTGCTATATATAAAATTATATAATGCACACACACACACAGTTTTATAATATGGTTTATATTTTATAATATATATTGTGAACTATAGTATTAGTATATTTCTACAGTAGAAACATTTATGTATTTATTCTTATTTATATAGAATGTAGTTTTACTCACACACCACTGACATGAAGCTTGGAGGAACTACTCTGATATGACCTTTTCAGATTTTTTTTTTTAAACCTTGCAGCTACAGGTGTACCACATCCTTTAGCGTAATGAGAAAAATATTTCTGTTTGTCAAATGCAGTTTCTTTTCTTGATCAGTACAGAGGATCCATTACATCTAATGCATGATAAGTGAGAAATCTGAGATTTTAGAGGGATGAAAGTCCATTAGCTCAAAATCTATTCAAATGGTGCAATTAGCTCTGTTCCATGGATATAAAGGGTCCGTGTGGCTCCAGCACTTGGACTTATTTTTCTTAGATCTCTGCAAGTTATTAACCTCTATCTCACTCTTTCTCTCCAGATCTCTTTCTCATCTCGTCCTATTTCTTTCTCTTTGCAAATCATTCCATTGCATCCACACAGATAACAAGCCAAAAGCACCCACGGCCATGACACTTCAAAGACCCTGGTCAAATATTGACTATAGAAATTAAAATGATCAGATTTCCCCTCACAGGCAATTAGTTTCACAGTTCTGACCATGAACACTTTCCAGTCATAAATCCTGAATGCCTCATAATGCGATAGATTGATTTTTCATAGGAGACTATTTCTCTTTCTTTGAAAAGGCTGTTTCTACGTCACCTGGAGCTGTGTGCTAGTGGCAGCATAATGATGGCTAGAAAATAATGTTTAGAGAGGACACAGAGGCTAGTTGTCACTTTTACTATTGTGAATATCTCAGGGTTCTCTATTGGATATTTTACTGTCAATGCCCAGAAGAAAGAAGAAGTAGAAGAAAAAGAAAAAGAGTTAATTCAACATATCTTGAATTTATATTTTGTGATAACATACCCCCAGACATGTAGGGTAAGTTACGATAATGAGAACCTACCAGAAGAAATTATGAAAAAAGAAAAAGAAATTATGAAAAAAAGTTAAAAAGTATAAGCTAGAATACAATTTTAAATCAAACCACTGCTAATAGAAAATGTAAATAAAATAAATTATATTAAATTTAACATACAAAACATACATACATACATACATGCACTACCCTGATGAAAACATCCATAAATTAAATACATCATTATACACTACCATTCAAAACTTTGGAGTCTGTAATATTGTTTAATGTTTTGGAAGTCTTTTATGCTCGTTAAGGCTACACTGATTTGATCAAAACTGCAGTAAAAACAGTAATATTGTGAAATTTAAAATAACTGTTTCCTATTTTAATATAATTTAAAATGTAATTTATTATTGTGATGCATGAAACATTTCTTTACTATTATAAACTCCGACAACAGTTGTACATTCATTCATTCATTCATTCATTCAAGATTCATGGATGATTAAAAACCAAACAGAAACAAATACTGTACTGACCCAAACTTTTGAATGGTACAGTAGGATAGTTAATAGTAATATAATTGCATGGATGTGTGCCAATGTGGTTATATTGTTCAGTTGTTTACTGCACAGTTATAACACAAATGTAGACAGAATTTGTACAGAATTGAAAAAAAAGGACTATTGTGGAATTTGACTTTTGACTTAAAACCTTATAGTTACTGAGATGCCTTGGTCTCCCCTATGGAGTTTGTTAGATTCAAGTAGACGCAGGTACTCCAGAAGTAAATGCTGTTTGGCATTCAGACTGTAATTGAAACCCACTGCATTTGCTGCCATCTGCGTGGATGGCCTTTTCTGAGTTTTTTTTTTTCTTTCTTTATTCAGGGTAAGGGGACTTGGGACGACAGGGTAGAAGGAAATAGAAGAGAAAATAATCATTCTATCACTCTCTTGGTAAGGATTGGCATTTGGCTGATGGGATGAACATTAATAAGAGCACTGCTGAATATTTAATGCCACTGCCATTCTGCTCTAATGTGCGACTGACTTGTGACTTCCAGCACATTTGCTGGAAATGTGAGAAATTTATCAAACTGTGCTGGTCATGCCTATATAGTCATTTGTTTTCTAGACTATTCTAGGCAGGAATAACCTGGAGTGCAGAGTGACCCTTACAGCCTGGATGCTGCAGAGATATATGCTACACCGCTGTAAACTCATTAGCATGTTGACGCATGTTCATTCATTTGTACATAAAATATCTGTCCGTGCATGACATACAGTTATGATTGTGTGCATATGGAGGGTTGTATGCTTTGCGTGCATTAGCTTATGATTCATATTAGGTGAACTGTTTTCATTCCAATTTGCATAAATAACTTTGACTTGCATAACTTGCTGATGTGTGCATGGCCATTTTTCTTTTAATTAAAAACACTTTTTTAGGTTAAAATCAACATGAATGTATAAGGGCAAATAAATATTTAGGACATGTAACCGGTCTTTTTTTTAACCATTTCTAAATACCTTCTTACCTTCTCGAATTCATTTTAAACACAAACTAAAACACAAACACACACATGGTTTTAAAGACAATTTTAAATGGATATGTAAATAAAATTTTCCATGTAGTATCTTAAGTATACAGTATGAAGTAATGAAATATGTATGCACAATTATTATAAATGTTTTAAAAATAGATTTAAATGGAGCCAGACATGTCAACTTTCCTAAAGTATTGTTATGCCAGCTTCTCAAATACATATAAAATATCACCTGATAAGGATTACTGGAACTTTTAGACTGAATGTATCTGCTCATAAAGACAAACACACACTTTGTGTCATTAGAGAGTCAACACACCAGCTCATTATGATTCACATCATTAAGATGCTAATTTCCTAACTGAGAACAAATATGAAAATGCCACTGTCATTTGCATTTAATCTGGAAAATGTATATAGTATTTGTTTGCGATCTGAAAGAGAGGATGGAGGAGGAGGGGGAAAACTATTTATACGCCCTTCTATTTTTTTTTTTTTTTTTTTTTATAAAACAGGTTACGTTTTCAGGCTTGGTCATGCGGAAGACTGATTTAGCCAAGACAATGAGCTGAGCTAATTAATTGGAGCAATCTCTCATCAACTATTTACCTCAGCACACTCCCAGTAGCCCATTCAATGAACCCTGGGAGTCAGCCAATCGTGGCTCCAGGAGGATGATATTTGGAGGAATGCTATCTCTGTGGCACAGCGAGCATTTTACAAGACCTACAGAACAGCAGCGCTGAAACTGATGAAGGGTATGCTGCACAAGGCCCTGCTGAGAGGATACAGAGGGGTCTGAATTTAAAAACATAACGGTGGAAGGATTCACTCAGTCAGTCTCGTGCCAAACTCTTGCCATGTCTTGGACACTATAGGCAACGGCTTTGCATTTTTAGGCACTTGCACTTTAGGCACAATTTGGAAACTTTAAGTGTTTTATTACACTTTATAATTTGCATCTGTAAATTGCAATCACAGTACATACAGTATCATTAAAGGCCAAGTTTTCAAATTAGTTTTTTTCTTATGCACTGAGCCAGAAATCTCCGCTTCAGCAGCACTTAAATGAACCAAACTTTTCCCCCTAGCTTTATTCCTATCTATATTCTGAAGGTCTTTACAGAGGGGGTTGTTAAAGGAATACACAATGGAAAATTTGCTGAAAATTGACTCACCTTTAGGCCATCTGAGATATCGATAACCTCACTTGCTCACCAATGGATCCTCTGCAGTAAAAGGGTGCCATCAGAATGAGAGTTCAAACAACTGATAAAAAACATCCCAATAATTTGGGAATGATAAACTCTAGTCAATCAATTAAAGTCTTGAAAAGCAAAAAGCTATGTGCTTCTAATAAGCAAATTCCCCATTATTATTTTTTTTTACTTCAAACTATTTTTAATTATTGTTCTTGCTAAAATATGAGTCCCCTATACATAATATTGTATTCTTCAGTAAAAAAGTTGTCTCGTCTGAATCAGGAGAGAGATATCAACAGATCAAGCACTGTTTACAAGCCAAAACAGTCCAAAACTGTTCTAAACAAAAATGTCAGTAGATTTTGATGTAACAGGACAACAGGGGATGGACTGTTTCACTAGAAGAAGCGTATGCATCATGGACTATTTTGGCCCGAACCAACAGTTTAATGATTCATTTGTTTCTTATAAATACTCAGCCATACATTAATTGATAGAAAGTAGTCATGTGGATTACTTGTTGATTATTGTTATGTATTTATCAACTGTTTGGACTCTCATTCTGACGGCACCCATTCACTGCAGAGTAATGCTGAAATCTGTTTCGTTGATGGATGGCCTGAGGGTGGGTCAATTTTCAATTTTGTGTGAACTGTTTCTTTAATATATCTTTTGTCTGATTTATATAACCTTTTTCCCCCTATTTTCCACAGCTGTTATTTTCTGATTTATGGACTTGCTTATTTAAACATAATATTTCAGTACACCCGTTCACCTGTAGGGTCTTGCCTTAAGTGGGGTTATTGTTATGCTTCAGAGTCTAATGGCTTTCACAGAGGGCTTGAATTCTGGGAATTGCTTAATCAATGTGACTGACTAGACTATTGCAATTTTAAAATATGCTTTAAGATCCCTGCTGATTGGGTAAACATCCATTTTTGTTATTGTCACATTTAACTGACTTGAATAAATTCTACTCACTCTAAGAATTTGCAAAGTTACCACTATGATCTGATATAAACATACCCCTGCACTTTATCAGCCACCCAAAAAGAGTACCATCAGAGATGTTAAACCTGGCCTTGGCTCTTTCCTCACAGATCCAGAGCCAGGGCCCTTTGGCTTGCTGGGAAGCTCAGATCCCTGATCACAAAGAACGCTCTCTTCCTTCTCTTGGTGGCCTCTCCCACCCCCTCACATGAGGCAACTGCACCAGAGGACAAACTGTTCGCCTACTGAATAAATAAAGAGAGAAACAGGGGGAAAAAAAGACTTGGCATGGAGTCAGCTGGGTGGGGAGAAAGATAAGAGACAAAAATTTGCAAGGGCGTCGGAAGGAAAAGCCCTATTGCTGCTAGGTTGCCGTGGTTGTGAAAAGAAAGAAATGAAGACAACAGCATTTCTGAATGAAGACATGCTTCTGTCTCTCTGACATCTTACTGGATGTCCCTTCTCTCTCTTTCACAAACTTCCATTGCCTTTGTTCGTCTTTCATACAATACATGATCAATGCATGACAGCAATGTCGGGGAGCAACTATGAGTAGTAGCGGACTACTTTTGTCAATAGCATGACAGTAGGTCAGCTGCTTTAAAAAATAACAGAGCTTAGCCAGATAAGTTACTTTTTCCTACAAGTAGGGGTAGGTCAGGACAAAATGCTGTGTCACATTGTATTGTACATAAAGCTTTACAGCTGAGCAAATTGATAAAATAATCGAACATGGTTCCAAAACAGCCCTTATTCTCTCTCATGTGTGGTGTTGGGAAACCCCAATCATTTTAGTAAATCAGTTCAAATAAATGATTCACAGATTCACTTAAGAACCAGCTAAATGCTAGACCAGTTTTTGAATATTTAGAAAAATTAATTAATATCACTGGCTGGTTATAATATTAATAATAATTATATTTATAATGCACACACAAAAATAAAGATTTCTATTTCAAATAAATTATGTGTTTTTATTTCTATCCATCAAATAAATCTGAAAAATTAATATCATCAATGTTATAAATAAATCAATAAATATTAAGCAACTGTTTTCAACATTCATAAAATAAGAAATATTTTTGAACACCAAATCAGCATATTAGAATGAAGAATCATGTGACACTGAAGAATAGAGTAATGGCTGCCAAATATTCAGCTTTGCCATCACAGGAATAACTGCACTTTAGAATATAGTAAAGTAGAAAACAGTTATTTTAAATTGCAATAATACTTCACAATATAACATTTTATTGTATTTTTGATCAAATCAGTGCAGCCTTTCTGAACATTAGAGACTTCTTTCAAAACCATCTTTCACAAATCTCACCAACCCCAAAAAGTGGTATACATAAATTTATTTAATAATAAAACAATAACATTATTATGATGGACCATTTAAAGCTAGATTATATTAGATATTTCTGAATGTTGGTAACCTGTTAATAAAGTTAGTTTTATTTATTGATTTATTTTTACAATAGTTTTAAAAAGTTTTAACTATACAGTATATTCAAACTGGGTATATGTGTCTGTGTGTGTGTGTCTGTGTGTGTGTGTGTGTGTGTATGCAATACCATCACTAGTGTATTGTTGCACTGCTCCTTCCAGAAAGGGTCTCTGTTTCTTTCTGCAGGAATCCTATAGGTCAAATCAAAGCCTAGTTTAATTGAATCCTTGTATTTCTGTCCTATGCGTAATGAACTGACTAGCAGACCATGGCAAAAACCTTGTTCTCTCTGGTAATGAAAAAAGATCCAAAGTTTCATGACAGCAGTGTGCGGCCCAATGCTCGCATCATTCCGAGGGACAGAGAGAGAAAGAGAGATGAAGACAAAAACAGAGCCAGTGTGTCAGCCATTTGTCAAGAATGTTGACATAGCAGCACCTGTGTTAATCTCAAATCATATTTGGGTCAAGATATTTACAGTTATATCGGGTAAATCACAGATTTTATGATATCAAATGTACACAGGGCATCATGTTGAAGGGCCATCTTTACATTTTCTCATTTTCCAGGGGAAACTAAAGCATTACAGAGAACCGCGGGACTCATTCATCTTTGCTTAAGAGACCAACATTGCCGAGCCGGGGAAAATTACTTTGCTCAGGCAATAAGAGCAAACATATTCAAGAAAAAAAAAGGGAAAAAATTTCAATGATTGGGTTAGACTGGTGGAGGTTGCCCATGGGCCATCCAGCATATGGTCGGTGCATTCATTTTTCATTTCGATAAGTGAGCTTTGAGCAAGTTCAGACAAGCCACATTTCCCCTATTGTGTGCTTTTTTCAATCCAAAATGGCTCAACAGGGAGCTCAGTGACAAAGATGGGAACGATTTAACGAGCTGCTGTCGCAAATGTGGATCAGTTTGTCTTGTCCGTCCCAGTGGGTCATGGCCAGGCTATATAGCACGGTCCAGTTACCCCCTGCTGGTAATGTAGATGTTGTTAATACACGGTTTGGCTATAAAAGCATTTTAATCCATTGACAACAATTCAGCAGAAACATAAAATGAAATATTTATGAATAATTTTATAGTAGTGCCCAATTTGTTTTAGTATTTTAAGCTGTTAAAAGTATAAAGTGCACTTATTCTCCTCATCTGCTGCCTTTGACCTCACTGTTCAGTATCATTTTTATTAGATTAAATTTTCAAGGCAAAATAAGTATATTATCTGTTTTTGATTGTGTAGTGATATATAAAGCATAACTCACAAAAAAAAATTATTTTCAAACCAAGTCGTTTTCTGTTGGTGAATGCTGCAAATTCACATGAGCAACTGAACTAATGTTTTTTTCTTCTTTAATTTTGGTCTAATATTATTAACTTGTAACTGTTCTTGACATTGTTGTAAGATATGTTTATTATTATTATAAAAAAATAGACACATACAGCTTTTTAAGACATTCCTTAGTCTATGTACATGTTATTTTTTATTTTATAAAATAAAGTCTGAACTCCCAAATTACTCCAATTGTATTACTGACAAATTATGCTGTTTAATGTGACAAATCGAGAATAATAATTATGTCATTAGAAAGCAGAGTCTTTCATTTTCCATTCAGTGCATAAAACTCAAAATGTGTTTCTGGGGCAAAACGAATCAAAGCAATGGAGCAAGACACATACTGTACTGTATGGACAAAACATGCAGCCAGTAGATGGAGCAATTTACACTTGGCAAATTTTATGAGCGTATTTACATCAGCATGAGTCCCTCCACCACCCTGACAGTTTCCCAGCTGCAGAGAGCTTCCGAATGGGGTGCAAATCATTTCGATCATTGCATTATTGCCCTTTTCTTGGCTGGCAACCCGGGGAACTCAAGGAAAGCAATATCTCAGAGGACAAAATACAAGAGAATAAGCAACTGCCCTTTGTGCCACGGTGGCCAGGGGTTACTGGACAAAGATCAAATGTAAAAGCATAGTGTTTTCATTATGCAATGGAGGTTCACAAGCAGCCGTTGAATAATAGAAGCCCTAGTCATAGTACATTAAGCAGACAGTTTATCTGAGGTGATGTCTGTGAAGGTTTTTTTTTTGCGGCAAATGGATATTAGCATGCCACTGAAGTGCGTCGTCTCTTTCCTTTTCCATTTTCCAATTCGGTACTACTGTGATATTTAGCAAAAGGGAGATTAGTGTATTATAAAGCAGAGAGCACCATGCCTCAGGATGTTTTTGGGTGATATTAAAAAATTGTGAATAAATAACTCCAACGTCAGTGTGCAGAGGCTGGGATGGGGCTGTCAGGGACACTCTCAGCATTAATTAAATCCTGGGCTTTCAGGAAAAATTTCAGAAGTGAGGAAGAAAGAGCAAAAGGAGACTGTGTCATCTCTAGTCGCTTCCTTTTATCCATTCCAATCCCTCTTTTTTTTCTTTCTGTATTTCTCACACGCTCCCCCCTCACCGCATGAGCGCAGCATCCAGCATTCACAGTCTTCCCTCACAATTTTCCTGCATGTCTCAATACGCCTCAACGTGTCTCAGTGATGGGTTATGCTTTGAAATAAAAATATGTTTGCTCTGCAATGTGGCAAGCAATGTGTCAGTCTGAAGTAACATCAACGCAGGAAATAAAATCTGATATTGAGGAAAGTGGTAACCTTTTAGCAGCCTTGTAAAAAATAACCATATGACAATCACTTGCACATTCAATGAATCTGATGTGAATAAAATGCACTGTCAGCCTCATCTTTCACAAATGCTGATAAAATAGGCCAGCTTTTTTGGTAGCTGTTCCACTTGCGTGAAGACTATCTACTGTAAATCACGGGTAGCTTGTATTTTTTCAAACTGCAGATACAAAGTAATTCAACTACAATCTTTTATTAACTACTACCAAACTGTACAAACTCGATCTCATAATAAAACTGTTTTATGATTTAGCTTGAATTTATGACACGATTTGTCTGGAAATGTAAATGTTTTAGAAAAAGCAAAAAAAAAAAAAAAAAGCATGAAGGAATCCCTCTATACCTAACCATTAGAAGATCTCCACCAATTTGCCAAAACATAAAATAGTTATGAATTACTATGAGAAAGGAAGTTAATGTACTTTATTTTATTTTATTTTAATTGGATTAGTCAAATAGGCTACCAAAATGACTTGCGAATATCACGCTCACTGCATCATTTGGAGACATTTTTCATTTAGTAAAACAAAAATATAAAAAAACACAAGGACATCTGGATGAAGTGGATCCTTTCCCACAATCAATTAAAACAAAACCTGCAAAAGCACCCAAGCATCAGCGATGAAGAAGGTCTTTAAGGTCTTCAACACCTGCATGAACAGCTTGTGAATGATTCTGTAGTGCACATAGAGACATTTCCCAACCAGACAAGTATCAAAACAGTACACAAGTACAATCTGATATCAATTTGGCATTTATCTGCTACAAAAACAATGAGGATATCAAATATAGTGACTGAATGAACCAATCAATCTCAATGCTTCATTTGAGAGTGAGATGGGAGATGTTTTAGGACAGTGCATTTGATAATTGTTTGCTTGATGTGCTGTTTATAGCTCCACATATAAATTAACAAAAAATAGCAATGTAAAGATATCTCAAGTTAGCAGTATCACTACTTTTAGTTAGTTGCTCCCAAACACAGAATAATAGGTTGTATTTTGTTATTAAACCTAATATCCTATGAGCATTAACAGAATAAGACAACTTATGTATTTTAAGTTCTCTTATAAATAATAAATAACATGGCTTAATGGTACCCTAAGTAAGACATGGATATTCCTACTTGATATCCCCAAACTCAAATCATGAATATTTTTCAGTGCTAACAAAACAGCAATGGTAGATTTAGCTTTGCAGGTGTTTAATTACCAATCTCCTAGCAACCAAACTACAGAGCATAAACAATGTTATGCTAGCATTTGTTCTGCAGGTGTACGATTATTAACAGAGAGGATAATTTACTGTGTTTTACTCAGCTCTCTCTACAAACATTTGCTAAAAAGAGTTATAAACATCAAATGTAGGAACTTTAACTCACTGAATAATTTTTCCCCAAACTAAAATTTTTATCATAAACTTTGTATATCTCCCAGAGTGTCGCCACGTTTGAGTTACATCATATGCCTTCAGAAAAAATCAGATGTTTGGATTTCCACTCAAGTTCTAAAGCTGGAAGTCTGATATCAAGCAGCATTCCATTACACTTCTCCAAGACTTTCTGAGTTAAATGCAATGCAGAATAAGCACTCAACATCAGATGACAAGATGGCTCGATGCTAAAATCTCTTTAATTGCAGCATCTACTCTGCTAACATATACTCAGAGAGCAATTTGGCGTGTCTCATTGCATGCTATTGTGTGGATTTCACCAATGACATAATGCAAAGACTTAGACAGGAGAGACAAATGCACCATACCCACTTACAAACCACATGCTGGTTGAGAGCTCATTTGCATATATGACTAAATTATACCTCCGATCCACTGGGTATGTGACTCTCGGGTTTTGGGGATGAAGGAAAATGGATGTCCCACGATGATACTTTGTTTAAAAAGTTAATCAAACATGTACAGTATGTTTGTAGCCTCCCACTGTGTATTATAATGAGCCTGGGACTCCTGTTTATTGCAGTCAGGCTACAAAGCAAAAGAAACAGGGGCATTAGGTCAGGGGAATTTGAGGTGAGGACTTTAAGCTCACTTTTGCATGAAAAATGATGTGTCTTTGGTGTTAATGGAATTTAAGGGAAATTATGTACATTACAAAGGTCATATATGCCTGGTTTCAAGGCAAGAGGCTTGGAGTTTAGATGCCAAGAGGAAACTAAAAGAAATGCCAGCTTCCTTAGGGTGGAAACTAGACAAGCTAGCTGAAGCTCTAGTGTTTTCACAGCCTATATACATTTTTCAACCTTAAACAACCCATTATTTAACAAATAATTACAAAAAACTGGCAAGTAAGACACTGAATTAAACTTGAAGTAGAAAAACTGAAACAGTATGTTTTGTAAAACATACTACAATAATCAATAATAATTAAGTTTTTTATAAGATAGATAGATAGATAGATAGATAGATAGATAGATAGACAGTAAAAAGTGTCTATTTTTTTTAGTTTTTTTAGAGAATATCACAAATTAAGTTTATTTTTCTTACCATATTGTCAAGTTGTTTTTTTCCCCCCTTAAATTTTACAAAATTTATTTAGACTTATACTTTAAGAAAGAACAATTTACCTATGGCGTAAACATAATTATAGTGTGACTTTTTTTAGTTTAGTTTGTTTTTGTTTTTTTGTGAATAAATAAATAAATTATTTTTGTTGAATATTTCATTTTTTAAATGATTTCTATGATTTTTGATATTTTAACAAATATAAAAGGATTGTATAGTTTTTGAACATTGGCTCACAGACTCCTTGCAGTACCTTGCCTGGTCTCTTGATTGAAAATTCTGGCCTTGGAGGATATTGAGAGTCAGATACATGTTTAGAAAGCAGGATGAAACACTGACACCCAATTATTATGATGGACATCAACATAATCAAAAATGACTAAACCATCCCAGGAAGTGTCTTTCTTTGACTGAAAAGGACACAAAGAGAAAAGGAGGGAGATGGCTGTTTTCTCAAACAGTCCTTGCAGTTTCTCCCACCAGGTGATTGCAATGAATCAGTTTGCATTTGGATGCTCCAATTGTTATATTGTTGCTCATGGTCTTGTTCATTTACAGCCTGACAGCAAAAGGCATTAACGAGCAGTCAAGCTTGTGGAATGATGCTGCTTGAGAAAAAAACCTGAGGCTGCAAACAATGCTGACTTGACGATTCAGACTCTAAAACAAAGTGATGCCGAAGTTAGATCACATACAGCTGTAGATAACTTTGACATCAGTGGAATCATTATTTATAATAGGCTGTATAAATCTTTGAATTTCTCTCTGGAAAAAAAGAAAGAAAGAGGAAATGACTGAGCTGTGTGACAGCTTGTATATAGTATGTACTATTTGCAGACAGCAGAAGCTAAATGAGACAACACACCACAAGACACACCATGTTCTCCAGAATAAATGACAGTGCATAATTAAGAAAAGTATCCATCATGGGCTGACCTAATGATTCAGCATTTTTGATGACAATGACTATGCTGAGAAGTCCTACATTTTGAATGAAGATGACACAGGATGTACTTTTTCAACCCTCTCTAAAAATGGACTACCTACTATAACTGCCAAGCAGCAGAGGATAACCTAAAAATAAACTTGACTTGGTTCTTTAGGGGAAGAAAACTTACTCGTCAGCTAATGTATTCATCCAACCATGAACAATCCCCAGACAAAACACTTAGACAAATGTATAGACAATATTTATATTTGCTCTATATTTAACAGAGCAATAGGAGCCATAATGTGGAGATACTAGCAGTCAAGAGCGCAGTACCAAAAGGAAATGCACCTAAAATCCATCTAATGTCACAATAGCGATCTTTTTCAAGTGAAAAGCAGTGATTTTATGAGACTATCATGTACTGAAAAAGACTGGAAGCTCTCCAGTACAAAGCCTCTCTACACAAAGGCAACACACAATGATGCTTTATAGAACAGAGTTGCTTTAACACAAAGCACTGTCTCCATCAAGAGATTAGTTTTCCCTTTGGAACATCTTAATCTCTGGTAATTTGAAATCTTTTCCCCTTTGTTCAGACCAACGGAGCCCTATTTCTTACAATAAGATGATAACATTAATCAAATATAAAAAAGCTACACATGGTTTGCTAGAAATTGTAGCAGTATTGCCCTCAGAAGGAACCCCTATGCCATCACACATTAGCTCTGCAACAAAACCCAGTTAGCTGTCTAAATAGAAAAGGGGAAAGCAGGGGCACAATTTAACACAAGGCCACATAGTTTAATAGTTTCCATACATGCTAGCATGATAAAACGTGTATATTTCAAACTTGTGTATTTACTAGTTGCCACATTTAGTTTGTCTTCTATATTTTTGATTAGGTATCCCACCTATGTGGCATATTGTCACATTTCACTAGCATTCTTTCAGCATAAATAAGGAAAAAGTATGCACTGTATTAATGAAACAGGACCATATTTTGTATGCCGTGTTGCTAAGCTAATGGCTTTGTTCTTTAATAAACAAACAGCACTCACAAAAACTAAAATGTTTTTTTTTTATATATATATATTAAAATTATGTAATTCCTACAGAAAAGGAAATGCTCAAACCAGTCTAAACTGATTTAAGATGGTCTTTGCTAGTTTAAAAGAAGTGTTCCAACCTGGTTGAGCTGGTGTTTATCTGGTTTAGCTGGGTAGCCAGCTAAAAACTGCTCAACTGCTGAAAGACTGAAATGCTTCTGTTTATTTTTGAGTACAGAGTATTTTTTTAAGTATTTTTTAAAACTATTTTTCAATTTATTTTATGAAACCTAATGCATTAACAAATAGCACTATCATAGTAAAGTGTTAAATTGTGTATTTTTAAAACTTAAGTTAATTTAAACAAACAAGACAGAAATATGAAAATATTAAGTGGCATATCAGTTTTATGTACAGTATAATCATAATTTCTCTCACCTTATCAGCCATTTAACTTATTTCTCTGATCTTGTTGCAGTCCATTCTAGGAGTTTTTTTTTTCTTTCTTTCTGAGAAGGATACATGTGATTTTGTCTGAGAATTTGGCCAAAACGAAGTACTTGAAGAGGCAGCCTACAGTTTGGAACAGCCCTCACATTGGGAGCGCACCTGTGATGTCTTAAAATGCTGTCTCCATAGCTCACTAGGTTTTGGAACAGAGCAATCGTATATAGAAGACACACGTCCTAAGGTCTTTCCAACCGTGGCAAAGTCCATCATTAGTGCTCTTGTCTGCTCAAGCATCTGTCCATCATTCACTGCTACAAGACCTGCCAGAGGTCATAGGTTGAGCTGTATGCTGCAGGCTGTGTTTTCGTCTCTTGGTTTGAGGAGGTGAGACCAACCTAAGATTAGAGCCGGATTTGACAGAGGGGTCATTCTGCAGGAAATCATTTGGAAGAAATGCAGACAGGTGAGTGGAGCTACTGTACATCGGTGAGATTAATAGAAAGGTTTCTCCAACAATAATAGAAATGGTTCATACAGTCTGGGTGAAGTGCAGGTGTCGGAGCAATGCAAAAAAATAGACTATTATGCAAGTTTCTTTCGCCAAGAAACTTAGTTTTATGCAAGATATATTGTACAGCATATATCCAAATCCAAATATGAACCACTCAAACCGTGGTTAAATAAATGCAGCAGAAATTAATTTAAGTGACACTTTAGAATAACATTAATCTAGATCTAATGTTAATGAAAATTATACGTATGAATTAAGTGCTGTTGTTAATTCATATTTGCTTATAATAGATTACTATTAATCAGTCATTACTATTAATCGCCAGGACACTCGACCTGGGGGGGCTTGTATGATTCTCGGGGGGGCTACGGGTGGGGGGGGGGTATTCTATATAAAACAAGCCTTCAGATTTTAATTTAATGGATTATTATTGTCGCTTTCCTTACACACCACATTTAACAAACTTACAAACATCAGTGTGTACTATTTAACAAATGTCTTTTTTGCAAGTAATTAATTTAAATGTCTGAAACCAAATTTTATGTGGTTGAAAACACTGAATCATTGTGATATAAGGCTAAAAGAACTGAGCGCATCTATTTCTGGCTCAGTGCCAGACAAAGCGCAAAAGCACGTTTGAATTTGTGAATGTTCTAAATACACCGGTGATCGTCCGCATCAAATGGTTAAAATCAACGTTTCGGCTTCTTGGAGGCAGTGGTCCTGGAACAAAGTGGGGTGTCTGATCAAATGATCAGAGGAGGGAGAGGTAACGGAGCATTCGCGCAATTGGTGGACGTGGACCAAATTAAGTGATTACCAGCTTGCACCAGTTGCTTTTATAGTGTGCACATTGTAGGCTACTCTAAAAAATAATGGTTCTTTTATTTCAACATTTATTTCAACATATTTTAGTGTTTGGGTAGTTTTTGTGTAACCCAGCTCCTGACAGTCGCGTTTGCGGATCATTGCAGGGCGGGCTTCAGAATGTCGTAGGGGGGCTAAGCCCCCCCAAGCCCCCACTTGACGCCGGGCCTGCTATTAATGTATAGCACATAAAACATATTAGCTTTAACCAAAATTGAACAACAAAGGCTTGTTGGAAAAATGTCTCTACATTTTGTGAAACTCCAAAAACATACAGATACATAAAATTCACTGCAGTTTCCAGCTGAAATATACAATAGTAGCAGTAATGCACTAGATACGTTTTCCTTTTCACACACATTATGATTACGAAGGCAAATTACCAATTAATAAAAACAAATTAGTGTGTTTCCTTGTACAATACTACTGTATAAGTTAAAACACTTTTACCATAGTGCATGATTTGTAAATGGATATATTTTGACATATGAATCACATAACCAGCTCAATATGTATTTTTTGACATTGTAAACTTGCTCGGTAGCTCACCTGGTACAACATCGCACTTGCAATGCAGAGCACTTGAGTACAAGTCGAAGACTTGTAGAAGCAAACTAAAATGGCATGGTTGCTTCAACAAATGCATTTTTATCCCACATTTGCTTTGGTAACAGGGTTAGGTTTACTGCAGGGGGGTACATTATTTTCAAATGTGATAGAGCATTAACCTTTTGGCGCCACTCGCCAGACTTTTAATTTTCAAACTGCTGCTATACTTATAACTGTCAGTCCTCTGTCGTGTGTGTCTTGTGTTCCCGCCTCTTGTTTCCTTATTTGGTTTGTTTCCTGTCCTTGTTTAATGTCATTATTAGTTAATTCATGTCCAGCTGTGTTTGTGTAATTAACCTGTGTATATTAGTTCCTGCCTGTTCAGTTTCGTGTTGTCTGGTCTACTCGTTACTCCCCGGTGTTTCTGTCCATGTCAGCCTTGCCTTGTCTTGCCCTGCCTTGATGTCTCCATTAAAGATTATTATTTTGTGTTAATCCTCGTCTTCGTGTTCCTCATTTTTCCCTGCTGTATGCACCGTGACAATAACGACCACCATAATAAAACACTGCCAGTTTCACATTCACATCCATCCATCTTAGTTATTTCAAATATAATTCCATCCGTTTTGTTTAATTTTATGTCAGATTTATTCACTTGCTTTATGTCAGATCTTGTAACAACGCCTTACTTGGTGAAAAAGCGCAAAATCTGCAAAAGAAATTAACTGAATACAATTTTTTTTTTTACGTTTCTTGTAATACAACATACAGTATGTTCACTCTAAACCATCATGCAGGAATATAAACACCAGCAGACAAAGCCCATTATTCCCCCACCTGCATTTGGAGTGGTGTATCACCAACGCTCTTATTTGATGCTAAAATCCATTTGCAGGCTCTGAGGTCCAACGATGACAGACCTCAGTAGCGCACCTTCACTCGTCCGCGGGTGAGTTCACGCCTATCATGCTTGTCCTTGTGCTCCTCATGGACTGCGTTGAATGCTGAACGGGAGATGAAACAGCATTTCCTAAGGGGTAAACACTGGCAGCCCCTCTTAACACACAGAGCCGATCCTCCCTATACGCAGAATACGCACGCTGCGTAGGGCCCCCGAAACACCTTGCTCTCAAACATGTTTTAATTTTAGTTTCGTTTTTAATTTTGGCCAGCGGTTCTGAAAACATGAATGATCGTTTCTTTTAATGTGGTGTGCTGTCACGCTCTCTATGTACAAATCAGCCAAATCATGTAACGTGAATGTCGTCCAGTCTCTTGCTCTTACGTAAAAAAAAAAAAAACGAGAGCTTATACGAGCCGCGGAAGAGATACTGTTTCTCGAGCGCTTTCCGCGAGATTCGAGACAGAGTGAAATACGGACAAATGAGTCTCATCCACCCCCCCCAACCCCCCCACGACATAGTTTTGCGTAGGGCCCCCAGAAGTCTAGGATCGGCACTGTTAACACAACAGAGCATCACGATTGCTCACTTCAAAGAGCCCTCCTTACTCACTTTTATACCTATTATGACAAAATTCTAACAGGGCTTGAGGTCTAATTGGGAAACTGCTGGCAAGATAAAGATAAGTAGATTACATCAAGGTGTGGAAAAGATATGAAGGTGAATTTGGGTCGTGAGAACATGACGAAGATGATCGCTTGTAGTACCAGACCTCGTTCAACGTTCTTCTGATGCAGCACACACATAATGGACAAGAAGAGATGCACCAAATATTTCCAGCTGAAATGGAAAACAGACTGAAAGCAAAACCAACCACAGCCTACTTCTCTTTCTCTTTTGTCATTTTAGAATGAACATCAAAAACTGCAAATAGATCATTATCCGTAGTTGTGTTTTGTTGTATTTTATTGTTGTTTTTTAACAGAAGAATTTTAATGTAATATATAATAAAATATTATTCAAAAATGACTTTTTGCTTTTCAGACAGTCATTGTGTCCAGAATTATCGGCTTTGGGCCAAGAATTAAATTTTGGTGCATCGCTAATTATAAGTCCTAGATTTGTGCATGTGTGCATGAATATTCAAACAAGTCTGCTGTGATTTTTCTTATACTGAATTACGCACACTTATAATGTCATTGGTGGTTATTCCAATTCTCAACACATCATGCCTATGGTATTCAGTAATTTATCCACCACATAAAACACATGTATCACAGTAACTTCATATGAAATGGAAACCAGCCATAAACCTTTTACCCCACTCCATTAAAGCGACAACCCCTAAAAAAAAAAAAAAAAAAATTGGTCCTGATTTAGTGGATAATAATGAAGGCAGTCCCTGCAGCCAAAGCCAAGGGCAATGTGTTGGAGATGAATACACTGAAAGCGTAAAGTCAGGGGAAGGGCATAAGGGACACGTGCAGTAGTGAATGATCACAATAGACCAGTGGCTCAACCACTTCAGCTTTGACTGCATGCCAGGCTGCTCCCTCTTGATTTATGTTGTTTTCACAGGGTGTTGGGCCACAAAGAGGTATAAATGCATGGGCCTGAATGCTTTACTCACAGACATCTGCAAACTTTAATACACAACAACTATGCTCCAAAATCTAATAGTTGTAATTTGCTGTGGGCCTTGCAAACATAAAAAAAAAACAGGAATATAGAGTGCAAACAAATAGAGACTGTAATGTAGGAAAAGCTAAAAATACACTAGTGGTGCAAAGTTATTTTAGGACCATGAGAAAATTCACAGAATCAGGAAAAAGTCCACTCAGATTATTTTCTTTTGAATAAAGTCTGGCCTTTCATCTTCTGGATTAACATTGGTACTTATGCTAAAATATTCATTCAAGGAAATTCAACCTGGTCTTTCTGCTTTATCTGTGCTTTATTAACTAGGTAGATATATGCATTGATAATAAGAGCAGCAAATCAGCTAAAAAAATAGCTTTGCCATCACTGGAATAATTTTAAAATATATTTAAAAAAAAATATGTATTAATATTTTACAATGTTACTGTTTTTACTGCATTTTTTTATATCAAATAACAAAACACAATTAATGGTAGCATGTGTCACACATACTGTTACGATGGACTGAAATGATCAGGGATCATATTAAACTGAATAATCTTTGCCAAGTCCAACTTAATTTTAATAGCTGCTCTTTTTGGTTTGGGGAGAAAGTCTGAGTTCTAAAGGTTACAGTATGTTTTCATAGTACATTGAGCTCTTTTATCTCAAAAGATCAAAGAAAATATTATTCCTCCTGATATGACCTCATTAATGAGTTATTTCTACCTGATCCGACCCTTAAAATCCCCTTCATTAGTATAACCTAGTGTAGTTAGGCTGATTAAATAATGTTTTTAACTTGAATAAAAACAGTTAATTTGGATGTTACCACATGAAACATATTTCTAGATTACCTGGCAGCACATTTCTTACAGTGTACTTCTGAGCAGGAACTTAAGCAGGTGTGGATTGCAGGGTATTCGGCCACCTTATTCAACAACAGATGTTCATGCAATGGACTTCATCATGGTCAACAAGGCATGAAGACTTTCCACGCTGTTGGGCTAATGCTGTTATTAGCTTGTGAAATGGAACTCTAACCACTGCTGCAAAATGAGAAACAGGGCGAGAGGGAAGAGAGAAAACAGAAAGAGGAGAAAATACAGTATTTGGACACTTAAGTCACACTCTGTTTGTGTGATTGTCACAAACAGACTGAAATTTAAGTCATTACTTTCTGAAAATCTTGACATCTTGACTTTCTGAAAATCTTGACAGTTGTTACGGTATGTTCAGGACAATTCACGAGAGAAGAAGCAATGTCTCATTTGTAAACATGATTGGTTTATCACAGTTAGCAGCTGACAAGAGGGGAACTTATATATTTCAGACTTATATTTCAGTCTGTTTGTCACAAAACACTATCATATGATCTCAGAAGTCTTTGAATATAGTACAATGTCAAATGGAGCACATTTATGCTGCACATTTTTTGAAGCTTGACAGGCCCAATCCACTTTTGCTTTCATTATATTGAAAAGAGTGGCCAAAAGTCATAAAGATTTGGAGGAATTTAAATTTTGGGGGTAAATATTATCTTTAAGTGTGAACGTATTAACTTTTTAAGTGTCCATATACTTACTTTTGAGGCCACTGTATAAAGTATATATTTAAAGTGAAGCAGAACACAATGGTAAATGAAAGGCACACCATTTAAAAGTTTGTGATCAGTTTTTTTTCAGTTCATTTTTAAACATTTAAAATGTATACCTTCAATCAGCAAGGATGCATTACTTTTTGGATCAAAAGTCTTTTACATTGTATAACAAAAGTATTTCAAATAAATGTTGTTCTTTGGAATGCTCTATTCAAAGAATCACGAAAAAAAAAATCACGGTTTCCAGAAAAAATAAAATAAGCAGCATAACTGTTTTCACCATTGATAATAATAATAAGAAACTGATCAGAATATTAGAATGACTTCTAAAGGCTCATGTGACACTGAAAAGTGGAGTAATGGCTACAAAAAAAATCAGCTTTGCATCATAGGAATAAATTATATTTTAAAATATATTAAAATAGAAAGCAAATTTTAAATGGCAATAATATTTTTTTTTAACTGTTTTTACTGTATTTTTGATCAAATTAAATGCAGCTTTGGTCAGCATAAGAGTACGGTGACCGAGAGAGCTCAACGCGCTGCAACTTCAGAAAACAAATGCAAATAGAAAAAGCACCAGCAAATCAAGAAAACATCTTCATCAGTTTGACAGCAGGTGCTGCAAATGCTCACAACACAACCAAATAAAATTTTATTTGCAGTGCGTTTCTTTATTTGGTTGTGTTGTGAGCATTTGCAGCACCTGCTGTCAAACTGATGAAGATGTTTTCTTAATTTGCAGCCCGTTGAGCTCTCTCGGCCACCATATAAGAGACCTCTTTCAAAAACAAATAATAATAATAATAATAATAATAATAATTAAAAATAAATGTCCTCAAACTTTTACTAGTGCATATAAAAAAATAATAAATAAATACACTAATTGACATTCAAACTACAGTATGAGACAGTTTTGTTTTTCCAGAATACAGCTGTACATGCAAACACCACATCCTGAGCCTTTGCTGCACTTTGCACATTCACCACAAGATGTCAGTAACCCAAGCTCAACAGTGCAATAGATGGAGATGGAGACAGAGCCAGAGAGAGAGAGAGCCAGAGAGAGCCAGAGAGAGAGAGAGAGAGAGAGAGAGAGAGAGAGAGAGAGCCCTCTTTCCCTCTACCGTGGCTTTGCTCTTGGCAAAAAACACAGCACAGCAACAGACCAGACTGCTGCTCCTTTACATCCACTAGATAGGGATAAAATGTAGTCTGTCACTCTCACTCCCTCTCTGGCTATTCAAAACAAGCCACTTGGTATGTCAGACATCTTTCGAGAAGCTACACAAATGACGTGTCACTCGCCTCTTCCAGGCCATGGGAATGTAATGGAGTGACAGACTGTATTCTGAGCCTACAATCGATACTAGTAACCCAGGGTTGAATGAATTTCACTCTGAATTCCTAGAAAGTGTAATGAGAGCGACTGGGTGAAGGGAAGAGGTTAGTTTGTGGGTTTTACAGCCTCACAGATGATGAACTGAATAGCTGTGGTAAGTGTTAAGTCTGAAAGCAGTGCATTTAAAGGGACAGTACACTTCAAAATGAAAATTCACTCATTATTTGCCCTGGTATTTACACTTTTTTGGGGGCTAGATGGTCTACAGACACTGGTAAGAACTATGTGAAGGGTCTCGCAAAATTCATGCTTTTAGAATAGTAATGACATAATTTTCAGTTTTGGTTAAACAAATTTTTATTAAATGTAATTTTATTTTTCTGACAGAGCATTTTGGAAACAAAGAAAAACTTCCTTGTTGTCAATGTAAATAACCATTTCAACTGCCAGTGCAACTATAGTGATGAGCAGGCATGCATGCTTTTATAACCAACTCACAGTCCTCCTGTATTCGCATGCATTCGCAAATCATGCATATGAATGAGTTAAAGACACCGGGATGAATTTAGTTTCAATCTCAGCACCTCTTGATTTTCACATTCCGTCCATGTGTCAGTACAGTGCTCCTGCGTGACACCTCGATCAGACGCCAAAACAAAACGGCAAATGATTTATGGCGATGGGTAGCTTTGAGTGACAGGACGGGGATGAATAATTGCTGGTGGCTGCTCTCGCTTCCTCTGTCCCATCCCCGCTACATGCTGATGACTAATTACATTGCTAGCTCCACGGGCTAAGCGTCTGCAATTACACCTGGCTTCACTCAGGGGGTCTCTTTCACAGTCTGACACACATAGTGACACCCAGCGTTACTACATGAACCGCTGGTAGACCCAGCAGCCACATGTATGAGTGCTTTCTGCACAGACGAAGGGGGTGCGAGGAGAAGAAAGAGAAGAAAATATACAGTATCTCAAAGTGAAGGTGAAAGGCAGCACAATAGAATAAGATGAAGTACTGTTACTCCCTATTATTTCTCTACTCCTGCAGAGAAGGGAGACTCTTAGGATATATAGGCTACAACTTAGTCATAATATATATATATATATATATATATATATATATGCCTTAACAACTTTATCATATCTTCAACAACCAGGTCATATCTTTGATTCTGTTTACCAAGAAGAACCATTGAAATTTGTGCACTGATTAATTCATTGAGTCTTTCTATAGGTTACATAAATATACTGTTAGGGGCAGCAAGCAATTATCAGCAAGCAATTATTATGAGCGAGACTTTGAATAGTTCACTCAAAATATTCACTAAGATCGGTTCATGACAAAAACACAATTGCATCTATTTCCAAATGCAATATATACATTTACAAACTAAAAAGATGGCAGCTAAATTATCATAATCACTTGACTGATCAATGCAACATGTCTATGAAATAAGAGGTGAGTGGGCACAAGATCATCAGAGGTCACCTCGTATTTGCCATTGTTATCAGTCTTGGTCATTTAAAAATAAATAAGTAAATAAAGTAAAATAAAAAGTCAAATAAACATATCAGCCAACCATATATATATATATATATATATATATATATATATATATAGTTATATTTTCACACAGAATACCAGATGTTTGTGCAATTACAATTTGAGAGGGGATGCTTAATTGCCTGCCAACCAAATGATCATTTAAACCACTTTAGAATTCGTTTTGATATTTCTGAGCAAAGCTGTAAATGATTCAGACAGATCTGTACATATTTGAAGATTAATCACTGATATCTTTAGATGTCAGGTTCAGTCCCTGGCATTGTTAGTTTATAATTAATTTAAACAGCTCTTTTTAGAGTCCCAGCCAGGTCACATTAATAATCATTACTGATGTAAAATCAGGACGGAAGGCATCTATCACCCATCAAGATCTGAGGCTTGATCGCCCACACATCTTTCACAGGCAAGAAAGAAAGAACAAACAAATAAACCTGCTGAGCAAAAAGCACCGACATAACACTCACAACATTTTATATAGGTCAGCACACCCTCTGTGCACTCGGACAGAGACACCTTAAGGGGTCATTAAAGTCTAAATGAATCATTAAATATGGATATATAGGTATATAAGGACATATAAACGGTAATGGGCTTTAAGACGCAACAAGGTATTCATGTCAGACTTCTAAGGATGTTGGTAGTGGCCTTAAAAGAGAAGTATATCTTCTTTCAAACAGACAAGAGGAAGAGAGAACGAGAGAGAGAGAGAGAGAGAGAGAGAGAGAGAGGGAGAGAAACAGAAAGAGAAAGAAGGCTCAATCCCTAATTGCAGTGCATAATTTAAAACGGCTGAATAGCAACATGCAATTTGTCTATGATGCCAACGAACATGGCAATGCAAGACACAAATGTAGTGCCTGCAGAATCCTGCATTATTTACATCTTGAACTGTTTAATTAAGATGTTTAACATAGCCTACCCCTTCTAATATCTCCTTCATGCAGGAGAGCAAGAGAGAGAAGAGAATGTGTAAGTAAATGTAAGGCTACAAGAGACTAAATAAATAAATTAAAAGAGGTGGCCTTTGTGAGTGTGAATGGTTGTTTCCAGTTTTGAAAGTACAACTACAGAAAAAATTAATAAAAATAAGATATCCATATAGCTTAAAAATTGTCAAGTGAATTTAAATAACGTGGCTTAAAATCTGCATTATTTACTTATTTATTAGGTATTGACTTAAAAAAGACCTGCAAAGTGTTAGTTTTATTTAATTGGTTTTAAAATGTTAAAAAAACACTACAATTTTTAATTATGCATTTGATCTGAAGTAAATAATGCTGAAAATAACAGATTTTTTTACTTGCTGTTTCACAAGAAAACATTTATATTTAACATTTTACAGTATATGCACCAATGGCGATGCAGTCCACATGGAAAAGACAGACCGGACTGCACTATGTCAGCTGGTTAACAGCTGGGATCTGTCAGGTATCGATCCTTTCCGCAAATGGGACCACAAATCCCTTGACACCACCTTTACTTCACTGCCTAATGCATAACACACGCAGACAAACATGTATGCATCTCTAATGCACAAACACATACACACATAAATCTGTCATATTACAGAACTATTTAAAATGAGCTAGTAAATAAAAAAGGAAACTAAAAATAAAAAAAAACTTGAAGATATGATACATTTATATACATTATATAAAATCTGTAAAAAAAAAAAAGAAAAGAAGAAAGACAGACATATAATTTCCCTATACCATTCAAACATATTTACTACATATATTATTAGATTTGAATCCCATTTTAACATCCTTATCTGCTGTCCCAGTACATGATAGTGTAAATGTAAGTGTACATGACCCGGCGAAATATATTCACATGGAAACATTATCCTCTAACAAACACATGCAATGTTTTGTGTGGAATTTCCAACAGTCATGTTCACCTAAATGAAATTCTGCATAATCACACTGGTGTTGTCATTGCGATCTTACAGAGTGTTGGTAGAGTTGTTTTAGGGAAAGACATGCTTAATTTCTTAAATTATAGGCTTAACCGCAAGACATTTTATGTATCTACAGAAGGTATGTAGCTTTAAATGGTTGAGAGTTGATTGTAAAGGATAGAGAAGCGCAACAAACAATGGCCAAGTTAGGAAAATAGTGCTTATTTTATTTGTGCAATTATCCAGGGAGAGTTCTTGGCAGCACTTTCACTTGGCATCATATTCAAGTTGCTTACAGGCACACCATAAATTAGACTCGGCAAAGTGCTTTCTCTATCCCTCCATGATCAGGTATGTATAGTTTTCAGTATTTTAGTCTCACATTAACTTGATACAGTTATGGTGCAGCTGTTTGCTTACAGTTTTATGCAAATCGGTCATTATAAACAGCACTCACCTCGTCCTGAAGTTAGCTGGGTGTGGGTGTCCATCGTAGAGAGATAAAAAGTCATAGTCCTCCTCCACTGCAAATGACTGAAAGACTATTTGAATTCGGTTGCCCTCCTCTGCTACAATAACCCACGTACAGTTTGCCCCGTTCTGATATCCATATGGAAAACCAGGACTTTCAATGGTCCCATTCCTTCCTTTTAATGTTCCACCACATGTATATATGAAACCTGTAAAGCGAAAAGAGAGAAGAGTGTTCACTATGGTCAGCAGTATGATAAAATTATAAACATCACTTACATTTTATGAATTCTGGATAATGTTTCAACCTACTCTAACCACATTTGTGTGACATAAATAAATTAATTTATTAAAAATATGTATTTTTATATTATAGGAGAGAAATGGTTTATGAGCACGGAAATGGTTTATGTGTATATATGCTAATCGTAAAAAGGTAAAATAATAAAATAACTGTAAGCCTGCTGTGATTTCTACAAACATTTTATCTGAGTACCTTTTCTGTGCTCATAAAAATACTTATGTAGAATTGTTAATGAATGTGATCCAAAATTACTGATTTCCACAGTAATGCAGTCCTATTTGTCAAAAATATTCACTTTAGTCATCATAATGAATTCCACACAAATGTGATAAATACCGGCTTATGCACACTACAATTTCAAAGACACAGCCATCATGTCTCATATTGAGACTCAACAGACAGTTATAAATCACACACAATGTGTCAAAACAGATAGTACATGTTGAGAGTCTTATGACCAACCATGAAAGACCAAGTTTTGAAAATGAGAATGAGTGAACTTGAATGAACTCGCCCTGTAATTGTACATCTATACAGTTGATTTGAGGGCCCTAAATGATTGGTCTGACAATCAGTACAGTCTGAAATACATTGGACATTCCTGGCCATTGTGAAACAGTGACTTATTTCGAAGAGGAACTGTCTCACAAGTTTTCAGTGGAATTCAATAACATATTGAGTGAAGGAAAGCTTTCCAATGTTTGTATAATTAAAGCAATCTTCAATTAGAAGCTACAGTCATGAGGCCAATGGAAATTCTGTATTATACACCAAGGCGCTGTTTCTCTGCTGACGGAATTCATTTAGGGATAACTTTACATCATACAATTTAAAAAACAATAATGTTTCCCATAACAAAGAAGGGCACTGTTGGTTAAAACTGAATTATACTCAATATTATGATCACAGAAAATGACAACATTGCAGCTTTTATTCTGAATAAAATACTTGACTCACAGAAAACAACTGTGCACTTGATGTTGTACATGGTAGCAGCTATAGGCAATGAATTGGTATCACTTTGAGCTTTGTAAGTTGTAATTTATTGCCACATTGTGAGAGGAATTGGTCTAAGTATGTCTCAAATAGACTGCCATTTTGCACTCTCTCACCCACGAATTCAACACAGGAGTGACTCAAGCAACCCAATTCCCTGAATCCAATCTGATAACTAATGAATCAACTGAGCCAGCTCTATCGCGTATTACAACGCAAAACCTGAGCAGATAACATCTGTTTGGAAGGCAAAGTCTGTCCAGATCTAATCAACAGTGAGCTGGGACAATCATTTGGAATAGTTGTGGAAATGTGGCCACAATGAACCATTTTAACCCAACATTCAGCTTGCTCACATCTGTAAGGTTTTTTCGTCTGTTGGAGTCCATTAGTCTTAACGCATATGAATGTATGTGTGTCAGCTCAGAAAGAGGAGCACATGGTTTATCTGGCCATGGGCTTAAATAGACTGTGATAATCATCACACATTCATGACATAATGGTGTGAAAAATCTGAGTTTTAAAGGGATAGTTCACCCAAAAATGAACATTTTGTCTTCAAACCTGTTCCAAACCTGTATAAATGTCTTCTGTTGATCACAAAAGAACACATTTTGAAGAGTGTTGGTAACCAAACAGTTGCTGGTAGCCACTGACTTCCATAGTACTTTTTTTTTTCTCCCATACTATTGAAGTGAACAGCTATTTGCAACTGTTTGGTTACCAACATTCTTCAAAATATTTTCTGTTGTGTTCAACAGAAGAAAGTAACTCACACAGGGTTACAATATCATGAAGGTGAGTAAATGATAACAGAATTTTCATTTTTGAACTCGCTTAAATCAGACTGCTTTTCACTGAATAATTACTTGTAAACAAATAATTTGTTTAGCTTCTGCCATTTAAATTTCTTTAGAATCTTTAGGTGCATACCAATTCACATATTTATGCACTATTCTGCACTGTTTTTTCGTGTAAATAGTGTGATTAGTGTGTTCACACTAAATGTTGGGCACTTTATGCATTCAACTTTCACAACCTTAATTACATACTGGAAGGGGAGGGGCTATCAGACTCTGATGTCGGATGACAAAATAACCTTATAAAGTTCATATAATTAGACGGTTGACTACATGAGTGCATAGTGTATATTGTGTAGGACACAACTTTTATCTCTTTTTTTATTTTGTCAAGACTATTCATTGCATATTTTCATAACCCTGGGCATGTGTACGATCTGCTTCCTGCCGCCCCTGATTGTTCAGTGGCCCGTCAGTGATTCGGTGTGAAGGGTGGATGCATTTAACCCATCCAAGTGCACACACACACAGCAGTGAGTAGTGAACAAACACACACACACACACACTGTGAAAACACACCCAGAGCAGTGGGCAGCCCGGGGAGCAGTTGGGGGTTCGGTGCTCAAGGGTCTCACCTCAGTCGTGGTATTGAGGGTGGAGAGAGCGCTGGACATTCACTCCCCCCACCTACAATCCCTGTCGGACCGGAGACTCGAACCCATGACCTTTGGGTTACAAGTCCGACTCTCTTTCCATTAGGACACGATTGCCCCCTATCTATACAAGCATATTGTCATATTTTAAAACCCTGATATTCAGGGAAAACCCATTATTGTCCATGAGCATTTGATCGTAATACCTAATCAAATTAATACCTGCATATCAGCCATAATGAATTTGCACAGGCATTTACTAAATCTGAATGACTTTCAAGGTTGATAAATCACTTTCAGATGCAATTAAATCTACTTGCATTGACAACACCGTGTATGAAAGCACCAAAACATATTCATAAGGAAAAACAAGATAAACCAAAACAGGCAAGACGTGGTTTTGTGCATCTGAAAGACGCAATAACAAGTAAACAAAGTTAGTACATCAGCTCTTTTTTTGTGCGATTTTTTGTGCATGCTAGAAAACATTTATTAAATCAAGACCTAAATGAAATCAAAGCCATAAAAGCATACAGAGAACGATGATTTAGCCTGAAGTGGCATTTACTGTTACTGCAATAGTTTGTGTTTATGATGCAATTAGAAATGCCACACTTATTTCAGCATCACATGTAATGTATATTTTATTATGCATCTTTGCAGTGGGCTAGAAACGGGTTCTATGACATGTGAGAAAATACCGTGTACAGTTATTTTAAAATATCAGTGAATATTGTAGACAGTCAGGAATTGTGTGATGCTATAAAAGTACAAGTACATATTGTTTTTCATTGCTGGTTTTAAGAATTGTGGCTCAACAGAAGCTACAAAATAAGGAACAGCTGTTCTTATGTGCCTGCAAGTACGCTTTTATCAAATTTTTGTAGTTTTTAGAGGTAGATTAAATTTATATGCACCTCTAAGCCACAATATGTATGATAGCAAGATAAGTACATTGTTTATCATAAATGTTGCTATATATACAGGCTAGCGCATTAGCTAAACAAGTTTAAAATGAAAGCTAAACTTTTTAAAGCTAAACACACTGTTTAGACCAGGGGTCATCAAACTTGATCCTGGAGGGCCGGTGTCCTGCAGAGTTTAGCTCCAACTTGCCTCACACCTACCTGGAAGTTTCAAGTATACCTAGTAAGACCTTGATTAGCTGGTTCAGGTGTGTTTGATTAGGGTTGGAGCTAAACTCTGCAGGACACCGGCCCTCCAGGACCGAACTTGGTGACCCCTGGTTTAGACCATCGTCATATGTATAATTGTTTGTACTACTAAGGCAGTAACACTCTCAGTTTCCAAGGACCCATAACAACACATGGTACTAGCCATGCTAAGATTAGCTTAGAGAGTAATGCAGGTTAAAGAGAAGTAAATGCTACCCACAGAGAGATAGTTTTCCATTGATCAGGAAATAAATCTCTAACATTGCAAGCGTGTCCCCCTTCTGCGCGTCCCCAGAGATGGAAGACAGCTGGAAGATTGTCCAGTAACGGTGGGACCATTACTTAAAGGAGCAGTGTGTAGTTTTTAGCGGCATCTAGCGGTTGAGTTTGCGAATTGCAACCAACGGCTCAGTCCCCCGCTCACCCCTCCCTTCAGAGAAGCTACGGTGGCCGATACAGGGCTAAGATGCCGTCGTCTGAGACCGCAGAGAGCAATGAGGTTTCTTTACAAAGGTAAATTAAGGAATTATATTTACTTAATTATTCAATAAGCGATGTCATTGCGAATATTACTGTTACTTGTTCATCATTGTGTCAGTGTTTTATCGCGAGAATAACAGTGACGATACGCGCTCTGTAGAGCAGTTTGTCCTTAAGGGCTACTGTAGAAACATGATGGCGACTTCCATGTGAGGGGACCCACGGTATATGTAGTTATAAATCGCTCATTCTAAGGTAATAAAAACATAACAGTTCATTAAGTAAGGTCTTTATACTCCTCTGAAAACATAGTTATGTATATTATATTGCATTTCTGTCTATAGATCATCCTAAATATTACACAGTGCACCTTTAAGTAACATGATTAATACAGAGATTTTAGCCCACTCCATCTAATATGCATGCTAAAGGAGCTCAGCATAGCATCTGACATGCCTATAATGAAAAAAAAACACCTAATTAAGATTTACTATTTATCTCTCTTCTCTCCCTTAAGGGGCTAATTAACATGGGGGATAGAGGAGAAGTGTATTAGACCTGGCTATGTGGACTTAAGGCAAGGTAAGGCAAGTTTATTTATAAAGCACATTTCATACACAGTGGTAATTCAAAGTGCTTTACATAAAAGAAAGTGAAATAGTCATTCACAGCAATAAAAACAAGGAATTAAAAATAAGAAACAAGCAATTTTAAAATGATATAGAAACTGATTTAAAATGAAATTTAAAACAGTTAAAATAGAAAATGATTATACATAAAATACAGTGCAGTCAGTTCGGACGTAGCACAGTGCTCATTCAACAAATGCACAGCTAAACAGATGAGTTTTGAGACTGGATTTAAATGTGGCTAATGTTTTAGCACATCTGATCTCTTCTGGAAGCTGGTTCCAACTGCGGCACCACTTAAGGCACCTACACATCTCCAGCAGTACAGAAAAGCAACCACAAGCCTACCTACATTTTCAAGAGATTTGGTTTTTTTTTTGCCATAGTCGAGGTGATCATTGGAGAGAAAAAAAATGTTGAATCATCTGACCGCCTCTGCCCATTATGAACATTACGCACTTTTTTAAAGTTTAACATCAAGTAAATGTATGGCTTGAGGGAATGATCTCAAAAGTTTTTTGGTGATTCATGTTGTAGGGTAGAGATTTTAAGGAGAGGATGTAAGCTTCTTATAAAGAAGGCGCTAAAATCTTGACTCACATAAACACCATGCAACTTCACTTGAGCCAGTGATCAAAAGAAGATCGCTCACACTAATGAAAACTTTGGCATGTTGTAGGCTTGAGCAGCCTACACATTGCTGAAATTAAACTAACCACATATTCTTTAATTTCACAAAGATTTAAGAAGCTGTCCACATAGAAACATTTGTTCAATATTAATTGTTAGCCAAGGTGATAAATTATATAATTATATTATATAATAATCGGGAAGTCGTGGCCTAATGCTTAGAGAGTCGGACTCGTAATCCAAAGGTTGTGGGTTCGAATCTCAGGTCCGGCAGGGATTGTTGGTGGGGGAGTGAATAACCAGCGCTCTCTCCTCCTTCAATACCACGACTGAGGTGTCCTTGAGCAAGACACCGAACCCCCAACTGCTCCCCGGGCGCTGTAACATGGCTGCCCACTGCTCCGGGTGTGTGTTCACTTAGGATGGGTTAAATGCAGAGAATACATTTCACTGCTGGTTATATACTCTCCATATAATCGTGTATGTGACAAATAAAATAATTCTTCTTCATATAAAATTTAGTGCTGGGCAATGATTAATCGCGAGTGATCACATCCAAAATAAAAGTTTTTTGTGTTTATATAATATATGTGTGTGTGATGTGTATATTTATTATGTATATATAAAGACACACACACAGTATATATATTGAAAATATTTACATGTATATATTTATATTCATATAATTTATATTATATAAAATATATTTAATGTATAAACAGTGTATTTTTCTTAAATATATGCATGCATGTGTGTGTGTATTTATATATACATAATAAATATACACAGTACACACATATACTGTATTATGTACACAAAAACTTTTATTTTGGATGCGATTAATCGCGATGAATAATAATTGCTAATGCTAATGACCAACTTGGATCAGCTAGAGGCAAGTTAAATTGCTTCAAAAACCCTGAAAGCTCTATTTTTGAATATGTTAGCTGTTCCTACCTTGTCTTAGATGGTCATTAACTTAATCTGGATTGTCCAGAAGTGATGGGACACTGATCTGTACTCTATTTGTAGAAATACCAATTAGCTAATAATCTGCTTTTTCAAGTGTCTTTCAAATCTTGTCTTTTTCAAATCTGCTTTTTCATACCACTTTGTGCTTATTATTATTTCTACCACACTGCTAATTGCTCATTATATAACAGAAATAGAAGCATGTCTTGCTCTTTTCTCAAGCTGTTTGTTGATCCTGACACTATGTAGATGTTCATACTGATTACTGAGGTGTGAGGAGAGGCGGTATGCTCGTCCTCTCTTCTTGTCCAGGTTCTGTTGGCAAAGGTTTGCGTCTCGTTTTTACCTTGGCAGCTGGCCACTCTTCTCTTTTGCTCTGTATTTCACTTGTGCTTCCTTCTGCCACCCCATATTTACAACAAAGGCTGGTGCCACCTGGGTCAGCATTTCCACACCACATCTTTCTTACCCCTGACAATGCAGCTGAGTAGTAAGACTGTGGCTTTAAAAAAGAAAGGAAAAAAAAGATCAAGCTCATTTTTACCTAAGCTCAAGCCAAGACTCCTCTTAAACTAGACCTATCGGTACCATGTTGTATCGATTTGAATCTGCTTTAATTCCTTTTGAGAGCAAAAGGAATTTTCCTTTAGGAGTTCCTGCAGTCAAACAAAATAAGAATAACAAGAGAATGAGTACAAGTACAATAGGGTTGGGATCGATTATGTTTAAATTCAGACAGTTTAGTTGGTGCACTTGGAATTATTTAAAATAAAGATTTTCAATAGTGCTGTAAAACGTATCTTGTAGTAAATGTAAACTGAGATGCTCAATAGGGCAAATCACAGAATTTAGGAAGCAGTATTGCACTCGCTTTGCAAAATTTTATAAACAAGAGTAATAATTACATTATTATCATAAAAAAACCTAGATGAAAATAAAATAAAATGGTTTATGTTAATCAAACTAGAATTGTGTACTACCATATATAAACAAAACTAAAACTAGAATTGCAGAGAAAATTCACTGACTTTTAAACAGAAAGCGCCAGTCAGGAATGTTTGAACATGAAATACAGCAATCAACATGTCAGTTGTTTTTTTACATAACATTTTGCACACTGATCATCTATGATGACACCACAATAATAAACTAGCATGCATCAAATTACACAGCAGCTCGATCAAATAACAGCACAGGAGTCACATTGTAAAAACAACCAAAATTTCGTTTAGGTCATAAAACACCCGCAAACTAAATATCTGATGCTATGAATCTTGTCAATTTTGGTTTAATCATTAACCTTTGTTCTCTGATGCAGCTGAAACTGACACCAAACCTGAGTGCACCTGGTATTATATTATAAGAGTAAATACAATTATATTTTAATTAAACAATACTAAATACAATAAAAAAAATACTAAATACAAAACACTTTAAAATCCATATTATTTACAAATTGAACTAATCACACATGTAATGACTATTTTATTATTATTATTTTAAAAATAACATAACAGACCTTAATCCACAAGTAAATCTAAATTTGCTAACCTGCCACAGGTCTTTGGATGCTAGATTATTATTAAACATTGAAGAAAGCTTTTCTACAGATAAATGAGATTTCTAAAGGAAGTGAGGCTTTCCCTTTAATTAATTATTAAACTGCATCCCCCAATGACAAAGTCTTCTTAAAAGGAAAGGTCAGATGAAAGGAATATTTTATTCCCATTCCTTGCTTCTAATTCTCAGCAGACCTGAAACAATTGCCCCTATCAGAATGAGTGAGAAAACGCCCAATTCAAAGATTCTAGGAAAAAAGTCACAAATTAGAGATATTGCAGCCACATCTAAAAATCGAATCACCGAGAAAGCATTTTAGGCATTAACCACACATACAAAGTCGGTCTCCAATATTACCCATTTTTTGTTTCATGTTAAATGTCATTTGCACTATTGCTAATGATTTGTGCTGCACATAGTATCGACTGCATTCAAATGCAGGCAGCAGAATATGTTGTGTACTAGGTGCAGGGCCGTAGCTAGAGGATTGGGGGCCCCCTGAAAAAATATTGATGTGGGCCCCCCACACACACACATCATATACTGTACAATATACAAGCATGGAACCAAATTGCATGCTTTTTTTGTGGTTTTCATAATATCTCAGTTATACAACTAATACAATATTAGAATTATTCACAGAACATGGGCCTATATAGTATAATTCCTGGATTTTGTGGGGCCCCCTGGGCAGTGGGGGCCCCTAGAATTGTCACCACCTTTCACCCCACTAGCAACGGCCCTGACTAGGTGTACTTGTTCTACTCAGTATTCATATATGCCACATATTTTTGTGCTCAAAATATTGACCTAGCTTAACTGGCTATGCGATTCATGTAAGGAGTTTTACTGTATCTAAGCATAGCCCAGAAAGTGGTAGACAGCAAGCACACTAGATTTTGAGACATTTCTATAACCCTGTATAAACAGTGACAAGTTTAAAGGTCTATAAAACAAACTAGATCATTCAGCACCATTTGTGGTTCCAATTAAGTGTGGTTTCAGGTATACGTGTACTGAATCCACCAGACAAATCAAAGGTGTCCCTTCTAGCAACCAAAACAACAACACTGAAGTATTCACTCCTAACCTGAAGGTGTTGCTTTTTCCATATCCCTTCTTTATATGTTATAGGGCTACCAGAATATGTCTATTATGAAGGTGTTTATTAGACGTCAGTGTTAGGTACATCTGCCACTTATGGTTTGTACCTAGCTGACATTCAGATTCCATGGGAACAGTGTCCTCAGTGGATGGGGGCATGCTGTCTTCTCAATGTTCTAATATGAAAGCAGTATCCTCAAGGTAGGACCTGTGATTCAGAGGATAGATTGAATGCTTGACAGCAAGAAATGTTAATTGAATGAAATTTTCACAACTGTTTTTAGACCAGCTTGTCTTGATGCATCTCTTGGTCCCATAGTTCCTAGGTCCTACCGTTCAATTAATTAGTTGGAATTTGAATTGAACTGTCCAGACCCCACAAGAAGTTCAATTGGAATTACACTTTGGAATTGGAATTTACTGCATTATAATAAGTAAGACATTCAGCACATTTAACAAATTCTTGTAAATGACGTGTGCTTCCTCCCTAATCCACAAAATTTGAAGGTGTAGTCACATTTACTATTGTTCGGCAAAATTTCACAGGCAAAATCCAGTGATTGTAATAGGACTCTGTGCAATCAAGAGTTTGTGTGAGGGAGATCTCTATGTTGATTTTGCTCACGTTCAAGCTGATCAACAGAACACTGCTTGGTTTGAAAGTGCCATTGGTATGAGCTGCACTTCATTTGACACTGAACATTTTTTGCAAAATTTTGCCTAAATTTCACTAATGTGATCACACCTTTAGACCAGTAAACCTTCAAACTTTGAAAAAAAATTAAACTTTAAAAAATATAAAATAAAAATGAATAAAATACTTTCAAAGACATTCAGTTTTTGACACTGTTTTTCTATAAAAACATTATTAGTTAACTAACCATAACTAAAATTACACAGATTTTTTTCCTCTTTAATTCTACTTCCTTAAACTTAAATACAAATTTCAAATTTGCTTCCTGTTTGCTGCCTCAATTGACACTTCACAGGGAGTTTGATTGACAGGCAATCTGACCAATCATAATGCAGAATCTTCCATTTTTGTCCTACAAACAAATCAGACAGGATTAGATTAACGTCTGTGAACTTGAAAAATGGTGTGTATTGACGTCTTTCCGTGGTTAAAACAAGTTACCTTCTGATGTTCATTCATGTTTATTTCATGCTATAACTAGTAAAGAGGAAGAGATGAATGGTTCACATGCTGCTTTAACTGAGGCGCTGCAGCGATCTTTCACGACACATTAAAGAGCCACAAAATGGTATTTATTGTTTGAATTCATTAAAAAAAATTACAAAATTTGAAAGCTGAGAACTTGTTTCATAAATAAAGTAAAGTCTTGTCTGTCGGCACGTTGTCAGTTTCCTTCCTCTTTGCTCCGCAGTGTATTTTTCACTGTGTGAGAGCACCATGGCTTGTCGGACACAGCAACAGTAATAAAGCGGGATGGGTCTTTGCGAAGGGTCAATTCAAATTCAATTTAATTCTGGAATTTAATTGGAATTTACAAAGCATCTTCAATTCTGAATAGTTTCTGTACCTTAGTGTAATTGCTGGCCTATGGCTGTATTGGTCAAGTGTCACTGATGCTAGGCCCCCGTCATCGCCACTCATTCCCCTCTCGCACTGGAACACAATCTATACTGACACATGTCACTAACAGACAAAGTGAGCTCTTTTACCAATGTATAGGATGCGTTTAACCCCTGCTGCCTTGCACAAAAAGACCATTTCTTCAGGCGGTATGAGTGAGACAGAGCGAGAAGCTGAGAATGATGACAGAAGAGCTCCCTCAGAGAGCATGTCGTTAGCATGAGCGGAAAATGGAGGAGAGGACGAGACGGAGGAGATCTGATCAAACTGTCAATCACAGGCCAGATAACGCTATTGGAACGTGGTAGCAAGGTGGCGTGAAAAATTACACGACCGTCACCGTGAGAGGTCGTACATCACGTCTGTCTGGTACACCGAGCTTTGTTTGTTGAGTGATAATTGTTAGGATTAAGTGTCTACTGTCACACGAATTAAGAGTGAAGACGCACAGTGGGTTACACATTTGCCGCATGACATTATTCACAATGATGGCCTAAATCATGCATGTAATATGGATTTTGATTGGATCCATAACCAAACCACAATACAAAACAAAAAAGCTTTAAGATGGCAGTACATGGCACTAGAGTTTGACAACATTAAGCAGCATTTTTTTTTTGTAGATTTCAGTAATTTGATCATTTACCAAAATTATGTTCTCAATCTTTTGGTCTTTTCTCATGAAAGGCCTATGAAAATAGGTTTTTAAAGCCAATAGCCAATTTTGCTTTAATTTTTTAAATCACATTCTGTGATTTTCTTGAATTTCATCATAAAACTGTCTAATCAAATGAGGTTGCACACATTCTAATAAATATATTTAGTCAAACTGAAATTAACAATTTATGGTAACACTTTAGAATGCAGAATCATGCAGAATCAGGCATTAATATGTGGTTTATAAATACCAATAAACAGCCAATATGCTAGTAATATGCATGTTAATAAGCAACTAGTTAATACTGAAAATTGGTCCTTAAAATAAAGTGTTACCCAATTTATAATTAAATGCAAAAATTATGAAGAAAATATTGTATTAATAAATAAAGTGACAGAGTTTCACAGCATACTCTAAAACAATTTTACTATAGACTATTGCATTTTACTATACATTTCAGCAAATACAGTTTGCTGAAAGTAGAGTATGGATTTATACAGTATGGGCAATACATTCAAAACCAAGCTTTTATTTTGGTTGTGAATATTTCAGGTTGTGTGTTTTATAGAAATTAATTGCTCATGACCTGAACTCAAACAGCACCTCCAGACAAAGAGTTTGCACTTTAATAATCGTGATTTTCATCATGGAAATCTCATGGCCCTACACTTTTATCTGCCTATTAAAAACATAACCCCTTAACTGTCACCGTCCCACCTGTGGGACGCTTGGCGCTCTTTTTTTCGTTGTCTTTTTTCCCTATCAAATGAAAGCTTAAAACCTCAAAATTCATCCTGTGAAAACCATTTTGAAATCGGATATTGCGTTACTATGGAAATGGTACTTTAAAATCTTTTGGCGGTCTCCTCCCCCTTAGTGGGCGGTGTCAAGTGTCATATTACACAATGTATTACGGTCTTTTAGAATCAAAACTTTTTATAATCTTGACAATCTCGGAAAGGTCTGACTCTCAGGATTCCATATTTGGTGGTCTTTTTGTGAACGGAGTAATATTGACAGAGAAATTTAGACATTTGTGACTGAAAAATGCATTAAAAAAATGTAATGGCGTTTGGATGGCACCCGGTGGCTGTTTGTGGTATGACACCCTAAATAAAATCTCACAGGAACCTCAATTCTTTTCATATCAACTTCAAATTTGGAACATAACTTATTTAGACATAAGGCTTTAATTTTATATCAATTTTAGAGTAAAACATGTTATGTAAAATATTTATTTTATACAAAATATTAAAAAAATTGTACTGTGTATTTTCTTTACAGTAAATTTAAACTTCTATAACTTTTTGTTACTTTCATATTTTAAAATAATTCCACTTCTACAGTAATCTGCTGATTGTCTTCTTTAAAAAAGAGACCAAACTTATATCTGTATTCCAAAGCATTCATGAATTATAAGAGTTTAAGTTTGGATAGTGCACTCTCACGTATATGTTCAAAAATGGGGGGGGTGACAATTACTGATAGCACACTCCTATTCTCCAGGATAGGTCTGATTTTCCAGTGAGACAGGATGCATCGATAAAAAAAAGCCTAGTGACTTTCCAATTCACTGCATATCTCTGTGTGTGTGTGTGTGTGTGTGTGTGTGTGTGTGTGTGTGTTGTGCTGGGTGATGAGGATTAATTAAAGGGGCATCGGTTACATGTCGGGTTGTCTTGGCAGAGCTGATCGATCCTGATGGCTCCTCAGTCCTCTAATAACCCAGGCAAAGCCCTCCAGCTGTCTCCCATGCACACACACAAATCCACACCAAACACCCTCTGCACCTGCCTTAATCAGCCTGCTTGCAGTCACACTCTCATCACGCTGTCTGTCTGACTGTCTCTCTCATACACACACACATACAAACACAAACACACACGCACGCACACACACACGCACACACACACACACACACACACACACACACACTCTGTCACAGGGTAGTGGCTGACACTAGCTCATTAGTAAAGGTAGGCTTTGTAATGATCACTAACCTAATCCTACACAACTTGTCTTCTGTGATAGAGAAAACATTTCTGTCTGGGGGTATATACAATAAGGTATGTGTTACATAACTATTATATAATTAATACAAATATTAGCAGTAAATTCTGTGTCTTCTGTGATAGAGGAAACACTTCTGTCTAGGATATGGATGATTATCAAAAATGGGGAGAATAAACAGGGCTATAATAAGATTAAATGCTGTCAGTTTTATTTTTATTTTTAATATTTTTTTTATATTAATGAGGACAGTTCGTATTTTCTATTTATATTATGCTATATACTGTAGACTGTTACATATCTATTATCTAATTAAAATAAATATTTGCTGTACATTCAATATAATATAAATAATAATATAATATAATTAACATAACATAACACAACATAACATAATATTTAAGAAATATACAATATTACGCAAGTATTGGGAAGTTCAGACTGCATCTTTTTGGTTTCTGCTTTTTCAGTAAACCTCCCACTTTATTTGGGCTTTCATTGCAGCCGACAGATTGCTTTGCTCCAGACATTTCAGACATCCTCTTGCCGTATTTCACCTCTGTTATGTTATCATTTCCCTTGCCTCTCTTCTGTACAGTTACATCTCCAATAGTATCTTTCACACCCTCTGTCATCAGTCTGTACTCCCACTGATAGTTCTGTCTCACTTTTCTGGATTGTTAAAATTGCTCCAATAATGTCACCTCAAAAACACTTCCAACGAGATATCTGAAAAAAAATTGATGGAAAGATAAAGGTGGAAAAGGTGCTGAAGAAGGGAAACTTTAAGTATTACCACATGAACGAAGCCTGTGAGATGTTGTATTTATGACTTTCACATGAATCTTGAATCTTTACTTGTCGCGAACATGGCCTTCACATAAGGTTGTCATAGAACGGTGCCTCTCATAATGCCTGTGCTTCTTGCAGGTATCAAACCAGTATCCTTTAAATGATTTCAATGAAAATCTTAGAAGAAGCCTCTTTAGAAGGCTTATAAGAATATACCAGTCATATTCACAGCCAAAAGTTAATTTGTATGGATTATTACAGTAAATAATGACATCATTTTACATTTAGCTTGAATTGCCTCTTAAAAAATAATGACAAGCTCAATAGCACAATAATTAAGGCTCAACGATTGTCCTTTAAGGAATTAAGATTAGCAACCTTTTGGTTACCAGCCCAGAACTTTAACCACTTGGCTCCATCACCCCTTTCCCTTCAACTGGGAAGCAAAAAAACCAATAAATTTATTCAGATTTCCCCCCTTTAGATTTACAAATACATACAAATGCAAAATACTACAACACAAGCAATTCATCATAAGACATAAAGCGCTGCAACACAAATTCCTAAAGTCGGCCAGAAAAGTACAAGCTTGTACACAGATGCAAGTGTAAGAAAGCCAATATACAGAAAGCCATATATATTTTTCTCTCAGGCAAGGGTTTCAGTACAGAGAACAGAAAGCCTCTTGATATAAACATGCTCATGGAGGAGCTGTGAATGTGAAGGACACAGCTGGTCTCCTACTTTAATAAACCAGTGTCCTGAGGTGGAACACAGCACCTGTATAACTTCACATTACTGCCATCACCTCTGGCCTACTGTGCATCTTGACCAATTGAATTTTACTGCATTGGATTGTCTCTCCCTCTAGAATAACCCTCTATGACCTCAGATCCGATGAAGGAAAAGCCCTAGTGTGAAATGTGGTCTATATCTGGCAGTCTTTCACATTGAACGACATCCCTAGTTCATATCCTCCGAGGGTTCATGCTAGCCCTTGAAAAACTATATACCTTAAATTCCAGTATTTTAGGACAATAACCCTTCACATATGCTTGCGGCAACCAGAGCACATGGAGCAATCTGGACTTTGGAGATTACATAATTAAAACTATTTAAGGGAGCGGAAGGTCCCACACACAGAAAAGCAGAAGAGCGGAACTGCTTAGCTGCTACAAAAGGTTGACTGCTGTAACATGAAGTTGGCTAACAATGACAGGACACTCAAAGAGAGACATTCAAGGTGTCAAGTGCTTCAGAGCAGCTGTGTTGACTCAAGGACTAAAATGCTTATTGTGTATCTGTGCCTGTAAAAGAGACATACAAATAAAAGACGACAAATGAGGGGAGGTAATTGTGACTACATGAGTGACTAATTTCTTCAGAGCTTCTTCATGAAAAATCATATTCACACTTGTGGAGACAAAAGCATCAACATTTAGAATTGTGAAAGACTGAATTAAAGGGGAAGCAGTCTATGAAAGTCTATGTAACATTCTAGTGTGATAAAAACTAGACACCCACATTACATTAAAATTCTAGTAAGTACCAGTAATTATTTATATATTATGGCTGATAATCAAAAAAATGTCTGAAACTAAAATTATGTATTTGTTTGTCTAAATTCATTAAAAAATAAAACACAAAAAAATAGTGTTGCTATGGTTAAGTACAAATAATTGTTTTTGTAACTAAAATAAATTATAAATATTAGATGAAAAACTTAATTGGACATGTTGCCTTGGCAACTAAATGAATTACATAAGTTAAAGTTGAAGTACTAAAACTAAACATAAAACTGGATTGTAAAAAAACAAAAAAAAACAAAAAAAAAAACAAAGCTATACAGAAATATTTAAAACTATTCAAATTACTTAAAACTAATAAAATGACAAAAACACCCAACAAAATGACTGAAAATATATACAAACTAGGGCTGCACGATATTTTGCACGCGATAGTCATGCGCATCTCATCAGTAAAGCCGGTTCTGTGATTAGCCGTAAATCTCCATCACCTGTTTTCAAGTGGAGTGGCATTTAATACACAGAGCCGTAGTTCACTGACAAGCTATGCAATTCGCGCTCAGAATCGCAGATGAATCGCATGCGATAATGAACGTGATATTGCGTAGCTTATCAGTGAACTACGGCTCTGTGTATTAAATGCCACTCCATTTGAAAACAGGTGATGGAGATTTACGGCTAATCACAGAACCGGCTTTACTGATGAGATGCGCATGACTATCGCGTGCAAAATATCGTGCAGCCCTAATACAAACTTATTTTAAATTATTAATAAATACTATAATGGTAAATAATACTAAAATAGCATCAAAGCGAGTTTACAGGCATCACAACATTATAATGTACTGTATAAAATATGAAAATTAATTTTAAGGTTTGCTAAAGATTACATTTAACTGTTATTAAATTATAAGTATTTTCAAGATTATTTTTTATATAATGGGAAGGGACATTTGAATCTAAAAATAGGGGAAATGAGCATACAGACGATACAATAAATCAAACCGCAAAAATCTGGCCAGCAAACACATGCCCTGCAATTTCATACAAGACATAGTCTTTATATTTACTGTAGTTATTTTATAATCCGAGCATGAAGTGGGTGTTGGAGTAATTAGGGAGACACATTTCTGCCTCCACCCCAATTTGCTGCTAAAACCCCAGTTGATCTTTAGCACAACACCTTCACGCAACTTCCCATGCAGAAGGGCCGGGCAGTTTCTTTGTGCTAAGAGAGATAAGCAAATTATAGTTGTGGCCAAAATAAACACTACAGTGAATGTAGTGGATGTTTCTTTAGCTGTTCAAAGGCACTGCATTTACTCTTTTGATATTGCTCAATTACTGGTGCGTCAGGGGAAGGCGGGCAAATGGCGGAACCCCGCTGATAAAAAGACCACAAGCATCATGATAGTAGACCTGAGGGTTGGATAAACTATTAGGTTCCAGAGTCACTACGAGGTTATGGGTGCCCTGCAGTAAAAGCGTGCCCAGGTTATGCCGCAACCGAGAGTGTGGACTCTCTGAGTAACACTAACAGACATCGTGTGAAATCCTGTTTTTTATTCACAGTGTACATCATGACGCATTCATCAACACTTGATCTACAGATGCCTACGCAGCTATTATAGCAAACACTACGCCTGTGGCTATCTGTAGCACACTTATCACATATTCAGCGCCTGAAGTCTTCCTGGCATGTCAGCATGTCATGAGGCTATTGTTGCTGCTTCATTACAGTGACTAACCTATGGTAGATCATTCTTACTGTAGGCTCAGGCTGTCACTGTAGGTCTGTCACAGCGGGGTGCCGCTGATATGGGTGATCTTAAGGACTGAGCTCATCTTTGAATGAGAAGGATTTGACACAATGAGATGGTGCAACACAAAGAGTTTCATTACCATAGAGCTTTTCTTCATGAGAGTAGAAATTCAAGCTTTTCAGCACATACCTTTTGAGCTTTGAATCGATTCTTTAGCTAACCCAAAAATAGTTTCTGAACTCACCTAATACCAACCACACAACTCTGACCTTGGTTTCTTGCTTTCATATGCCCTTCACTCTATGTATATAGTTGGGATGGGCTCCTCATTTCTTGAACAAAATACCATATGGGAATTACAGATGTGGTAATAGTCAACAGTGCAGTTTCACATATAAGACGTCGATCTTTACACATCCTCACACTGAAAACGTTTAAAATTCGAGGCACTATTTCGTGTAAGATGGCTAATGTTATTTACTTGTTGCGTTGCCCTTGTGGTTTATGTTATGTTGGTAAGACTAGCAGACCTCTGAAAATTCGAATTTCTGAACATCGGTGTGCAATTAGACATCCAAAAAGTCTGGTAGCACAGCATTTTGCAAATTCGAGAAACTCAGTTTCCACTTTTCAGTACATAGGTATAGAGGTAGACAAGTGTCCACGGCGCGGTGGTGATATTAATAAATTACTTTTACAACGTGAGGCCTTTTGGATTTTTACATTAGATACGTTGTCCCCTAGAGGATTAAATGAGGACTTTGGCATTTGTCCATTTCTTTAAATATAAAATATCTATCTATATATACTGATATATAGCTTTTTTACAGCTCTAATAAAGGTTTTGGTGGTACTAGTTGAATTTATGTACGTAGGCAGGTATCAATTAATGCTGTTGAATTGCATATTGAGAATTTTATTTTGCATAGTTTTATATGTTCTGTTTTTCCTTTTTGTTTTTTATTTTCCTTGATTGATATGTTATTGTTTTGGTTTATTTGTTGGTGTATTACTATTATTATTATTATATTGTGTTAGGTCATGTGACCTTTGATTACCTGGAGGTATAAAGAGTGGCACATCAGTGTTGTTCACTTGTCTGATGAAGAGCCTGCGTGCTCAAAATGTCACACACTATGCGAAAGATTTTAAATAAATTGCTGATACTTTTGGAGCTTTGGTGTTGCCGACTTTACATTTAAAAGATATTTATAGTTGGGATGCACCAATATAAAAAATCTGTTAGATAAAAAGTCAATTAATTATTTAGAAAGTAGCTGATAGTATAAATTCATATTATTTTAAATAAAAAATATATATAACAATATTTATAATATTTCTAAACTAAAAATACAACACTAAAACCTAAAATCTGTAATTTAAAATTACTGTAAAAGCAAATTTAGGAATCACAACATTATTAATGTACAGTATGACAAATTGATATTTATATTGGGATTTGATAAAGTTGACCTTCAACAGTTGTGAATGTTTTAAATCCAATAATGGTTAAAAAAATATTAAATAAAAACTAAAAAAAAGTTGGCGCCTGTAGCCTTGGGCAGGACACCAACATATTGCGCCATTGTGCTACGGGTGTCCCAAGTTCGAATCCCGGCTCAAGGACCTTTCCCGATCCTGCCCCTCTCTCTCTCTCCCACTTCACTTCCTGTCTTCTCTACACTGGCCAATCATAATAAAGTCAAAAACGCCAAAAATAAGTCTAAAAAAATAAATAATTTGAGTAACTTCAATAACAAATACAGTACTGATAGAACAGATAACGGCCCTATTCCACTACAAATGTTATGAAAGATGTTTTATATATTTTATTGTAAATGGTGCAGCTGAAAGAGCCAAACTTGCTAGTTAGAAGTGGGTGTCCACCTCTTTAAGCCAAATAGCCTTTTTTTTTTTCCTGATGCTGTTACTCAGCCCACTTTGCATTAGCATCTTTTTAACATCAGCGGAGTGGGTGTGCACATAGGCCAAAGGGTCTCAATCTTGGCTCATGTGTTTGAGTGTGTGTGCATGTGACTGAACTAGGCTTGGATAGTCTCTTAAAATCTAGAGGGTCTCTTCCATCTGTGCCTTTTCTCAGAACCGCCACCCATGACACAGAATGGTCCATTTCCCCTTGTGCCTTGATGCTACACTTGACACTAAAAGGAAGAACCTGCTCAAAGCTCCAAATATTGATTCTTTTGCAGGTTGAAATGTACCATTTCATATAAGCAAATAGAAGAACAGTCAATCCATTAAAGAAAAAAAACAAACAATATATCATCATAAACTTATTCGTATACTCATTATTAACAAGAACAAAACATATAAAAGAATCTTAAATCAATAACTGATGCGAAAAAGGACCCAAATGAAGATAATTCAAATACATCACAGGGGTAAATGAATATAGAATTGAACACACACAATTTGTCATGTTCACACTCTGATTTTAAAAATAAGCAAGAAATGTCTGAATTCCTATAAAAAGCACCAAGCATTTAACAACCATTCGGTTCCTGCATAGAGAAAAAAAGTAATGCATTCATCACTGTTGTGACTATATCCAATCTTAATTCTTAACAACATTAACACATTGCACCAGATCACTTTAATGAATGTGGACTAATTGAAAGATTTGACTGCAGATTTGCAAGCGCTCATCATGCATGTCAAACACTCAAAAAATATGGATTTGAAGCCCGGATAAAATGGACGTGCAAAAACACTTCAAAGCAGCTGCTTTATCTCACTTGCTCTTATATTTTACTATCCAATCCCACATCAGACACAAATGAGTGTGTGACAGAGTGTCTGTGTCATAAGAAGAATCCTTGCTACATAAGACACAAACACTCACATGCTCATATCTTCTGGTTACTATGGTAACCGGGGCTGTGCCCATTAGCCTCGTTCACTGAAGAAAGAAAAGAGAGCAAGGCAGAAAGTAAGAAGGAACGAGAGAAAGAAAAAGGGAACGTATAAAGAGCGAGAGAGAAAAATGATGTAAACACTTATAGGAATAAAGGATGGTGAACCTCATCTGCCTCATGATAAAAACAAACCCAATTTTCTGCCATTTCAGGCAAGGACACTTTTCATTGGCTTTTGTAATGTTCATAGGTGTACAACAGGTTCCTCGCCTCCTTTATTTCTCTTTTATGGTGCTCAGCAGGACGCTTCAAAATGTGTTGCTGGCAATCAAACATTAAAACTTCCTTAAATTGCATTCATCATGGTATGCAACAACTGATCACCATTACAAAATATGACTTTGCAGACCAATGTTTTGTGTAAGCCGACAACTCCATCACAAATTCTAGATTCAGCTGAACCAAATGAGGATTTAAGTGCCATTTTATTTTAAAAACAAACACAAGGTGAACTACAACAGACCATGAAACTAAAGACTTAAAACTACCCATATTACAACAACAATGCCAAACAAAAAAACAACAGCAGATTTCTAACAAATACGAATCCCCAGTTTTGCATATCCACCCCTACCTTTGTCCATTGAATAAAACATCTAGCTAAAGTACTGTAGTACTCAGCTCAGTCGAACACATATTACCATATTTGAATCCATTCTGGAGAATTCCACACATTTCCCCCCACAGTTGGCACACAAAATGTGAAAATAGTAGATAAATCCATTTGGGCCTACTAATTGGTAAGAAAACAATAAGAGAGAGCACAACCTGGGTAGAAACAGGAAACAACTGACAATAAAACAAGTTCAGCCTTTCAAAATAAAAGTCATTAACCAAAAACTGACAGAAATACGTTAAACTAGGATATATTTCTGTTGATATCCAAATTCCTATCAAATCAATGAGCATATTTATTTTGTACGAATTTATATTGTGAAAATATATCCCCCAAAAACTGAAAATCTACTGACGAGCTCTTTTGGAACAGAACAACATCATTTGTTTTCTGCAATCAATATAAATGCTAACTCAAGTGCTAACGTACCGCAATTCAAAAGCATTCAAACCTTTTGATTCTTCAGTTCCACATGAATGCTCCTCATGATAGACTGGATTTAGAAGCAGGCTTTTTTGTTTGGTTATTAAGCCTTTGCTCAGCTAATTCCATGCATATATTAGCGCAAAAAAATAACTTCTGCCTCATTATCAGACCATCATCTCACAAAAAAACAAACAGGATTGCTGTTTTATTCTGGTTCTGTTTCTTTGTTGCTACATTTCTCTTTAATCAGAAGATTACAGAAAGGGCACACATCAATGATTAATGTCTCTCGTGTAATTATTATAACAGCTAGCAGTTGTATTGACGGTATTTGCATGCCATCTTAAAGAAAGCATGTTTTATTGTGCTCTCCTGCAATTAGCCTATTGTGTAACGGCAGACTTAAGATAACGTAATGAATACTGTTGTAAACACTTAAATGATTCTAGCAGGCGGGGTCATTTGGTTGATGAAAAGGAAAATAAGGCAAAGAACAATGGTTGCTTAGATGTTATATTTGTATTTAGCAGTGCATTGTGTTTAAGATTATGCTAAAGTCAAGGGATTTAAGAAAAAGCATGAAATTAAAAATATTATAATATAATTTTCATATCCAAACATGAAACATCCAGTGTTGCGGTTATCAAAGACAGAAGCTAATTTCTATTCCACTCCTTCTTGAGTTTGAGACCAGTTTCTCATTTTAGACCCAACAGGGCTTTTTCAGCTGTCAGCATTTTCTATGAGCAACTGCTGGTTGGTGTCAGTTTTCACAGGATTATTTGCACAGTTCAGTTTCTTTAAAGCTCTTGATCGTATGACAACAAGTCTTTGTTGGCTGCGTTTTGTTCTGCTAGGCCAACTTATACAATGTAACCTATATACTGCCAGCTCATCCCAGCAAAGTTCTGCTGAAGGCACCTAATGAGTAGTGCATATGAGCAGTCATTATTTAGCATGAAATTAAGCCTTAACTGTTTTCATTACACAGGGATGTCTACTAAGCCAGTGGCATCAAAGTCAACAGTCACGTCTCGCAAGGAAAAAAGCCTTTGTTAAATTGAGTGGAAGTAAGGCATTGTAAGTGAACGGTTTGTTTAGTGCACTTCCCATTAAAAGCAGCTGGAAATGACAAGACATATGTGACCCTGGACCACAAAACCAGTCATAAGGGTCAATTTTCCGAAATCGAAATTTATAAATCATCTGAAAGCTGAATAAATAAGCTTTCCATTAATGTATGGTTTGTTAGAATATGACAATATTTGGTCGAGATACAACTATTTGAAAATCTGGAATCTGAGGGAGCAAAAAAATGTAAATAATAAGAAAATTGCCCTTAAAGTTGTCCAAATGAAGTTCTTAGCAATGCATATAACTAATCAAAAATTAAGTTTTGATTTATTTACAGTAGGAAATTTACAAAATATCTTCATGGAACATGATCTTTACTTAATGTCCTAATGATTTTTGGCATAAAAGAAAAATCTATAATTTTGACCCATACAATGTATTTTTGCCTATTGCTACAAATATACCCCAGCGACTTAAGACTGGTTTTGTAGTCACATATACAGTGTCCTGCGTTTCATTCATGTTACATTTAATTGATAGTGGCATAATGTTGATTTCCACAGAACTTAATTTTGACCTGCCCCTCCTTTTATTTAAAAATAAATAAATAAATAACTACTGAAAGAAAGAAAGAAAGAAAGAAAGAAAGAAAGAAAGAAAGGGGGTTACAGTAAAGCACAATTAAAGTGGGGTGAAAAGGTCTAAAATACTCACAGGATCAATAGTATAGCCACAAGACAAGCAATAAATGTTAACATGATTTTACTGTCAAAAATTAATTTACTAACCTATATGCATAACACTAAAACGGTGTAAAAAATTATGAAAAATTTTTTACAGCTTAATTAACAATTTATATATAAAATTAGTGATTTTATAAAAATATATGAATAAATATTTCTGCTTTTACGTCCTTCAAACTTTGGCTATTAAATCCTTCAAAATTCAGCCATTCACTTCTTTTGCAAACAGGGTTAAATTGCAAATTTGTTTTGGGATGTGTGCAAAAGAGTAAGTACAAATATCTACATTTTTTTCAATATCTAAATGTATATGACTTGCTAATGAAAACTGATCAGTTGATTCTCTGTGAAATTGTCATACACTTCACGACTTCTAAACATTCTTTCATTATGTGAGCATCACATGCAAATTGATCCATTCAGCTATCAAATTCTGTGTTTCTAGTAAACATTTACCTACAAAGCTGTATCTAAAAATCTCAATGTGATATGCAAAATCATTAAGCTAGATAAAACAAACAGTCAGCGTGTCAACAAAAAATTAGAACAAAAATTAAATTTATACATAAACATTTCCATGGTTGACTGCCATGGTTAAAACAAAGCCAATATACTGACACATTAACTAGGTTTTTAAGCATGAATTAAATATTTTGGGTAAGTTGCTACATTTTGCAGACAAGCATTAGAGTAACAATTGCTCTTACAGTTTAGAGAATGTTAAGAATGTTAATGTTTCAAAAATTATCCAAAGCGATAGAAAAAGTATGTAAGCAAAATGTGATAAGCCAAAATAATGTTTTGGTTAATCAACATTGTTACAAATGCTGTGTATTAAGTTTAACTTGTACTAAACCCAGAACAGTTCTTTAAACAATAAAGATGATTTGCTAGATTACTTCTAATGTTGTGTGTGTAGATGTCGCTTGGCATGAAAACGGCATGTTTAGACACAAGCAAACATTTACATATGGAGAACGCAGACTGCAAACACATTCACACACACATTACACACATACAAGTTGTCACGGTGCCGTCATGCTTGTGCAGTGTTGCAAAATCCAGACTTATCTTCCAGCAAGCCAGATCAGAAAACAACCTAAGGCCGGCTAAATCGCCATGACTTGATATCTCCCAAGCGTGGCATTCTGTTTCATGGCATAATGATGTTAACAGTGTGCTGTGTACGTTTGTTTCAGTGATCTTTAAAAGGACACAAAAGAGATCTAAAGCAAGAAAACGGAAGCATTAAGCATTATAATTCATCAAAACGAGAGAGGAAAAAAAGACTGAATTCCAAATTTTGGCTAGAGTTGATGGGCTGCTATTACAAAAAAAGAAAGCACAGTTATGCTGTTGAATTTTGTGCAAAGGATGAACATGGATCTGAGCTGCCTCTGAGGTACTAAAAGCCCTAAAAAATATATTTGTTCAATTAGAGCTTGTGAAGTAGCTGCCAATCCCAACACTTGAATCCTCAAACAGCTAGAAAAGGGAATAAAGATGACAGTTTCACTAAACATTAAGCCATAAAGCTGCGTTGTGGTAATTACTGATTATCATTTTTGGGTCTAGACATGCATGATCTTCAGATGAGATATTACTCTTATTCAGTGGTGGACGAAGTACACAAATCAAGTACTTGAGTAAAAGATACGTATAATAAAATATTACTCCAGTAAAAGTAAAAGTACTGTTTTTTTCAATTTTACTCGAGTGAAAGTACAAAAGTACTAGATTTTTTATGTACTTAAGTAAAAAAGTACTGATAGATAGATTTATTTTCCAATTTTATATAGACTACTTTATTTAATTTTATATTAGCACATATTTTTATAATCCTACTGCCCAAAATACCTGGGATTTTCCCAAAATAACCACTATATGGAGTCAAGATATATATTTTGTTGTTGATATGGACTACGTTGACGAGAGTGATGTAGTAATGTTCACTGTGAAGCTTACACTGAGATAAGAAAGTGTTTTAAAGCTTGTTGTTTTGCAGAACGTCACAGTTATATATGACATGAGAATTAGGCCTGAAGTTAGGAAGAACATTTTAAGGAAAATATAATTATATTTTCATAATGATGTTTTTCTTCTCAAACCTTGTCTGTGGTGTAAAACATGCCTGTCCAAATGCCCCCAGAGGGCATCACTTCCCACTTTGATAATTACTGTAGTTATGTTCTGAACATCACATCCTTTCTTTTTACCTCAGATGTAATCTCTCTAGGTGGTTGAATAAAAATATTTGGACTTTATATCTAAAAATTTCCTCAACTTAGCACCAGCAAGCTTGTTAGCTAGACAGTTAGCATCAGGTAACAATATTTACTTATTTTCAGTATGGTTATGAATAAACATTCATATCTGTCTACTCAGCTAGTTGATCTAAACAATATAAAAAATGATACTGTTGATAAACAATATAAAAACAGACATCACATAGGGCTAAATGCGTAGCATTTTAATAAAACTGCTAACGTTACAGCAGCGGGGAATATGAACGTGCATGAGTTATTTTATTTAATCTGTGTTATTTTAATATTTCGTTTTTTTTACCTAAAACATAGAGACACTGCCATTGATCTGTCTGCATTCAAGCATTTCAGTGGGCTTAAATAGATCACCCTTTACAGTAGATTTAGTTCACAAACAACTGACAGTTTTGAGCTAAATATGATTTTCAGTTACAATAATTAATCCTAAAATTCGACATTAGTAACTTACTTTTCGCAGCATCAGTTGCGCGCTCACGCCCGGTTCTTTACTTGTGAGTTCAGTTCACTGAAGACTCGCTCTAAACGGTTCATTTGAATCAGTGAGTTTTCGACTCAAGAACAGCTGCAATCGGATCATTCCAATTCGTGAATGAATCATTTGTTGTGATTTGCGAACCGATTTAACGGGTTCATTGAAAATAATCAGTTTGTTCATGAATAAACCACCTCTTCTGCGTCTCGGAGCACGTGATGTATTATAAGGAGTAACGATATGTTTTATGAAATGTAGTGAAGTAAAAAGTACGATCTTATGCTTTGGAATGTAGTGAAGTAAAAGTAAAAGTTACTCAAAATAAAACTACTCCAGTAAAGTACAGATACTTGAAAAATTTACTTAAGTACAGTAACGAATTACTTTTACTTCGTTACTGACCACCACTGCTCTTATTGTATTAGTATCTGAAAATAAAGCAACATTTAGTATTTTAGTATCTATTATTTATGCATTAGCATAAATAGTCATTTTAAAGGTACACTCTCAGTCGCCATCTGTGGATGAAACTTTAGATTTTTACGTTCTTCTGCACAAATTGATTTGATGCTGAAGCCTAAAATTTTCTACCAAATCAAACTTGACAGCTCTGAATATAAATCATTGCTGTATTGTAGGCTTCTTTAGTGACTTGAGGTAAGGCAAAGGCGAACTAATTTTATCATGTGCTGGCTCAATAATTAATTTCTATTGAAAAATAATACAAACAAATCTCCGTAGTGTACCTTTAAGCACTTGCAAACGTGTCAATGTGAACAACAGGGTGTAAGACAGCTGATTTGGAAATTCAGTGTGTGTGGCATAAAGACTTTCACTCACATTGACTTGGCTTTGAATAGATTATTGAAACCGACAAGGCGGGAAATGGAACTACTTTACTTCCAAATGTTTCCCCTGCTCTGGTTCTTGTAATGATTCTCAAACATGCTACATATTGTTACTGATGTCCCATTTACATCTGAGGCTTTAGTGCCGACCAACTTCAGCAGCTCGATCAGATTTGACACTGATTCGGACATCAAAAGATAATAAGCATATACTGTGCACTGGGCTAAACCTGTTTCACTAAACAGAGATGCTATCTCACATCCTCTGCTTTACTCGTTGAAATGCATGGAGATTGCCAGAGTCTTTCATATTCATTGCCTTGCTATTTCCCAGCATTGGTGCAGAATGGAACTTGGACGAGCTCTGATTGTGCCGGAAGCGTCATTTATGTGTGTCATATGTGGGAGGAGAAGCTCAGATACTATCTATGTCCCTGCTGTCATGGTCCGGGTTTTTTTGCCTGTCTCTCCCTGATTTCTGCTTCTTTTTTGGGGGGGCTGGCAGGCTGCTTGTTGTCTTGTCTGGTTTATTGTTGTTTTTTATTTTGTAAAGTATATTTTGTGTTTGTTCAACCGTGAATTGTTTGCAACAAGGTTTTAAAGCTGTTTGTGCAATGCCTGCTGCCCTGCTCCAATTTGTCTTTTGTCTAATGAGAGCGCTACAGTCTAGCATTGTGCAATGGGCTGAGAAGCCTGTTTTATATATACATCAATACACTACCGTTTAAAAGTGTAAGGTCGGTAAGATTATTTTTTTGTTATATATTAATATATTTATTCATTAAGGATGCATTAAATTGATTAAAAGTGAGACATTAAAAAAGTAAAGACAATAAAAATTTTACAAAACATTTTTGTTTCAAATAGCTTTCTATTTATTTTGAACTTTCTATTTATCAATGAATCCTGCAGCCTTTTTGAGATAAGACTTGATTAAAAAAAACATTTAAAAATAGTATCAACTTAAATCTTTTGTACGATAGTGTGTGTGTGTATATATAATGTATGTATGTTATAGAAATAGTTTTTTATTTATAAAAAACTGATTTATATATTATTTTAATTTGTACAAGTTATTGTTTGAATAACAAATTAAATCAAAATATAATTATTTTTATTACAAATATGTTTATCTAACACAGTTTTATATATATATGTATGTACAAATCAGGGTTTTATTCTTCTTCTTTATTATTCATCTATTCAGTCATGTCTCAAAATGTCAGCAGAGTTGCAAAATTGCTAAACCTCATCTAAAATTAATTGAAAATGAAACAACTCATTTAATATTTAGTTTGACCTCCTGAGGTTGACCGTATACATACAAAGTTAAGCATTTCTTTACATCAGGCATTTGCTGAGAAAAGGTATAATAAAAGTTCCAGGCAATAGAAATTAAAAGTTTCATAAGCAAAGACGCATTCACAAAGCAACACAAGTACAGCCGAACTACTCTAACTAGAAGCTTTATTTCGAAGATTCTGGAGACTCAAAAGTTCTCATCTCTCACAGGGCTGTGCAAATAAAAGCAAATATTCTTTACTCTGTCTCTTCAACAAGACTGCTGATCAACGACTCAAGGTGTTTAGCTCATCTGATTTTTTGTTTTGAAATGTTTTAGCATTGCGCTGAAGTCACGATGCTAATTAAAGATGCATCAAAGCCTCTCCTCCTTATCCGACTTCCCACCTTTAAACAGAGTCTACTAGCAAACTTATCTGGACATAGAATTTCACTTTGGCATTTCAGATTGAGGACAAATGGGGGAGGACAAAGGGGAAAAGTGCTTTATTTGAATTAAAAAAACCCTCTTCTCCAGTTGCTTCCCCTGTGAATCTCCCGCAGCAGTGTGGTTGTCATGTCTGACAGTGGTTGGGTTGCTCTGCCAACATATAGAATCATTCCTGCACCCCTAGTGGTTCCCATGCAAAGCGCAACTCCCCCTCACTACATTCCTGCAGTCGGATGGAGTGGAAATTAGCCTGGGCATTTTGGGACCTCAGCTCAATCGGCTGCATGAGCTCCTTCATGAATAATTATGCTCAGTCCCAAAGCTTTAGCAAGGTCTTAAGAGCTTTCTTCTCAAAAATTGATATAACAGTCTGTCAGATTGCCATTGATAAGCCTTAGAAAGGGCAAGCTGGACCCTTTCAGGATGTGCCGATCGATGATCCAACATGCTTGTCTGATGAAGCCCTGCGCTTAGTTCCCCAAAGTCATTTGTAGCCATGCGTGCTGTCACATCTCAAACCAAAGGCCATCGTTTTATAAAACGATGTAAAGGACGGGGCTTCGGTGATGTAAGCTGTCTAATATACTCATACTCATATTCAATATGAGCAGAATAGTGTTTATAATTAACAATTAAAACAACACTAATAGGGAGAGTAATTGGAAACATCACCACTCAATGAGAAATAGGATCATGTGCTGTTAATGCACTGCATTACTTGACAATCAAAACGCTGGTTATCTCGCAGCATTCCTCAACATCCCTCCTGGGTCTCTGAAATATGCTTTACCAGTTAATTAGCCAGCAGGATTAATTGGAAGTGATTTTTTTTTCTTTTTGAATTGTAATGAAAGTAGAAGTGCTTGGCTGTCAGCTCTGCCATGTTTAGCCATAAAACGAGGGGATTTAGTGGACCGTAGAGATCCACAGCAATGCTCATAAGGGAAGGCATGATGAAACTAGAGGAAACGATGCTGCCTCAAGACATAACGCTCCATTGCGGGTCCCGTAATGTGGCAAAATGCTTTCTACTCCACATCCAAGACTTATCAAAATTAGATGACAGTGAGAAAAAAATTATAAAGGTTGCAATGAACTCCCAAAACCAAGCAGTATTTTTTATTTTATTTTTTTTGACGGAAATGTTTTGCTGACTAAAATGGGCTGTGTTTTGTTCTTCTTGCAGAGAAGCCATTGTTTTATGTGAAAATCTGTTTAGATCCTCCTGGTTGACAAACAAGGACAAGTTGGGATTTGGGACCCTCATGGATAATTTGGATGTGTTAGCATTACAGATTTTTTTGTTATTACTTAAAGGCTTAGAAATGGGAGACAGAGGGTGTGTGAGAGACAGACTGAAAGAGAGAATATGAAGACATAGTGCCCAAAGCAACAGTTCCATTCAAGCAGATCTAAAGAAATCAGCTGTTGCAGTGGAGCCTAAGTAAAGGCCCTCTGTGTCGTGTCATGAGAGGACGCCTGATGCTATACTGTGACATCCTGAGAAACTCACAAGTCAAAAGTTGAAGCTGTGAAGTTGAAGCAATGATTTGTGTGATTATCCACTTTAAAGTAGTTTTTGCATACTACAACAAAAAGTTAAATTTGTAAACTGAAAAAATAAAAAAAACACTTAAATAAGAACCAACCAAACTAAAAAATAATTGACAATGTCAATGAGTGATCCACACATGGCAAAATAGTCTGAATCAGGGGTTTTCAAACTTTGGTACCCCTACATATGATGATTCCCTTGTGGGACTCCTTACAAAACTATAATGGCATCTCTAAATTTCCATGTATACAAAGCAATTTAGAATCAAAATATTACAAATATGTATATTTGGCACTTAAAAAAAGCCCCTGAGTTCTTATAGCTTTCGTTTGGTAAATTAAACTCTTTCATTGTCATGACAATCAGCATGCATCTTCCGTCAGCTTCTGCTTGAAAATCTAGAATCAACAAGCTACAGATGCATTGAGCTTCCCGCAGTCGTGATTCCTGTTTAACACATTTAAATATAACACATTTGAATAAATTTAAATGTTATACAATACAAGGCTCTTCTGTGCCTCCTTTGCAGTCAAAAAAAAGAAAAGGCTTTCAGTGGAATGTTTAACTTTTTTAGATTAACATTACTCAGATTTATGTGTAATGTAGCAATATTATATTTATCCCTCAGCTTAGTTAACTATAATGTAAATTAACAAGTGAAACAGAAATATAAATGTCCAGAAAATAAATAAACAAAAAAAAAATTCTACAATAATAAAAAACAATAAACCCATATGCTACTAATACTGAAAATTAAAAAGGAAAAAATCCAAATATAGTAAACTTCTATTATATTGTTGTATTATTTTGTATTATAAACCTAATAAATCCATATTAACTGAAAAGTAAAACTGAAAAACCAATTGAAAATGCAAAACTACAATAATCCTGATCCACGGCAGTATGATTTTTATGAATAATTAAACGTAACACTTCAGATTCTGCCTATTTTAATATTAAGCCATCAGAGACTGTATCGAATAAGCATTAAAATACCAAATTACACTATGACAAAGCCAAAAGATCAAGAGAGCATCCAGCAGCCCTTTATGGATTTATGGGTAAAAGAGCATCAAACAGCAGGCCACAACACTTCCACCCTCAGGTCAGACACAGAACTCAGCAAGGCCGTCCGTCTGGTGTCAGAACGTGTTTGTCATCGTGTAACTGTGTGGAAGTTTTTGTCTGCAGAATCATGACAGATGCTGGGTGTGTCTGCAACAGAAAATTAGAGCTTGTCCATTATTCAGAAGGATTCTGTCTTCGGCCCAGGATAATCGCCATCTCGTACACAAACAAGAACACGAGGGTTCCTGCCAAGAGGCAAATCAGAATCAGAATCAGAAAGAGCTTTATTGCCAAGTGTGTTTGCACACACAAGGAATTTGTCTTGGTGTTAGGAGCTTCCAGTACAGAAAGTACAAACATAGTGCAGACAACATATTATTAAGGTAATAAAGAACACTAATAATGAAGAGAATAGACAATAATTAAGAATAACAATAGTAATAAAAAATAAAAATATACAGAAAAGAAAAATGTCCATAGACAGAACTGTGAATGTGCATGTGTCCTATGTACAGATAAAGGTTTGATGAGTTATTTACAGACGTACAGTACCGGGGTGTGTTATGTGTTGTTCAGGTGGGATACGGCCTGGGGGAAAAAAAATTTATTGTGTCTGGCTGTTTTTGTGCTCAGTGATCTGTAGCGCCGGCCAGAGGGCAACAGTTCAAAGAGAGAGTGAGCTGGGTGTGAGGGGTCCAGAGTGACTTTCTTAGCCCTTTTCCTCACTCTGGAGGTGTAAAGTTCTTGGAGGCTGGGCAGAGGGGCACCGATAATCCTCTCAGCAGTCCTGACTGTCCGTTGTAGTCTTCTGATGTCTGTTTTGGTAGCTGAACCAAACCAAACAGCTATAGAAGAACATAGGACAGACTCGATTGATGGCAGAGTAGAACTGTTTCAGCAGCTCCTGAGGCAGGTTGAACTTCCTTAGCTGGCGGAGGAAATACAGCCTCTGCTGGGCCTTTTTCGCAATAGAGTCAATGTGATTGTCCCACTTCAGGTCGTGAGAGATGGTGGTTCCCATGAATCTGAATGACTCTACTGCAGCCACAGTGCTGTCCGTGATAGTGAGTGGGGGGAGAGCAGGGGGTTTCCTTCTGAAGTCCACTATCATCTCCACAGTTTTGAGAGTGTTTAGCTCCAGGTTGTTAAGACTGCACCAGACATCCAGCTGCTCAACCTCCTGTCTGTAAGCAGACTCGTCACCGTCCTTGATGAGGCCGATGACTGTAGTGTCATCCGCAAACTTCAGGAGCTTGACAGAGGGGTCCTTTGAAGTGCAGTCATTGGTGTAGAGGGAGAGGAGCAGTTGGGATAGAACGCAACCCTGAGGGGCGCCAGTGCTGATAGTGAGAGTTCTGGATGTGAGTTTGCCCAGCCTCACTAGCTGCTTCCTTTCTGCCAGGAAGCTGGTGATCCATTGACAGATGGAGGTGGGCACAGAAAGCTGTGTCAGTTTGTCTGAGAGAAGGTCAGGCATGATGGTATTGAAGGCCGAGCTGAAGTCCACAAATAAGATCCTTACGTAATTTCCAGGTTTGTCGAGATGTTGCAGGATGTAATGCAGTCCCATATTGACAGCGTCATCCACAGACCTGTTTGCTCTGTAGGCAAACTGAAGAGGATCCAGCAAGGGTCTAGTGATGTCCTTCAGGTAGGCCAGGACCAGTCTCTCAAGTGACTTCATGACCACAGATGTGAGTGCAACAGGTCTGTAGTCATTAAGTCCAGTGATTTTGGGATTTTTGGGGACGGGAATGATGGTGGAGTGTTTGAAGCAGCAGGGAACTTCACACAGCTCCAGAGATCTGTTGAAGATCTGTGTAAAGATGGGGGCCAGTTGGTCAGCACAGACTTTTAGACAGGCAGGTGAAATACCATCTAGTCCTGAAGCTTTCCTAGATTTCTGTTTTCTGAAGACCCGGTTCACATCCTCTACACAGACTTTAAACGCAGGTAGAATTTAGTCCAAGATGGCGCCGCCGAGTTCGGATGCCGTCCAGGTCGCTCCGCTTAGATTGTGCTTTTATTTACGTTCTTACTTACTTCTGCTTTCTCTTTTTACACACATAACGTCTGCATACTCACATTTCACTGCTGGTTATATATTCTCTATATAATCGTGTATGTGACAAATAAAATAAAAATCTTGAGAATGGTGGGGGGGGAGGAAGGAAGGGGGGGGGGGGTGAATGTGTGAAGTGCAGATCAGAGCGGGTGCTGGGTGTCAGTCTGGCCTTTTCAAATCGGCAGTAAAACATATTCAGATCGTCAGCCAGTTGTTGATTCTCCACAGACTGTGGGGGTGGTGTCTTGTACATGGTGATGTTCCTCAGACCAGTCCATACTGACGCCGGATCATTTTTTGCTGAAAGTTCTTTTTTCAACTTCTCAGAGTAGTTCTTTTTAGCCACTCTGATCTCCTTTGTTAGTCTGTTCCTCGCCTGGTTATACAAGATTGTATCCCCAATTCTGTAAGTGTCCTCTTTGGCCTGACGAAGCTGTTTGAGTTTCCCAGTAAACCACGGTTTATCGTTATTGAATGATAAGAATGTCCTGGTGGGGATGCATATATCCTCACAGAAACTGATATATGAAGTTACAGTCTCTGTGAGCTCGTCCAGATCGGTGGCAGTAGCTTCAAAAACACTCTAATCAGTGAGGTCAAAACAAGCTTTTAAATCTTGCTCTGCTTCAAATCAGATCATGATTATAGATTTCTCAAGAATGCAAACAAGAGCAACTGCAGGTAAACACAGTTAAATGCATGTGCGCTCAAGTAATAAGCCTCATGCACACACAAAAATGGAAACAGATCACCACTGTGGATTTTATAGAAATGCAAATAACACCTACACAAAACAGCTGCAAATCGCACAAGTTAATAAGAATATTAACTTGCTCTCTCTTTCCTCCTCTGCTCTCCTGTGGGATAATAACTCTCCTGTGCTTGCATCTTATCTCCCAGTTTTCATTTCTATACTTACTTAAAACTGTTTATCCTTTCTGATCTCAGCAGTGTCACACTCATGCACTGCTTAGCACCCGGAGAGGCCATCCATAACCACAAAAGACAAGAATGTGCAAGAGAAAATGGATTAGACTGTAACATATTTAAATATCTGAACACAAAGACTTCCAGCCGCACAAGCTCAATTTTGTGTCATTGTGTTTCAAAGTGTGTCAAAATCATTAATCAAACAAGAAGAAAATATTTTTTGATTAATTTGTATAGTGACTCTATCTGCAGGTTATGCCAGTAGGTGTCTTTTATTCAGAATGATTTGTGAATAAGGATTTGTGGGTCATTTTGAGATTATTGGGATTTTTGACTCTTTTGTCTTTTTTGTGTTTAGTAAGTCATTGAATTACTCAACTGACTTGTTCACAACTCAAATGTTGTTCAAATGTCTACAAATATACATTTCATCCATTTTGTTCAAGATGGAACACAAAGGTTTTTGAGGAACACTGATTTTCACTGTGTAAAAACGGTGTGTTCCACAGAAGAATTATGGGTTTGGAATTATGAATTTACAATTTTGGGTGAACTTTTTCTTTTAGTATGTTTTAGGCCAGATGCAATATGACAAGATATTTCTCTGTCCATACAGTCCACATCACTGCTGTGCAATGTGACACAATCCCAGCCAGTCAGAAGATATTTGATGTTAATGTGCAGTTATGTGGAGCGTTAGGACACAGTGTCCTAAGAAAAAAGAAAAAGAGGGACAGGAATCCAACAACAGAGCTGGAATGATACAACCCCAAATCAGAAAAAGTTGGGACAGTATGGAAAACGCAAATAAAAAAAGAAAGTAGTGATTTCTAAATTTACTTTGACTTGTATTTCATTGCAGACAATATGAACACAAAATATTTCATGTTTTGTGTGGTCAACTTCATGTCATTTGTAAATATACATCATTTCCTGTCATTCAGACTTGCAACACATTCCAAAAAAAGTTGGGACAGTAAAGCATTTACCACTTTGTAATGTTGCCATTCCTTTTCACAACACTTAAAAGACGTTTAGGGACTGAAGACAACAAGTGATGAAGTGTTTCAGGTGTAATTTTGTCCCATTCTTCCTGCAAACAAGTCTTAAGGTGGGCAACAGTACGGGGTCTTCGTTGTCGCATTTTGCGCTTCAAAATGCGCCACACATTCTCTATTGGAGACAGGTCGGGACTGCAGGCAGGCCAGTCAAGTACCCGTACCCTCTTCCTCCGCAGCCAGGACTTTGTAATGTGTGCAGAATGTGGTTTTCCATTGTCTTGTTGAAATATGCATGGACATCCCTGGAAAAGATGTCTTCTTGAAGGCAGCATATTGTGCTCCAAAATCTCTATGTACTTTTCAGCATTAATGGTGCCATCACAGACGTGCAAGTTACCTTTGCCAAGGGCACTGACACAACCCCATACCATGACAGACCCTGGCTTTTGGACTTGTTGCTGGTAACAGTCTGGATGATCGTTTTCTTCTTTGGTCCGGAGCACACGGCGTCCATTCCTCCCAAAAAATACCTGAAATACTGATTCATCTGACCACAGTACACGTTTCCACTGTGTGATGGTCCATCCCAGATGCCTCCAAGCCCAGAGAAGTCGACGGCGCTTCTGGACACTGTTAACATAGGGCTTCCTTTTGGCACAGTACAGTTTTAACTGGCATTTGTGGATGTAACTACGTATTGTGGTACTTGACAAAAGGTTTGCCAAAGTAGTCCTGAGCCCATGTGGTGATATCGCTTATAGATGAATGACGATTCTTGATGCAGTGCCGCCTGAGGGATCGGAGATCACGGTTGTTCAGCTTAGGCTTGCGCCCTTGTCCTTTACGCACTGAAATTCCTCCAGATTCCTTGAATCTTTTAATTATGTTATGCACTGTTGAAGGTGAAATATCCAAATCTCTTCCTATCTTTCTTTGTGGAACATTGTTTTTAAACATTTCAATAATTTTCTCACGTATTTGTTGGCAAACTGGCGATCCTCGGCCCATCTTTGCTCCTAAAGGACTAGACCTTTCTTGGATGCTGCTTTTGTACCAAATCATAATTACAATCACCTGTTGACATCAACTGTTTCAAATCACATCATTATTTAACCAATTTACCTAATTACTAGCCCTAAATTGCTCCTGTCACAACTTTTTTTGGAATGTGTTGCAGGTCTGAATGACAAGAAAGGATGTATATTTACAAATGACATGAAGTTGACCAGACAAAACATGAAATATTTTGTGTTCATATTGTCTGCAATGAAATACAAGTCAAAGTAAATTTAGAAATCACTACTTTCTTTTTTTATTTGCGTTTTCCATACTGTCCCAACTTTTTCTGATTTGGGGTTGTACATGTGTGCGCTCACAGCGGTTACTAATGAAAGGAAAGGTGTTAAAACAGTCACAACAGCTGGGCAAACAAGCAGCAGTGGGAATCCAGGTCAGTAATATGATGTGGTGTCACAGTACATAAATCTCTGCTGGGTAGAGAGGGAAGGCGAGCGGGTAGGAGGAACGGAGCAGGAGAGAGGTGCAGTGGTGGGCCTCAGCTGCACTTTCACTTGTTAAGCTTGTTTGCTTTGCATTGCATTGCCTGCCCTGGGGCCACTGCCTTCACATGGGCTGCCTACGCCTCTCGCTCTCTTCACTGCTGTATTTGTATGCCATGCATGGCACTCCACCTCAACTAAAACAAAAAAAATAATAAAAAAATAACACAAATAAAGGGGAACATGGGGCATGTGCCATGCAAATGAGAATGCTGAAAAAACAATCAGTGGAGCTGAGAATTTTGTCTTGGGCCTTGAGTTACAACAATAAAAGACAAGAAGAAAACACTTTTGGCTTCTCAGCCCAACTTCTGATGGTAAATTGTCAACTGAGATAAAAAGACTGATTTTTCTTTATTAGGCGCTTTGAATCTCTTTGATTCGATTCTCTCACTCTGCTTATGTCAGTGAGAGGCAGACTAACATCCTTTATGATCATGGCTGCAAAATTAACACAGGACTCCAGCCAAATATGGGTATTTTTCCACAGCAGATTGTATTGTAATAAATGTACTTATGTTGCAGCAAATCATTGATTTTGATTACGTTTTTCAGAACGCATTTGATTGGCTGTTAGTCTCCATCTTTAGCTCCGTTCATGGGAGCACATCCGATTACTTTATTTTGCTCAATTGCTAATAATTTTGGATATGTTCAAATCAATAAATAAACACACCGGAATGTTTGTAAACATCCAGTAACCTACAAATGAAGAAACTGATCATTTGTTATATTCTATGCAGATATTCGGAAAACTAAGAAAGCTTGTTTCTGCCATGGGATAAAACAAGGTAACTGTGACTTCAAATGAAACTCGTTTTTGAAGGATTATGTTGAATGAATATGCAATTATTGACTCATTCATGAAGACAGCTTTTTATTTTGTTGCTGAATGAATCATCATTTTTGAACAAATCAGTTGAACAACGATTGCATAAATGTAACTTACAGAAAGAGTCACTGAGAGAAAGATTTTCACTTTTTACTCGTTTATTTATTCATATTTTAAGTTTAAAGTTATTTAAAAGAGAATTCAAACAAAAACATGGAAGTTGAAATTTCTTGTTTTAAATTGGGAAAAAATAATGGCTTGTAAAAATTCTGCAAAAAAATTCACACCCTCTGTTAAGCAATAGTGTGCAAAATCTAAAAGGGTACAGTAACATATTTACTCATCAAAGCCAGTTTTTATTAGAATTTGGCACTTGTAGAGTGTAATTTTTCGACCCTGTCAAAGAAAGTGAGTCGGAATTTACAACGACCGTGCCCGTGGTGAGGAACGTGAGTGGAACACATTTGATTAATGAAATATGGATCTCCTGCAGGCATGATCATCACTGGGACATAAATCAAACCCCAGGACAGATCATGCATGGTTGTAAAACACAACGTGAAGAAATTACAGGAGTCCTCGATGTTACTCTTCTTCAACCTGAGGTGCTATAATATGCAGACTTACATATCAATAAATAATAATTCACAGCAGAACTTCAGGGTGTGTTTATATGACTTGTGATTAAAACTGGATTTTTTTTTTCACATTGTTCTCAAACAAAGACAATATGGCAGAGCTTTGTCTAGAACATCATCTGTTAACAGATGCTTCTCAGCGTGCCTTTGAAACTCCCTGAAGCACTCATTGAAGCGGCGGCTTAAATTACAGATATCAAACCACGACCCCTCTATTTTCTCTGGAGTCCACTGAAGAGATTTCCTCTAATATGTTATTTTCACTGGTTGCTATGTTCTCATCTCCTCATCGCGATGTGGATCAATAATGAGAAACCGAGCACACAGCACATATTTTGGGAAAAGAGGGTCCCATTGTTCTACATTAGACATTTAGTCACAGATGAGGCTGTCTGATTACACTTGCTAGATTTAAATAGATTGCTCCTGTCTGAACATTTCTCACACACCCATTGCCACCTTTTCCATATTGCTTTCTTGCAGAATGCCATAGCAATGTACACTTACTGAGAGATTTATGAGTGAAACACCCAAAGCAAGCATATTTGGTTGGTTAGTTGATGGATGGATAAATAAATAGATGTATACAATTCCACTTTTTGTGTTATTTGTGTAATTATTAAAATAAATGCCTGGAACAACGTATTTTTAAATGGGGGTATACTATCTCTTTAAATGAGCATCATTTAAAGACTTAAACATAGTTTAACTTAGGATTAATATGAAGCCTACAGGAAGTTCAGCCCCAGTGGGGTAATTTTTATTATTATTATTGTAATAATCAAACAAAAACATGGAAGTTGAAATTTCTTGTTTTAAATTGGGAAAAAATAATGGCTTGTAAAAATTCTGCAAAAAAATTCACACCCTGCTTATGATGATGTTAAGCAATAGTGTGCAAAATCTAAAAGGGTACAGTAACATATTTACTCATCAAAGCCAGTTTTTATTAGAATTTGGCACTTGTAGAGTGGTAATTTTTCGACCCTGTCAAAGAAAGTGAGTCGGAATTTACAACGACCGACACTACAACTCTGCCCGTGGTGAGGAACGTGAGTGGAACACATTTGATTAATGAAATATGGATCTCCTGCAGGCATGATCATCACTGGGACATAAATCAAACCCCAGGACAGATCAGTGGGTGCTCGCTGCCTGCATGGTTGTAAAACACAACGTGAAGAAATTACAGGAGTCCTCGATGTTACTCTTCTTCAACCTGAGGTGCTATAATATGCAGACTTACATATCAATAAATAATAATTCACAGCAGAACTTCAGGGTGTGTTTATATGACTTGTGATTAAAACTGGATTTTTTTTTTCACATTGTTCTCAAACAAAGACAATATGGCAGAGCTTTGTCTAGAACATCATCTGTTAACAGATGCTTCTCAGCGTGCCTTTGGAAACTCCCTGAAGCACTCATTGAAGCGGCGGCTTAAATTACAGAGCCGTATCAAACCACGACCCCTCCCCCCGAAAGAACACTATTTTCTCTGGAGTCCACTGAAGAGATTTCCTCTAATATGTTATTTTCACTGGTTGCTATGTGAACCAAAGGGACCACAGATCTCATCTCCTCATCGCGATGTGGATCAATAATGAGAAACCGAGCACACAGCACATATTTTGGGAAAAGAGGGTCCCATTGTTCTACATTAGACATTTAGTCACAGATGAGGCTGTCTGATTACACTTGCTAGATTTAAATAGATTGCTCCTGTCTCGGAGAACATTTCTCACGGGGCCGTGTTTGATGTAACACCCATTGCCACCTTTTCCATATTGCTTTCTTGCAGAATGCCAGTGTGAATAGATATGATGGATATTAAAAGCATGTTTTTGATGCCTTACACAGAAATTAGGTATAGCTCTGACTGAGATTTATGATAGTGAAACACCCAAAGCAAGCATATTTGGTTGGTTAGTTGGATGGATGGATAAATAAATAGCAAACCCATAAAATATTTAATTTATTTTTTTATTTAATTAAAATGTATACAATTCCATTTTTTCTTTCCCCCTTTCTTCCTTTTTGTGTTATTTGTGTAATAAATATTAAAATAAATGCCTGGAACAACATAAGAGTATTTTTAAATGGGGGTATACTATCTCTTTAAATGAGCATCATTTAAAGACTTAAACATAGAAAATATTAATTTATAACTTTGACTCGGACTTAGGATAGTAATATGAAGCCTACAGGAAGTTCAGCCCCAGTGGGGTAATTTTTATTATTATTATTGTTATTATTATTATTATTATTTCCCTTTTGTGTTATTTGGGAAATAAATGGCAGTATAAAGGTTTTGAATCATCATGAGGTAATAGTGATAGTATTTTCATTTTGAGGAGTACTATCTCTTTAAATGAACATCATTTAATGTCTTACATGCAGAAATGATGAATTTATAACGCTGTGTGGGATTGAGGATAGTAATATGAAGCCTACAGGAAGTACAGCCTCATTTGGGTGGAGAGGTGAGAGTACCGTACGGCCGTGCGATATGAAAACTTCAAGTGAGTTAGCAGTCGTGAGATGTGGGCGAGAGATCCCTTTGCCTCTGAGACACTAAGCACAGAATGAGATTAGAAAGAAAGATTACACCTCTCCTTCTGCCTCATTTCAGCAGGGACCATCATCACCAGAAAATAGCACTTAACTTGACACATAGTACAATCAGAGTCATGCACACCATAGAGACCCTCCATTGAGCTGAGATAAGACTAAGAAATATTTAATAATAAATTAATTAATTAATTTAAAATGAGTCTGTCAGTTTAACATGTTAATTTACATTTTTTTACAATCATTTTTGCACTAATAATAACAGAACCTTCATGTTATTTTTCAAAACTCTAGACACATAATTCACAACCGATGATCAAAATGCAAATTTTTCTAAACATTTAACACTTTTTCCCAAATGCTTGGATACAATACACATAAACCAAATATATTTTGTTCATTGAACTAAAATCACCGGTTCAAAATGACACAACTTAACATCAAAGTATTACTATTTCAAAATGCAACTCACACATTACATCTGAATTGAGTGTTTATTCATTTTATTATAATGATCTAACTATCAATTGATACAACTGCTCAAAATGCTACGTAACTCTTGCATTACTCTTGAAGCATAGTTTTATGGAAAATTATGAACAATATTACATGTTTAGATTATGAAAGTGAAGCAACTGAGAACTGAGTATGTTCAGGTATGATCAGTTTCAAGATGCCTGTTGTTGGGAGAAAAAAAGTGTCTGTACTTTTCTATCTAGTCTATTACAATGATGGATGAATGTGGAGAACCATAGTGAAAGCTGCATTGTGTGTTTTGAACAACTATATTAATGATTGTACTAAAATAATATCTTGTGTGTGGGTGATCTAATGTAATGTTACTATGATATTTCATAATAAATGAGTTGAACCAATTTGAACCAATGATTCTGCAAATGCAAGGCTTCTTTAAAGATATGAACACAATATGCAAAGTTTTGAAAATTGGACAGCCTGTTACAAATAATGACTGTTTTGACTTTTGTGTCTAGAGTTTTGAAAAATGCCATGAAGGTTCTGTTATTAGTGCAAAAATGATTGTAAAAAACTGTAATACAATTAATTGTATAAAAACAATGTATAAAAATAAAGAATTAGCTAATTTAATAAGGGATTTTCCATTACCAATTTTCAATTTTCCATTATCCCACACATTTCTTTGACTGCTCTAATAAAAAATATTGAATTGCACTCATTTCTGTGAAAGCTGGACAAGGGCTTTATGGCTTTAGGAAGAGAGTTTGGGAATCTTTTTGAAGGAAGGGAGGAAGAAAGAAAGAAAGAAAGTGACAGAGATGAAGAGAAAATAAAGTCCTTGACAGCAAGGTGTCTGTCGTGCATTTTTCTGTCTCATGTCAGAGAGAAACTGTGAAATGTTCTCTCTTTCTGCTGTTGCCTGACTTGCCAGAGCTTGAGAGAGATAATTCAGCTGGCTCAGAGGCCTTCACTGGTCAGAATGCTACAGCTTATTGGGGGTTTAAAATGTTTGCAATACTGCACTCAGCTGCTGTTGAATAACCATTTAGACCATCATTGTACATCACAATGAAAGTAATTGAATGCAAGTTTCTAAATTGAATGTACATGACATTTTTTAGAGTGTACTCAGATGTTTCTAGAGCTTTGGATTGCATTATTTTATATTATTTCTTTATGCAGAGTGGGGTCAAAACATCTGTGGAATCTTTCTTGTTGGAAAATTTGCTCTTAAAGTCGTGGAGGTTTTGAAGCCAAAAGATAGACTTTACTAACAAATTAACAAAGCCAAGTTATGTTTGCCAAGACAACTCCAGAATCCAGTTATGCACTTACATATATGTGACTTGAAGCTATTCAATACATTCGATACTTGCCCCTCTTTCTGCCTCTGTATTTCTAGGCATGTTGTCTTTACCATATATGAGCTCCTGAAACATAATCAACTACATTCACTGAACATGTCATACTTTTATTTCTAGCTCCTATATTTAGGTAAAAGGTCATTTTCCATATATGAGTGTATTCCATGCAGTTTAAAATAGTTCACTGTATTCTAAGTACACAACAGTCCTCTCACACACAGTCAGATATATAATAGTACATAATAGTATAATCATTTTCTCAAATAGCTATATTTCTTTTTAATATACTTCATGAAGATTAATGACTATATTCCACAAGGCCACTAATCAAAATGCTTCTATTATGTATTTTTCACTTCATGTCATAATATTTCCCCCCCCACCCCAACCGAAAAATAAATAAATAAACAAAGAATCAATCAATCAGTCTTCAGATTTTCAATGTGAACTGATATCATTTATTTTCTATTATACATTTATGTATATCCAGATTTTTTTAAATACTTCGGTTAAATTTTCTCTTTTTTTAAGAATAAATAGAAAGGTGTTTAAAGCATTGCAATGTAGAACATGCACTCACATAGTAAATGTCCATGCATATGAATATGCTTGATTACAACTCTATCAATAACACAATCTGATATTGTGTTATTTGAGACAGCCATCTTATTTTTATACAAAGATATAAACATCAAACATAAATATGACTATAAAAGACAATTTTAATAGTCTAATAGGCATTCCATGCTCTAAGATGGCAATAAAACTAAATTAGGGGAATATGTTTTCATGCATAAATCATAAGTGTTATTTTAAACTACTATTAAATTAAGTGTCAGCATAACAACAAAGTTTGGCCATACAATAACATAACAAAGTTGGAGCAAAATAAGTCCTTATACAGCATGCCAAACACTGTGGCTGGTCTTTTATTTACAAGAGTTAATTTTAGTGCCAGCACTCCTGCTGACAGAGCAGAATGGATACGGACCCAATCTTGCTCCTCGTTTTATACTATATTAGAAAAAACACACACACATACACACAAATGTTTGAGGCAATGCAGGCGAGGTCTTTCCTTCTCTCCATAAATAAGCCTGAGCTAAACAGGCAAGTGATATTCAGCACCATGGAGAGCGATACTCTCTCACATGCCACATGCTGAGCTGAATTCACAACAGTTGCACCACTTCTGCAGTCAAAACCTGCATCATTCACCAACCGCGGAAATCCAGTTTAAAGGAATACATCACCCAAAAATGAAACTCAGCTGAAAATGTACTCACCCTCAGGCCATCCAAAATGTAGATGAGTTTGCTTCTTCATCTAAACAGATTCAGAGAAATTTAGCATTACATCACTTGCTCACCAATGGATCCTCTTCGCTGAATGGGTGCCGTCAGAATGGGAGTCCAAACAGCTGATAAAAACGTCATAAGTGATCCAAACAACTCCAGTCCATCATTGATGAAGAGGAAAGGCTGGGTTTTTGTAGGAAACAAAGCCATCATCAAAATGTTTTTAAATTCAAATTGTTGCTTACGGATAAAATATGAGCCCTAAATAAATAAATAATAAATAAGATTATTATGGGCTCATGGAAGCAACAGTTAAACGATAAAATGTCTTGATGGATTTAATTGTAGATTTATACTTCACAATACATTAATTGATGGACTGAAGTTGTGTGGATAACTTGTGAATTATTGTGATGTTTTTATCAGCTGTTTGGACTCTCATTCTGATGGCACCCATTCACTGCAAAGGATCCACTGGTGAGCAAGTGATGTCTCCAAGTCTTCTCTGATGAAGAAAAAACTCATCTACATCTTGAATGGCCATTTTTGGCAAATTTTCATTTTGGGGTAAACTATTCCTTTAACTAGAACTAAATACAAATCAAGTATAAATACATTACATTAGCTTTTTTTTTTTTTTTACAAATAGTACACATAATTTGATCATATACGCACTGAACATAAAAAAAGCTCAATGAAGCACCAATCACATTACATTTCCTTTGCTCGTTTGACGACACATAACGCATTCACACGAGCAGGTGTTCACCCCACCTCTGGAGATGCCTCGGTAAAGGCTGATGATGATGATGAAAAGAGTCCTTTGCTCTAATGAAAGCCACAGTGCTCTAATGTCTAAAACAGGTTGGAGGGTAAGTAAGGATCATGCACCCTGTGGAGCCCAGAACAGCGCCGGTAAATACTTTCCCAGCCCTCACATTATTGTTCTCGGGGTGAGCCTAGGCTAATGTTGATTGGCTCTGTTTGTGCTGATGTGCCATTTCCCAGCTGGCTAGCCTTGTTTCTCAGCTCACTTTGATGGTGAGCCAACAATGATGGAGGCCTGTGTTCTCTCACGCCTGGAAGAGCACATTTTGAAAACCGGGCCAAGACGCTGTGCGTCTCGAGCCGCCTTCATTGTTTCGATTCTGATATATTTGTGTGCTGTAAAATCGCATCAGCACAACGGCAGTAATGCTCATTGACTGGGATTACGACGGATGCTTTCCTGAAAAACACAAACTATGTTTCAACACAGTGGCCACTCAAAACAACAGTGCACTGCTCCAAATGTGACTATGAAAAATGGCACTTTCAAATTAATTTCCCATGTTTGCTGTAAACAAACATTTTTTCAAGAGCAGCAGCAGTCTTTATGTGTTTGGAGCGGGTCTGTACCGTATGTGGCTGTTCTAATTTTAAATGCTCTCTAAACTGTGCCTGTGATGTTACTCCAGGCAAAACAGAGAAGCAACTAAAGCTACAAACTGTAAGGGAAGGTGAAACATGAACATTTGTGTGAAAAACACAGGATAAAACTAATCAGAAAAAAAAATAACAAGTTATATATAACCTCTCAGGGCTTTACAAAATACAAACTTGAAACTGGTGAAAGCACAGCACGATGTAAGGTTATAAGCACATTGCACAAAAACAATAACATAAGTAAGGAAAAACATACACACACATAAAGCACACACTTTCCCTGTCACACATACTGGCTGGAGGCGTTGATAGGACTTTAGGACTTCAGGGAAGCATGGCGGAAGAATGAATGTGAAAGAGAGCAATGCTTATCGCTGAACTGCAGCACCTCTCAGAAGGAACTCAAGGAATGTTCCAGAAGCACAAGTGCAAAGTGACTTTGGAGGAAATGGAGGAAAGCAGACAGCTGAACTGATGAAAGTGTCCTATTACAGCACTGCTCTGCCTTTCCGTTTCCTGGACCTTCAATATTTAACATTAATCTATCTTTCTTTTCATTAATAAGCAAAATAAATTGTATTTTCAAGTATACATAATATAAAAAAAATATTATATTATTTTTTATATACATTTAGATAGATCTAGAATAATATATAAATGTTTCAGATTGTATATATCAAATTGTAAATATTTGAAAACGCAATTATAGTATTAATACAACATCATATTTCTGTGTAAATGTTTAGTCCACTAGAAAGAGAGAGGAGAAAAATGATCAACAGAGCTGTCAGCACATGCCCTGCATCCATTTTTATGTAATGTCACAAATTGTGCAGATTTCTTCAGGGTAGGTGAGTTGAGAATGAGCACATGCCAAAGCATGTTAAATGGTCAGCAAACACAGCCTTTCTTGAAGCCAGAGACGATTCCAAACATGTCAAGGAGGACTGTGAAAAGCCTCTTAATTCTGAACAAAAGACCGTCTGTATGTGTCTCTCTCAGTCGTTTAGAGAGAATAAATAAAATAAGGATGTAAGAATCAGAATAAAGCATTCTCATTTAAGATATAATGTCTGAAAGACTTGATGGGACAAAGAGGACGCGCTTTTGCAATCTGCCAATAGATGCAGACGGCCAAATAGTTTCCCAGCATAATAGTTTTGTCGATGCAGAAAAATATTGAGTCCTGAGGCTTTGAAGACCGTATGAACTTTGTCCTTTCGGACTTCCCTCAGTCCATTACAAGAAAGGCTATGAGAGAGGATTTGCTGATGCGCTAAAGTACTAACAGACCCATTTTCAGTCTGAAATTTTTAATTATCTTTTAAATGCATCTATCGAAACGATTATGTGTACAGTAAGCATTTTCCTCTCTAACTGGACTGAATAAACTGTCAAACATATGAACGACAAATTTGTTGCATAAATATGTTCTTCATCCCCTAGGCCTGCCTCAGCAATTTGAGTTCACCTCCGACTTAAACCTATGATTCCATGAAGACCACTATCTCCATCGGTTTATTGACAATCCACAAACTGAATACAGAAGAAGGGCTTAAGTGTCCCTCATTATGGTTAAATGGATCCTGTGCTCTTTAGGAAGTTGGCTTACAGTTCAAGTACCTGTAGCAGGATGGTGCACCATTCAGAATTTAAAAAGCAACAAATGCTTTTTAAATTTCAATTTAATTTTTGAATTTGAACTGAGGTAGCTGAAATATAATTTGAGTTATATATAAATGTACACATAACATTTGGGCTATTTCCAAAAACATGAGATATGAATTTATATACACTACTGTTCAAAAGTTTGGTTTTTGAATACCGATATTACTGGTACTACAGATTTTTTTTTCTTTTTTTATGAAATTAATACTTAAGGATGATTTGTTTGATCAAAAGTGACTGTAAGTACATTTATAATGTTACAGAATATTTCCATTTTCAAACATATCGTGTTTATATATATATATATATATATATATATACTGTATATATATATATTACACACACACACACTGTATATAGTAACTGTAGTAACTGTTTAGTAAAGTAACTGTTTTCAACATGAACAAGAATAAAGGCTGGTGTAATGGCATGAATCACATTTTAAAATATATTAAAATAACAGTTTTAATATAAACAATCCAATTCAACCCTATTCCAACCCTAAAGTGTTATTCAAGCTATTAATTAATATGCCTGAAAAGACATGTTGGAATAAGATTTTCTAGTTAAATTTAATGTGAGTGTACCAAATGTCAATTTACATGCATAATAAAGTTAACAATGGAGCCAAATACTGTCTGAAACTTGTGCTTTTCGAGCAGAACTCTTGCTTAATATTTATTGCAAAATTCAAAAAGATTCTTCCTCACTTAAAATAACTTAAAATAACACCAATGTCTCCTTAAAAAACACATACTGTGTGATGACAGGTCCTGGAACTTCACAACAAACCTAAAATAAAGTCTATACCGGTTGACACTACAGTGACTGTCACACTATTTTAGTTTCCCAACAGCTCATTAAATAAACATGAGGGTATGACTCAAAACAGGGCATATTTGGGCTATAATTCCACATGGTAGTCTGAGTGGAAGTGATTATTTATAATTTTATTGCCACCCCTTCCATAGCTTTGACTCCTGAAGCACACTGTTGCAGAAATCCTTTAATTAATGTATCGAGGGCTTTGGAAGAACTGGGATGTCTGACTCAAAGAGGCAAATTAAAAGCAACAAAGTGCAGAAGGCATGTAGTGTTTGACATTAAAGCCATGCAGCATGGATGTCATTACATATGGAGACTAGCTCAATACAAGAGAAGATGAAAAAAAGAAAACCCTTCAAGCATTGCAAACAACTGCTGAGCATTCGCACAGCATTTCAGCAACCTGTTTGTGTGTGTGTGTCAGTGAATGAGCTCTACCACTGAGAACTGCTGTACGTATGATAGAAACCGCACTGCTGGAATACATCAGCCTTATACTGTGACGGCAGGGAGTGGAGTCAAGGTGGAAGAGGAGAGGGTAGAAAAGAAGCAAATATACAGTGGAATGACAGAGGCCGAAAAGCAGGGGGCAACATCTCGTAGGGCATTGTGCGCCATCTCCAGCTGGAGCACTTGACATTTAAACTAGGGTCTGGAAATCCCAAAGGAAAGGCTCAACATATCTTCAGATTTGTGTAAGGGGGCTTGAATGAAAACATCAGCATGATTCAACATTAAGTGTGCAGCCTCTGCAGGGCTGACATTTGCGTTTAAAGACATAAGTAATCCCTGAGATATTTCTCATCCCTACAATCAAGATATGCGGAGATGTGAAAGGTGCTACATTCGATAATGGAGGAATAAAGGCTTATCCTACCAAATTTTCAGCACAAAAGCATTCACAACAAGATTTTTAATCAAAGACCCCAAAATTTCAAACTGCAATTGTCATTGTTTAATTCAGACATTAGGTCCCCCCCCCCCCCCCAGTTATTCTGATGGGAAACAATTAATTTAGCTCTATAAACTTTGTAACATTTAACAGTATGCAATATAAAAATAATTTCACATTATTTCACATTAACAAAATGAATAATTGATAAAGACATAATTGATAAAGACTGTTTAGTTACTCAATATATAAGTGATTTGAATGAATCGGAGTGTATGATTCAATGATTTGCTTATAAAGACAGTTGCTTGTGTCTTCCCTGAATGAATGAATGTTGAATGAATCACTGAATGATTCACCAACCCGGTCTCATGAAAGTACGTATAAATAGTACTCCAAATAAAAACGAAAACTCGTGGTATTGATACGCAAAAATGGACTTTGGCGTGTCTATGCTACGCGATGGGTAGGGTTAGGGTTGTGGTGTAGATGCGTATCATATGTACGCGAAAACTGCATATCATATGCACGCCAACAAATTTCGTATCATATGCACGCGAAAACTGCGTATTATATGCACGCCAAAAATGCGCGTAGCATATAAACGCCAAAGTCCATTTTGGCGTATCAATACCACGAGTTTTCGTTTTTTTTTTTGGCGTAATATGATACGTATTTTCATGAGACCGGGCTCGATTCACTCATAAAGACACTTTTTGCCACTTCCTGGAGCAACAATGTTCTATTATTCATTTATAAGTAAAGCATCAAAGAGATAGTATACTCAACAAAGACAATTATGTCATCATTTACTCATCCTTATTAAGGAAGTCAATGGGAACCATAACTGTTTGGTTAACAACATTCTTCAAAATCTGCTTCGTACATAAATACATTGAGGTTTAGTATTCAAGATAAGTATTATTCTGCAAACTAAATAAATAATATATAATTCCCTTATTAGTTTCCCCCTCTTTAGCTTAATGTGTTTACCTCTATAAGTGTACAGCCCTATGACTGGATTTTTCTACAGAAAACATTCTGTATGTTTTTGGATGTGGTTAGATTTTAATTTATATATTTGTGTTGGACTAGGTTCGATCATTCAAGAACCTGCTTGTTTTGTACATATACATTTTACGTATATCTGACATTAAGATCTAGTTAATGTTTGTATAGATCTAATTAAGTGGTATCAATCGCTACTTTGTGCACATATTATAATTATGCCACGAGAAGCTCCAACGAGCAGCTGCGCACCCCTTTATAATACATACACAATAGATAATAATTGTGTGGTGTGAAGCAACTAAACACACAGACTTGAGGAAAGTCACAAATGAATGTAAATAATGGGTCAAATTACAGCTTGCACCTCATACATGTAATTTCCAGAACAAACTAATTTTCTCGGGTGTGAGAAACAAGGGTGACAATGTAAAGCGTAGGAGGACAGACGGATCCTCTGCATCTTGAAGAGGGCCTGATCTGAGAAAACTTTAATGAGACCACAGATGTTACTTTGTCTCACTGCTAGAAATCAAATTATTACAGAAATATATGCACGATCATGGCCGGTGCCTTACTGATGTAGAATGGCAATTTTTTTGACAGGTTTTAAGAGGTGAGGCACTAGTTCCTGTCACCACTCGCTCAAAACTACACTGCAATGAAAAGCCAATTAGCCAAGGAGCCTCGTAGAAAATGAAAAGGGAGTGTTTTTCATTCCTAATTATTGGTCCTATCAGCAAAGTAATTTAAGAAATGCCAAATGTCACCACAGGGCAGCTGGGAAAAAAAGGGTGATGCTGTGAGTTCTGGGCTACTAGAATAGAGAAAAGTTTATCCCTTATTACAAAAAAATACTTACAGTGCAGCCCTTTTACTTTATGCAACCACCAGCGATAATTACGCCTGCCAAATCTGTGGAACTTCTGAAAAATGTCAAACGTTCTCTTGGTAATTAGAGGGATTTGCGTCTTACCGCAAACTAGCAGCAAAACCCTTTTATTCCTTCAGACGTTCACACATGCTTGTGTTGGTGTGTGATTTCTCTATTGTTGTTATGCAATGCGGATACTGAGCTCTTATTGTTTGATTCGTCTTTGATTCTACTACTAAGTTTATTATGTTATCAAACACAGCAGTGCACTGACTGACAGGGGTGAAAAGTGGGTGCACATTGTGTGATTTGTTGTGCTTTGCGATTGTTGCTTGTCAGATTGTATGATACATCTCAGTGTGATCTTGGTGAAAAGCAAAGACAGAATGTGTGACAGTTTTGGGTTCAGATTGTACGATATATTCATGAAATAGTACAATCCCAAATCAGAAAAAGTTGGGACGGTATGGAAAACGCAAATAAAGAAAGAAAGTAGTGATTTCTAAATTTACTTTGACTTGTATTTCATTGCAGACAATATGAACACAAAATATTTCATGTTTTGTCTGGTCAACTTCATATCATTTGTAAATATACATCCTTTCCTGTGATACAATGCATTTTTAGAACTATGAGTGAGACACTGAAAATGAAGCCTGAGTGCAATGGTCAAAGGCGTCCGTCTTGCAAATGTGTAAAAAAAAAAAAAAAACCTTGTGAACGGCCCCAATATTGCTTAAAGATGCCTATGCCAGAAAGACTCGCTCCATATATCACAAGTTTATTTTTTTTCAACTGCAAATATAAATATGCACATTCAAATATATACTAGCAAAAAAATTAAATTCAAGAATTCGTAAAAATACACAATTTCTCTATGGAGCAGGAATTATAATCGAACAAATATACATTCAAACATAATTTGCATGTCAAACATTGATAGCCTAGGTATCTATAAAGTTCAAAAGTTACTTTATTATCCAGCCACTCACTTTTCTGCTTTCCGGGAGAAATGGAAAATTAATTTCAATCTTTTTAAATTAAATCCAAAAGTCTCAGAACTCTTCCTTGACTGCACTGCAGTAAAAGACAAAATACATTACTTGCATATATTTGAGAAAGGGAATATCAGATATTTCACTATCTATCAACAAGATGTGTCTCCATATAAATAGGAATACGATGTGTTCTAAAATAGTTTACATTAATAATAATAATAAATATATATATATATATATATATATATATATATATATATATGTAACCCTCTTCGTCGGTGTGCTCCCCCAAATGTCTCTGCGTTGTGTTGAGGTGAGGGGTAAATGAGGAGGACACCAAAATCGTTGAGTCAAACAGAGCAGCTTTCTTTTATTAGGCTCCTTTCTCCACACAGTCACTCTCACAGAACAGGATGGCGACAGCCTTTCACAAAGCAAATAGAACTGTGTTCATTTCAAATAACCTCAAAATTACAATACATACCAAATTATAACAGGAAATAATGAAGTTGAGACTGCAGCAAACTTAATAGTAAGCTCATCGTTCACAAACTCACTAAAACACAGGAAAGATAAACTACAGCATGACAGACAAAGATAAATGCTGGATGTAATCAAAATAGGGAGAATTAGACCATAAAATACACAAATAGACCTTAAACATAATATAATATACATGAAAATATGCTCAGCCACATGGAACATAGGAAATGTGCAATAATATCAAAAATACAAAACAATCTATCAAAAATAATGTCTGATACACATTAGCCAACCTTTCATCAACAATATATTTCTTCTAATAACATGGATGGCTAATATAATTAGATAAATTAAATGGATATAGTGGAGCAACGTGATAACCCTCCTTACCTTTCACAAAGCAAATAGAACTGTGGGTAGGGGTGGGCAGATCGATCCAAATATCGATAGTATCGATACCAACGTTGGTATTGGTATCGGATCGATACTAGCCTGATAAGATCGATACTTTCGGTTATTTTTTTCTCCTATACACTTAATACCTTGCTTAATACATTTATCAAAGTGTAGACATGTCTGTGGGCGTATATTCCGCTCTTTTCACATCTCGTATGCAAACATTACTGCTCCTCCTCCTCCCCTGCTACGCTGGTTTGTTGTCATGCATCACGTGACTCAGCGGCTCCAAGCGGTAAGCGGCAAGCGGATACTTTTGGCTACAGTGAGATGGAACGGTAGAACTCCGAGCTACAAACGAAATGAAAAGGGGAGGAAGGAAATCCTTCACATAGTACACATTGTATATAACTGTATACCGAATTTGTCCTTTTTATGCAGTATCACTGTAAGGTGTATACCGAGTTTGGCCTTTGAATATTATTTATTTTATGCATTAAGCCACTTTAAATGTTTTCATTATAACAGTTTTCTATGGGAGTAAAATGCTTAACATGTAATTTAGCATGTTTTCATATATATTCTGGGCTCAGCTGCTTGCCAAATATTATATAAATTGTATACTGAATTTAGTCTATATTTATTTGGTCTTTATCACTGTCTTCCTCCATTACACCATATTAAATGTTTTTATATTTGTTATCAATGAGAGGAAATGAAATTCAGCATGTTGCATTCATGTTCTGGGTTCATCTGCTTACCTGTACATTCATAGTATATATTTTTATAAACTATACCGAATTTGGCCTTTTCATATCAGTTTTTTTTATTGCAATAATAACAAACAACTATTACAGTATGTATAAGATAAACAGAAAATACAGTACATACGAAAATCCTTTCAATAATAAACGAGTTATGGTTTAATAGTTATTTTTCATGTCACTGTCTTCATTCAATAAGCCACTTACATTATACTTTTCTTTATAATATGGGAGGAAAATGCATAATGTGAAAACTTTGAGCGTTGCTTTCATATTCTGGGCACATCTGCTAACTTGTATATCTAGTTTGCAACATTAATAAGGTGTATCCTGAGTTTTGTATTTTATGTTCTTAATTTATTAAGCCACGTTATTTTTTTATAACTCTTTTCTATGGGAGGAAAATACTTAACATGAAACTGCATTGCTTTCATGCTCTGGGCTCCTCTGCCTGCAAAGTCCTTTTAGAAAGGCAAATAATACCCACGTAGATTTAAGGTGAATATAATATTAGTCATATCAACATTAGTTATTGTAATTTTTTTAATTGTTGTTGGTCATTTAAATGTATGTATTTTTAAATGACAAGTATCGGAATCGGTATCGGTATCGGCGATACTGGCCCTGTATTTACTTGGTATCGGATCGATACCAAAATTTGCAGTATCGCACACCCCTAACTGTGGGTGAAAAGAAGGGCTCACTCCCCTAATGAGAAACAACACACAGCTCCCCCCAAAGGACAGGAGAACACATTACATCTTCCCTACATATATATATATATATATATATATATATATATATATATATATATATATATATATATGTGTAGGCAAGTAACCATGCACTCTAATTAAATATTTTTTTGCAAGCAACATATAGCCTATTTCAGTCATTTATCTTATGATATAGTAGATATTTTACAAGTGACAGATTTTTTTCTGAAGGGCTCTAAAAAGCGTGAAATTGAATTTTTTCCTGTCTGCTGCCTTTGACGTCACAGCTCATACGCTGGAAAGATAGTTGGTAAGGGCTTGGGACTTGGCATGTTATTCTGATAATATTGAATTCAATAAAGTGTGACAAAAAACATTTAAATACCATTAATGGAAAACATATCTAACCAGTAAACACAAGTTTTACTAAAGTTTACACAATGTTGGAATAAATAAAAAGAAATAGGCCTAATGTGCTGGGACAGATTTCTGCCAATAACCTACATCTTGACAATGGCCTAGAGTCTGGAAACTGACTGACAGCTGGCTCTGTGGCTCTGCGGACAAATGTATCTCAAAGATGAGAGTGATTGGCTGCGTCCGAAAACTGAAAAATCCTGCCTTCGGAGGACACATTTCAAGGTAGGAAGGCATCAAGGCATGTCCGAATGTTCTTGCGCTCGCGCGTGCCTCAAAAGAGGTATTACAATGACTTACAAAGATACAGAACAGCTACAAGTGTATGCACAACTTGCTTTATGAAAGCACTATATAGGATAAATCACTATACAGGATTTACCCTATTATACATTATCGACACGAATTGATAGGTGAAACAAACAGCCACCCACATATAGTCTATTTAGCATCAGGCTGTCAATCGAGAGTCACGCAGACCTATAGCAACCAAGCCACACAACACATAATTGCAAATAACATGCCTTACCTTAACACAGAATGCTTTGTGTTCTTTTTGCCATGGTGGCTATATGAAGCTATATGATGCTAACTGCAGAATGGATTTCAAGGACTTCGCGCGCAGATCAACGGCCTCCAAAATTTATATTTTTTCTACGAATCTTTGAGTTAACGTACTAAACATGAATGGAATTTGTACCGCAGCGCCCCCACACCTTGATACTCATGACAAGAATAGCATGTATAGTTATCTTTATTGAAGTGAATTAGGTTTAAATCGCCGTCATGCATGAATGAATGATATTTTTTGCAATTTTACACATAATAATCCACGATGATCACATTACACAAAACTGAAATTGCACGTCAAAATAACACATTGTCAATATTTTTTGAGACCCCCCAAAATTTCACAAATCACTTTTTCAGGGGAGCCCATGTCTTATTATGGGGAGCCGAGCTCCCCCTAGCTCCCCCGTAGTTCGCACCCTGCCCATAGTAATTAAAGCACTGAAAGTGCATTAAACCTTTTAACAAGACCAATAATATTATTTATAAAGCCTCACTTATACTTAAACAATACCACAGTAGCTTTGTGAACACTAGCTTAGCCAGACAATAATAATAAATCATGATGCAATTATATATAGTCATTATAACTCTCTCCCTCAGCCAGTCTTTGGCCTTTAGAAGCCTGTTGAAGCATATAAATTCTGATGATAGGTTGTTCTTTCCTCTGTGGAGTGAAAGTGATTCCAAAAACTTTTTCCAGCCTCATTAGATTTGCAGCCCTCTGCAAGTACCGAAGAAACGGCTACAGTACGCAAACAGCTGGAACAAAGTCATCCTCGTCTAACATCGTTCAAGGCATGAAGCCAAGCCTTTCACAACAATACTATAAAAAGTCCCCATTTGACTAAAGTAATATTTTAAAAGGCCACAGGAGATCACATTAGTCTTCAGCATTGTGTCATGAACCACCGGTAAATCACGTGACACGGATGGTTAACTCCCCCAATTAAGCATTCTGGGTGAAAAATAACTCTTGAGCAATCTCAAATATGCATAGTGATGATGAATCTTGATTACAAAGGTAATAAGCTCTCCTAATATCAGCATTCACAGCACGTACAGTCAACCAGAAAAGGTGAAGGGCCGTAACTCAAAATTTGGTTTTAAATCTTGCTGGACTAGAACAAATGATCTCAAGGTGACTTTCACCCAGGTAAAACTGATGAAGCTGCATTCTGCATATCTCAAACTGCGTGGACACGCTACCAAAATAGCACACACTAATTTAAAATGTTTGCCATTTTAATTAGATTGTGCTCTGAGATTGCGTTATCTGATGAACTTATGGGGGCGTCGTGATTCAGCAACATTTGAGCCGGAACGGAGTAGAAAAGCGTTACATAACGAACTTTGTTTCGCACAACTACTTTAAACAGGTTATTGTGGTGATTCAATTCAGATAGCAGCTGAATGGCACCTGAAACTTGAAATAGCAACACTACAAAGCCGCCCGCTCAGTGGAAAAGTTAGCTACTCTTTATGCTTTATTAAATAAGACAGTATACGATACATTTCTAAGAATTACAGTTTGCTTGGGGCATCTAGTATTTTAAATGTAGCAAAACATCTAGGCTTCTGTTGACTGTATGTCATAGTCACAAGTACTTTATGATATTAATATTGTAGTGCAAGGAATTCTGGGAAAAACTGGGTTTATTAATTTATGGAATCATCTAACATGACAACCCAGCAAGCAGCTGCATCCTCCGCCGAAGCCAGAAGCCTAGAAACGAAAGGTCAAGGGGTCAAGCTAGTCCAGATCTCCGTCTAGCTGTGTCCTCTAGCTGATGACAGGTATCCATGTCATTCTTCCTTCATTAACATTCACCACAAAAATATCACTCCATTATATTTCCAATGCGAACTCAAAGAGATATTATTTATATCTGCTGTCTATGAAAGGAAAACAACATATGTGAGGGGAACTGGAGGGAGAAAAGAGTAAATGAGCTTTGAGGAAATTGGCAGAGAGGCTCAGCATGAGGCAGCCCCGATTCAAGGGAACCCAGATCGTACTGACAGCTATTCTCCCCACAAACAAGAGGCCCACCATGAGAAGCGGTCGTGAACAAGCCTCCCTTGTGAAACAATGAGGCCGCAAATATATCACTTACTATATTAAATGCATCTCTGCTGAAAACAATGAGGCAGAAAGAATCAGATGGGAAAGCCACCGCGCAAACGCCCTGCTTGCAAATTCTACATGGCAAAAGGTCAAACGTATAACACCCCACGCTCCCACCTCCTCTGAATCGCCGCCATTGGCTGTCGTTGAGAGATGGTGACTCCTCTCTGTCAAGCCAATGCACTTCAGAATGGACTTTGATGTAATTTCTTCATTCACAGAAGCTGACCTATAAAAAGCCTGGCTCTGGACTGTGGTCATGGACATTCTGATGAGGGGAGAGGTCCAAAATGTCTAGGAAATTTGCCAGTCTTCTGGTAAAAATAGCACTGTACAGCCACACACAGCCATACATATGGATTCATTGGATCTAATTAAGGTATATCACCCCAATGCTTTTGAATATAGCCAGTGGTGGACAAAATATATTTGAGTTAAAACCCTGACAAAATATTAATCCAGTAAACGTATTTCTTTTAAATTTCTACTTAGTTTTGCTTTTAACTTACTAGTATTTATTTTAAATATTAAAAGTACTTATAAGGATAGCCGTATGTTATTTATATTGCTTTCTGACATACTTCATTCAAAATACTTAAAGAGACAGGATTCTAAAGTCCCTGTCACACATATAGGATATAGCTTATTTTATTGAAAAGAATCATGAAGTGAATATACATTATCTCACAGAAGTGAGTACACCTCTCACATTTTTGTAAATATTTTATTATATCTTTTCATGTGACAACACTGAAGAAATGACACTTTGCTACAATGTAAAGTAGTGAGTGTACAGCTTGTATAACAGTGTAAATTTGCTGTCCCCTCAAAATAACTCAACACACAGCCATTAATCAGCCATTAATGTCTAAACCACTGGCCACAAAAGTGAGTACACCCCTAAGTGAAAATGTCCAAATTGGGCCCAAAGTGTCAATATTTTGTGTGGCCACCATTATTTTTCAGAACTGCCTTAACCCTTTTGGGCATGGAGTTCACCAGAGCTTCACAGGTTGCCACTGGAGTCCTCTTTCACTCCTCCATGATGACATCACGGAGCTGGTGGATGTTAGAGACATTGCGCTCCTCCACCTTCCGTTTGAGGATGCCCCACAGATGCTCAATAGGGTTTAGGTCTGGAGACATGCTTGGCCAGTCCATCACCTTTACCCTCAGCTTCTTTAGCAAGGCAGTGGTCGTCTTGGAGGTGTGTTTGGGGTCGTTATAATGTTGGAATACTGCCCTGCGGCCCAGTCTCTGCTTCAGTATGTCACAGTACATGTTGGCATTCATGGTTCCCTCAATGAACTGTAGCTTCCCAGTGCCGGCAGCACTCATGCAGCCCCAGACCATGACACTCCCACCACCATGCTTGACTGTAGGCAAGACACACTTGTCTTTGTACTCCTTACCTGGTTGCTGCCACACACGCTTGACACCATCTGAACCAAATAATTTTATTTTGGTCTCATCAGACCACAGGACATGGTTCCAGTAATGGTTCCATGTCCTTAGTCTGCTTGTCTTCAGCAAACTGTTTGCGGGCTTTCTTGTGCATCATCTTTAGAAGAGGCTTCCTTCTGGGACAACAGCCATGCAGACCAATTTGATGCAGTGTGCGGCGTATGGTCTGAGCACTGACAGGCTGACCCCCCACCCCTTCAACCTCTGCATCAATGCTGGCAGCACTCATATGTCTATTTCCCAAACACAACTTCTGGATATGACGCTGAGCACGTGCACTCAACTTCTTTGGTCGGCCATGGCGAGGCCTGTTCTGAGTGGAACCTGTCCTGTTAAACCGCTGTATGGTCTTGGCCACCGTGCTGCAGCTCAGTTTCAGGGTCTTGGCAATCTTCTTATAGCCTACGCCATCTTTATGTAGAGCAACAATTCTTTTTTTCAGATCCTCAGAGAGTTCTTTGCCATGAGGTGCCATGTTGAACTTCCAGTATGATAGAGTGAGTGCGATAACACCAAATTTAACACACCTGCTCCCCATTCACACCTGAGACCTTATAACACTAACGAGTCACATGACACCGGGGAGAGAAAATGGCTAACTGGGCCCAATTTGGACATTTTCACTTAGGGGTGTACTCACTTTTGTGGCCAGCGGTTTAGACATTAATGGCTGTGTGTTGAGTTATTTTGAGGGGACAGCAAATTTACACTGTTATACAAGCTGTACACTCACTACTTTACATTGTAGCAAAGTGCCATTTCTTCAGTGTTGTCACATGAAAAGATATAATAAAATATTTACAAAAATGTGAGGGGTGTACTCACTTCTGTGAGATACTGTATATATAATATATACACACATTTAACTTCATATTGCAATACTGCATTTGAACTTGAGTTGAAGTGACGTATCAACTGCAAAATTAAGTTGAAATTTAAAAAGCATTGTTAATTCAGTTCTAAATGGGGCACAACCATGGTAAAAAGTCAGATATTACATTTTTAATGTAGCAAAGTAAAAGTTTACCCAAAATGGAAATAGAGTATAGAGTGAACGGCAACACTTTACAATACAGGTGCACAAATATGCGTTAAATAATGCTTAACTAATGCACAGATAATCATGAGTTAATGTATAACTCATGATGAACTAAACCATTTATTAATGATTACTGCATCAGCAACTAATGTTATTAAATTAGTTATATAAATTGTTATTAGTTAAATGTGACGTAATGCATTAATTCCCTAATAACATATTATATTAACTAATGAAGTAAATTCATATGTTAATTACCACATTGGGTCGAAGCCATACCTTTCAACTTCCAGTTGTCTGCTTTAATTAATCATTAGCTAATGATTTGCAAAGGTATCATTTTGTTGTGACTTTACTTGTTGAAATGCATGCTTCAACCCATTGTGATAATTAGCATATGAATTTACACTATTAGTTAATATAATATGTCATTAGGGAATTAATACTTTATGACACATTTAACTAATAACAATTTATTGATTACTTAATCTATGAATCATATAGAATGTTCATTTGTTGCTGATGCAGTAATTATTAATAAATGGTTTAGTTCTTCATGAGTTATACATTAACTCATGACTATCTGTGCATTTTTTAAGCATGAATTAATGCATGTTAGTGTCACCGTATTGTAAAGTGTTACCGAGTAAACTACTGGAGAAAAATACCTTCCTCCATTGAATTTATCATGTCTCAAAAGCAAGCAGCTGCTGAATACTGCAGCAGTACAGATGTATTCCAGCATGACAAAAACAAACACTACTTTTCTCTTTTTTTGACACTGCGGCTGTAGCAGCAGTTTGTAAATGTGTTTGTGATTGTTTATAGGTGTGTATGGACTGAGCAACTCTGTCACAACAGGTATTGGTGAGAATGAGTTGCAAAAACAGACAGCTCCACACCTCTGCACCTGGGGTCCGTTCTTCGTACGTCGCTAACTCAGTTAGCTGGATTTGATTGTTGCCGATTTCGCTTGATCTTGGATCATTTGGTTCTTCGAAGCTCACCCTGGACTTGCTGTCATAGCAACAGGTCCTTAAACTTAAACCTGCTCGGGAGCAGGCTTATTTCATGTAAACAGGATTAGATTGTATCTTTTTAAGCAGAATTGATACTTAAAATCTGTTACAGCCACTGCTACTTTATTATAAGAGTACCCTGCTGGTCCAGGGACAATAATTAAAAATAAAAATAATTTAAAAATGAATTTGAAAATAAGATAATGTTGTGTAGTCTATAACACTATAGACACAGCCAGTTTTACTCATTGAAAGATTTCTTAGTGATGAAATAATTACTTTATAATTGTATTGGAGTCTTACACACATGCTATACAGTTAATCTGAGCCGTGCATTGATTTGAGTAATGGCAGATATTATGGGAGGGGCTTGATGGAGCGCAGGAGATGCAGATAACATGATCTTTAAGAAACTGTAATTAATGCTGTCACGTAACAAATCTGTTTCAAAGATAAAATTAAATGATTTGCTAATTACAACACTGAAGTAAAAATGTAAAGCCTACACAAATGCTAGAAATCGTGAATATAAATAATTGGGAACCATGTAAAACAATTACAAATAAATTAAAAACAGTGCACATTTCATTTATCTATTATAACATTTATGTAGTTTTATTCGCTTGGCTGTTTCCTTATAAAAGTCCAGAAATTTGTCAACTTTTCCGTCAGGTGACTTTTTTAATGATATGATGTCATTACGTTGCTGTCTTGCCGCCAGCCAATCGCTGCATTGCTGATCGTGGTTTCTAGTATCGATACATCTGCCCTTTTTGGGGAACACGAGAACACGCAGTAATCTTAGACAACTTAATCCAGATATTTTAATCTAATACGCAAATTCGTTAGAAGAACCAAATTAGCCAGAGATCAGTTATCAGGATTAGAAGATCTGGCATCTTTCAAATCATCTCAGATGTAATAAGCGAGGTACGAAGAACGGACCCCTGATCCTTCCTGACAGACACAGGGCTCCAATCAGACCATGTTTCCAACACAGCTGTCACCCTGGAAGCCTTTCACATCTTTGAGGTCAGAAAAATGCTTCAGTATGACTGTATATTCTGCAACAAAGCTTCGTTTGTTTTTGTAGTAGATCAACTTACTGAAATGGATTCAGTGTTTGCTGAGAGACAGCGAAACTGCTTTAATACCACGTTTAATAGCCTCTGTTGAAGAAAATTTGTTCTTGTGGGTTAAAATAAAATCATTGTATAAATCACTGTGCATTTGTGCGCAGTGCACTTGTGTAGTACTTCACGCACTGAAAGCCCTTTACAAGTAATGAGGTCGCGACTCAGCCATCACTCATGTAGCCTACCACTGTTTGACAGTACTCTAACCGTCATCTAGTATGTGGACAGAGCCTTTTGTTATTCTCTTCCTTGATGCTCAATTACAAGCTATGGCTGAAAAGATGGTAAACGGGACCATAGATCACACTGATAAAATAGTTAGTGCCCCCTGCTGGCTTTCACCAACCAACACCAACCCTACCACTGACGTGACTTACAAGGCTGGCGTGAATGCTGATGGTTTGAAGATGAAATAATAGTATAGATACATACTATTCATTGCATTTCCAAACTCATTTTGGTTGTTACAGCATTAAAATGCAGCATGTTGTAAATAATGCCTAGGGTGGTTAAAAACAGTTAACAGTATTAACACCATCTGACAATCCCGTGCGTAATTCACTAATGAATTACATGGGAATTCTGTACTTGAAGCAGCCTTAATGTGTATCCCAAAATGTTGTTTTCTGCAGTTTGACCTTTAGGGATTTCAGGTTATTTCCCTAGACACATAATAATTCATGCAAAATGAGGTTGGGTATATATGCTATTTTTATACTGTGCACACCACCAAGAAAGAACTTGGCAAGCCAATAAAATGGCTGGTAATTTTACAATTAAATTCAACATAACTTTTAACTCTGTTGAATATTACAGAGACATCAGAAGTCTGTTTGAAATATCTGTTGTTTTTTCTCTAGAAATCCATGTAATGACACGTTTGTGGAATATCCCATTCATATGTATGTATGTGTGCATATACATTTACAGTAAATTACTTTAGAGACAAGATATTGGTAAAAAAATATTCGCCATCAATGAAGTTACAAACAAAGCCACAGCAAATAGTTTCACATCTCTGATCAACACGGTGGCCTTCCTGAATGAGTGAGTGCTACTAACTGATTCAGTGAATAATTCAAGGACAATGACTAATAATTAAATAATTTAAAGGGATGGTTGACCCTTCTGTCCCTTCTCTGATAAACGTGCTGATCATTTCCTGCTTTTATGAAGCCCCTCCCTCAGAAATACGTGATGGGCTCTGATTGGTTAGCTGGTCAAGTGTGTTGTGATTGGCTAAACCCCTCTAGTGTGCATCTAAACGTCCCGCCCCTCAGCTCAGCGGCATGTGCTCCGGTGTTGTGTTGTAAACAATGACGTCCTCTATATTGCCTATAAATTACGTCCTCTATATATCAATTTGAGCCCGATTGAGACCCAGAAAATATTAGTGAAGATGATCATGTACAAACCCGATTCCAAAAAAGTTGGGACACTGTACAAATTGTGAATAAAAAAGGAATGCAATAATTTACAAATCTCATAAACTTATATTTTATTCACAATAGAATATAGATAACATATCAAATGTTGAAAGTGAGACATTTTGAAATGTCATGCCAAATATTGGCTCATTTTGGATTTCATGAGAGCTACACATTCCAAAAAAGTTGGGACAGGTAGCAATAAGAGGCCGGAAAAGTTAAATGTACATATAAGGAACAGCTGGAGGACCAATTTGCAACTTAATAGGTCAATTGGCAACATGATTGGGTATAAAAAGAGCCTCTCAGAGTGGCAGTGTCTCTCAGAAGTCAAGATGGGAAGAGGATCACCAATTCCCCCAATGCTGCGGCGAAAAATAGTGGAGCAATAACAGAAAGGAGTTTCTCAGAGAAAAATTGCAAAGAGTTTGAAGTTATCATCATCTACAGTGCATAATATCATCCAAAGATTCTAAAACTCCATAAGTCAAAAAAGAAGCCATATCTAAACATGATCCAGAAGCGCAGGCGTTTTCTCTGGGCCAAGGCTCATTTAAAATGGACTGTGGCAAAGTGGAAAACTGTTCTGTGGTCAGACGAATCAAAATTTGAAGTTCTTTTTGGAAAACTGGGATGCCATGTCATCCGGACTAAAGAGGACAAGGACAACCCAAGTTGTTATCAGCGCTCAGTTCAGAAGCCTGCATCTCTGATGGTATGGGGTTGCATGAGTGCGTGTGGCATGGGCAGCTTACACATCTGGAAAGGCACCATCAATGCTGAAAGGTATATCCAAGTTCTAGAACAACATATGCTCCCATCCAGATGTCGTCTCTTTCAGGGAAGATCTTGCATTTTCCAACATGACAATGCCAGACCACATACTGCATCAATTACAACATCATGGCTGCGTAGAAGGATCCGGGTACTGAAATGGCCAGTCTGCAGTCCAGATCTTTCACCCATAGAAAACATTTGGCGCATCATAAAGAGGAAGATGCGACAAAGAAGACCTAAGACAGTTGAGCAGCTAGAAGCCTGTATTAGACAAGAATGGGACAACATTCCTATTCCTAAACTTGAGCAACTTGTCTCCTCAGTCCCCAGACGTTTGCAGACTGTTATAAAAAGAGGGTATGCCACACAGTGGTAAACATGGCCTTGTCCCAACTTTTTTGAGATGTGTTGATGCCATGAAATTTAAAATCAACTTATTTTTCCATTAAATTGATACATTTTCTCAGTTTAAACATTTGATATGTCATCTATGTTGTATTCTGAATAAAATATTGAAATTTGAAACTTCCACATCATTGCATTCTGTTTTTATTCACAATTTGTACAGTGTCCCAACTTTTTTGGAATCGGGTTTGTATAATGCTTCTCATAGCTATGTGAAAATAAGTGTATTCACTGAGCTGATGATCTGAATGACAGAGAGAGAGAGAGAGAGATGCAGAGCAGGGGACGTGAGGAACAGTATTAAGAACCGCTGCTTTAGAACATTGATTTTGAAACTTGTGAATCCATTAGAATCGTTAGAAGACAGAATCGTGATTCATATATGAATAGATTTTTATGTGCACCCCTAGTTTTCTCTTCCTCTTCTCTAAAGCAATGCAGCATGGCCTCCTTCGTTGCGTTTACCCAGGGGCGGGGTTTATCTGGGTTTGTTACGTCACGAACCCGGAAAGTAACTCTTTGTAGTCCCTACGAGCCGTTTTTGTAGGCATTAAACTGCCAGAATTTTAAAAGACGATATCTCCGTTTGCATTGAACTTTCAGCTTCGCAACTTTTTAGATATTGTTTATGCTCAAACAGCAACATTACACACTAACTAACTTTAAAAAAAGTCAAATCGCAATCACCCACCCATTTAATTCCAGTATGAATCAGTGATTTTAAACAAATTGTGTGAAGGAACGATTCAATGAGTCACTCATTATTCAGTCACTTGTCGCCACCTACTGGTTTATCGACTTAAAGGCAGGGTAAGCGATTTTTCAAAAACGTTTTAGAAAACTGAGTCGGGCCGAGTACCAAAACAAACTTGTAGCCAATCAGCAGTAAGGGGCGTGTCTACTTATGATATGGCGGAGCGAGCGTTCAGTGAACAGTCGAGCCTAGCGACAGAAAGATAGAGATGGCGGATAAAAAACAAAAGAGGAAAACGTCTGCGGAACGATAAGGCAAGACGTAGGACCCGTGTGAATATCGGATCAGCTTTCCAGTGCTGGAGAGAACTCAAGGAGCGGAAGGCCTGCGATCAGATGCTGAGGTTGCTTTGTTTCTTCCCGATAGGTGAGTAACACCGTGTCTACACTGGACGTGCTGCGCCGCAACAGCTAAAGTCTGCCTACACTGGACGCGTGTATTTCAGGCGAGAATGTAGTTGTTTAAAACTCAAATCTGCGGTTTATTTATAAAAACAGCGCCTATTTGAAAATGTGCTTCGCCGATTCCGGAGACGTGAGCTCCACGCGATCACCGGGCGCTCAGTGCTTATGTATCCCCGAAGCGAGGAGCATAACCTCAGCTAGTCCTTCTGACATTTTCCGCTGGCTCTGATGTCTCTGTAGTGGTTAAACATGAGATATTATTCGTTTTGGGTAAATCTAACAGGTAATATTTGGTCTTTATTCTATTGTTCTATTAATATGTTAAAATGAAAAGAAAATGTTAAAAAAAAAAAAAAAAAAAAAAAAGTTTATCACTAACGAATATTTATGGTTGGTAAATGAACAACATTAGCAGATTTGACATTGTTATTTATTTTCAATAAAAATAATGTGAAAATTTCATAGTCGTAAGTTTACTCAGCAAATCTGAAAATATGCTAATTATTATTTTCAACAAGAATAATGTAAAATGCATTTCCTTGCTAGTAATAAATACTTACACAGCCGTAAAATTCACTCACCATTTGATTGAACAGGTTTGGTAAAAATAAAAATTTTTGGACCCTGCTTACACTGCATTTTTATTTTTTTTATAGGCCTAACCGCAAAGCCTGACATCAAAGCTTCTTATATGACCCTTAAAAGACCCCCACGAGGAACAACTTGTATTCCAACTACCTCTTCTCTTGTCCACTAATTTAAAACATCATCCCTTTTGAAAAGCCATCCATCTGTCAGTGTTTTTGCGTGTTTTGTACTACAAGCTGTTTAACACTTCAGATGTAGTCAAGTACAAGTCAAGAGACCAAAGTAGGTGTGAGTATTTGTGAATGATTAATGCAATGTTGATCATCAGGGGCTGTTAAGGACAAGAACAGAAGATAAGTCCAGGAAAACTATAGGTGATCCACTGAGCATTCACGCAAAGCTTTGTTACTGTGAGAAGATCACTCCAACACCCGATCAATTCTCCTCAGGGCGGGAGAAAAGGTGATGCTTATCCAAGTAGCAACAGTATGGTCTGCAAAATAAGCACAGATCTTCAATCTGATATAACATATTCCACTCTGAGGTATTTACATCCCTTTATGTCCTATTCATGTGTCCACCAATAAACAGAAACCATCTAATTGGATAAATTTTATTGAGGCAGCTCAATTTCCCACGAGACGTAATTCCAATCTGAGGGCAGTGTGCCATTTGTCACTTGACAAGAAACACTACAGAACATGTTACACGACAAGCCTCACGCACACAAACGGCTGCTAGAAATCATCTTGTTAGCGGTGCATATTCATACAAATAACCCTAAACATGCTTTTTGTAGAAGAGGAGTTCCTAAAATCTATTTGACTGCAGACATCTGGGGACTTTAATGACCCTGCTCTGCACCTGGCTCTTCAGCAGCCATGCTTTGCTCATGGAGATTAAAAGCCTCTTTCAGGCGTGCCAGAGAAGAGGCAGTGTTACACAGCGGCAAACTGTAACATGCTGGATTTTACACTTGTAAGATAGGGCACTGATCCCAAGTATGATGCCTCTTCCAGCTATTAATCCATCCCCTCAGGACTTGTCCTCAGTATGTTCACCAATGAGTAGACATATTCGGCTTTTAGCTGGTGATCTGTGGTCAGTTTATAGAGACTAATTTGAAACAAGTGAGATTAAAGAGGCTTTTGATGAAGCCAGGCAAACTAGGTTTGTGATAGGGCAGGTTAACCACAACAGCCTAAGACTAATATATTAGGTTTTTCCCTAAATTTTGATTTATTAAGCAGCCTTTCAGAATAAACAATCTGAAAGAACCCTGCTGTTTTGTGAAATTAGATATGGCATAACTTATGGAAATAAACAAGACTTTGAAACTAGACTTGTCTGCTGTATTAATGAGGACAAATGCTTCCATTATTTGACAGTCAGTCCATTTATTTTCACTTCTTGTTGCTTAAGCAGGAAACAGAAAAGTTTAAGCTGTCGTTAGTAGATCCTTAAATACAAAAATTGTCTATACAGGATTTCAATTTTATAATTAATCTCCTAGAGATGGCACATATAGCATCTTTTTTCATCCTCCAGATCTTTATTGCTCCATATGTCAAAATACTTCAATTGAATAATGCATAAATGTACTAAAACACAAATACTGGACTGTTTAACTTCAAATCATGTAGCTGATCTTTTTATATCACTATCACAAAATCAACAACCTCTAAAAAATATATTTTTTTTCTTCCATGAATTCTCGAATGATCCCACAATGTTCTCCCATTCCAGTTACGCCCTGCTGGTTTTCCTAATATCAGAAAATGTGTCTTTGCTGCAAGAAATGAGATGAAGCACGTTTATAAAAATCTACCACCTGGACTCCTGCAGAGCAACTGGCTTCCAGAACAGTGAATTTTTAATTCAGCGCCTGTAGAAATAATGTTCATTATTAAGTTTTGTCCTATGGCCTGCTGATCCTAAACCATGAAGCATTTATCTACTGACCACATCCCTGCTAGGTGGAAAAATGCTTAAACCAGCCTAAAATGGTCTCCCAGGCTGGTCGTGCTGGAGGAGTTTGCTGGTTTAAAATGGAGCTAGGCACGTCAACCACTTAAAAACCATCTAGGAGATCAGCAAGACCATGTTAAATCACCTAAGACCAGCCAACTACTGGTTTAAGATTTTTTTGTGTCTCTTATTTATGAATTAAAGTCTAATATATGTTCATACCAAGAGTTTATGTATTTATTGAAATACACTAAACAACTGCACGTCAGAATGACTCACTGAATAGCGCGCGCTCTCTCTATCTAGCAGAAGTCAGTGATGTGAGGTCTAGATCGCATTAATTATCATCGGGATCTCGTCACACTGCCACCACGCGACGGGTTATCAGCCAACAAGACTGCATCTCGCACACTTTACGGACACCGGTACTGCTGTTTATCCATATCTCTCCAGTCCAACTAGGAAACACATCAAGCCCTTTTCAGTATTCATTCCGCGTAACGACATACTCGATACGCTACGCGTCTAATCAAGATTATAGAAAAATAATCAGGCTGTTAATATCTTATCTATTTATATTTATAAAATAATGAGTTACAATGAATTAGATTAGATTTGAGCTGGCGGTACTATTCTTATAAACCGTTTAGCATCAGATGAATCAGCTCTGATGCAAATTAAAATGCTAGGCAGGTGGTAATGACCAAGATAAATCAGGCAGAAGTGCTGCCCAGGGGTTTGCCTCCACCCCACTAAATTCAATCAAACTACAAAAGGTTTTTTAAAACCAGAAACCTAACAATTAGCACGTTTCTAAAACTTTACTTCTAAAAGCTTATATATTCCATATCCCACTAAGAATCACAGAGATGAAAGCTCACACCAAGCCTCCTCCAAATAAATCCACTGAAAACGCCGAGGATGTTTCAAACCTATATGTGATCATGTTATGCTGTATATACGGAGACGGCGTGCAACAGTTAAAACCTCCAAATCAAGGCTGATCAATAGGCGTCCAGACGCGTCAATTCCATTGCGAGATGGAGATTGTATGGTACCCTGACAAGTGTAAGGTCGAAATATTACGTGCCACACGTTATCCAGCATGTTATTGACTACTTATAGACTAACACGTGTGTTAATGGTGCATTTTGTTGGCTGTATATCAACTATACCATAAGGAATCGTGATTCGCTTTCCATCTCCAACCCATATCGAGCTGGGTTACCAGAAAATAAGCACTCAAAACACGCGTTCATTTGAGATTCAGTAATTAGCCGTTCCCTAATAGTGGTTATTTGAAACCACCCTGCGTGTAAAACAGCTCGGATAAAATCTCTCAACGCCCTTAATATTACTTTGTGATCCATCACTTAATGACCACAAGCAACTCACATATCCGCTCGAGCATACTGCAAGAATATTTATTGAGTCCTCGCTCAATGCCTGCATTGAGTAAATGCGCTTCTATTCTCAAGCATTTGCTGCACGGTTGGCTCCCCACATCCACTCCAAGCTCGTTCCCATCCATATACACTGATGCAAAACCTCCGAATAACTCCTCGAGACTTACCTCGCACGCATGTGACCATCATAAAAAATATCAGATTCCAAAATGTAACTCCAGTTTTAATCCCCATTTTCTTTGCTTGGGAGTCCACCGGACCACATCTAATACATCCTCTCTTGAAAACGGACAGGAAACCCGTTGATCTGACGCTGTGCCCCTCTGTGTCATCTATGTTCATATTCACATGAAGGTAGTTGTTCTTTCCCTCAGCCAGAAGCGGAGCGGATCGCGGTGTGGCTCGAAGTGAACGGTGATGCTGGAATCCCACAGCAACCTTGACGAGGACTCAACCATCTCGCCAAAAGGGGCCAAACTCTCTGCGCTGTGATCTCGCTCACCGACTCCTATTCACTGCTATTCTTCAGTGGATTAACTTTGTGATCTCACTGTTTCATCGTTGCTCAAATAAAAGATTAGTGCATTTATCAATAAATGGCTGAATGAAGCACCGCAATTTTGGGGGGCTGAGCTGGTTTACTGGTCCGCTGATCTGGGCAAGCTGGTCTACTAGATGATTTTATCAAGCGGTGTTTTTGACCAACTAAATTAAATGTAAACTAGCACTGTTAGACTGGGAGACTAGGTTAAACCAGCTAAGACCAGCAAACCAGCTCAAGCTGGGGTTTATACCCAGCAGGTATTAAAAATAAATTACCTAATAAACAAAAAATAATATATAGTAATTTTGAAATAGAGCATACATGTGCAAATGCTTCATTTGCATAGCTTATTATTGATTATTTGGGTTTTTAATGCAACGTTTTTTGAATATATTAATTTATTTTCGTAAAGGCACAAACAATCAGTTGGCCACGCACATATAAACACGTAACAGTAGACGTAATATGATGGAAACACACTCATCATTTAAAAACTATTCAATGGTTAATTCAGTCCAACATGCTGCAGAGGTATTTACAATTTAATTTTATTGAATTTTAGAGTCCTCATGTAAAAACTATTTACTTGAGAATTTTGAGGCCAATAATCTTACTTATCCTACCAGTTCCGCATTAATATTATAAATATTTCCTACGAAAGGCATCTTTGTAAGAAGTTTGGCAGTGAGTGTGAGATCTGAGACTGGGTGATTGCGCTGTAGAAGGACACTCCTGCCATCTACAGGCTAAACACCCAGTCAAATTTCATCCTCAGAAGTACGCAGACACCCGGCATTCCCTCTCTGTCCACCAACCCCCTCACGTGCCCGAAAAACAACACACACCGTCTCTCACACACACTTTGGACAACTAGACACATATGATGGAAAACAAAGAATTTTCAAGGGATTTCATTTACCTCAAACAGCCATCTCACCATCACCCAAACCAACCCTTCAGTCATAATAGTACTCGTTTTTCACCACTTTTTAGTCATTAACAACCGTTCTCATTCTCAAAAAATCTCATGTCATTCTCAACAATTTGGAACCTAAGACCAATATTTAGCACATAATGTCAAAAAATTAAGAATGAAGATATAAATTACCATCTTTTTCCATACATAACCATAAAACTGTCCAAGGTGCTGAAGTCTCTGATGCAGCACATTTGAAAAGATAGATAGACAGACACTGTTGCAATGCTTATTTATCGATATATTTAGTTCTATAAGTTAAGATATTATTATAGGTGTATTTATTTGTTTAATATTTATTGATTTAATATATGCTGATACATTATACTTTTTTCATATTTCTATGGTGTTCTAAGTTATCTTATATGCTCTCTTTAAATAAAGAAGAGAGCCTGAGCATTATGAATAGCCGAAATGTCGAGTTAAGGAAATATTCAACAAAGTCATTCATCCGATTTTTTTAACCACTACATGCTCTCAAGCACTAATTAGATAGTGGAATTCCATCATCATTAGTCCTGCAGATCCACACCCCTCTGAACAAAGGAAAGGGCAATCAATCATATAGTCATAGGCATAAGCATATAACCTTTACTCATCACAGTCTCTCAATGACAGGATCAGGAGAGAGAGGAAGATGGTGGAAAATCCACCAGAGAATGATTCATGACTGCACTTCTTCAAATCCACATTTCTCCTTTTCTGCTCTGCTTTAAGTACTAGAGACTAACCTTCTTCTCCCTCCTTCCTCCATCACAGCAAATTAAAATCCAGTTAAAGTCCCTTAAATACCAGATTGGCTCAATGCGAATGGACATTTGGGGAATTATGTCTCTGGACTCTAAAGGCATTCAATTAGAACTCATAAACAGTTTTAATGTGTTGTTTGCCAGTCTTTAGATACCAGTAAGTTTGAACTGTAAATAAGAGCTGTATATATTAGCCATGGCGATATTAGAAGCACTATATGATTAGTTACATGTCATTTAGCCAAAAAGTTTAATCCAAAGTCACTTAGCGTATACTAATTGCTCTAGATCAAGGACACAATTGAGACTCAGAGCAACTCTCCTTGGATCAAACTTACAAACTTTGCATGACAAACCTGCATCTTCAGGTTGCAGGATATATCTGAAAGTAAAAGGGCCTTTTAAAAATAACAAATTCTGGTTGAAATAAAAAAACTTGACATACTATATAACATATGCAAGTTTCAAAACTGAAAACATCCTCTCCAGTCCAAAAAGACCATCTGTTGAAATGAAGCTGGAAGACTCGATCCAAAATAATTGGATTTCTGTTTTCAGATAGATGAATACATAACATATGACAATGACACCTAGTCAGTGTCCAGCAACTTGGGCCAGTTTGGTGCAAAGAAATACAACAGATTCTATAATTACAAAACACCAAAAATAAGATGTTATACAAGTTAACTAGAAGTTGGCCAAATGCGGTGTCGTATCTGGCTCAGAGTGGATGTTTATTTTTAACAAGTACTCTATAATTTCAGTCCAGCCTTCAACAGTTTGTGCAGCCCATTTCAGCTCATATTGTTTTGTGAACCTGCATAGAGGCTGTTAGTGAAGAATAGGGTTGCACCAACTATACTGGACTTGGCAAAGAAAAAAAAAAAAAAAAATACAAACCCGATTCCAAAAAAGTTGGGACACTGTACACATTGTGAATAAAAACAGAATGCAATGATGTGGAAGTTTCAAATTTCAATATTTTATTCAGAATACAACATAGATGACATATCAAATGTTTAAACTGAGAAAATTTATAATTTTAATGGAAAAATAAGTTGATATTAAGGGTGAATCCCATTTCTCTGTCTTACCCCTTCCCCTTCCCCTACCCCTTTGTCTTACCCCTAGCCCTTGTCCCTCGAAACCGAGTGGTAAGCGCTAGGGGTGAAAACATACCCCTATGAAATGAGACACCACTTGGTTACGGTCACGTCATCGTACATCGTCTCTAGCTGGCTGCTACGTCACCAGAGGCGACAAGTGTGGATCACAAACTTCCAAGATGCGTCTGCAAGTGTGTGTATGTCGATTGCGTGGGTTTTATTAGTGATGTTTTTGCAATTGTGCAAATCAGCGATGTAACGTTAGCGTAGCAAACTAGCGATTTTTAAAACGTTTCAATTAAGAACATGGTTGCAAATATATATGTACAGGACTGTGTAGAGCACAAAACAAGTCTGTCGTAATTTTTAAATAAATTATTTAAGCCAAAAATGGGACTCTCTGGATGATCTGGCCGACATTGTTGCCGGTTGCGCAGTGTGTTCTGGGTACCCCTTGGTTTCAAGTAAGCTCGCGAAAATTCTTGGTTTTAAGGGGTATCTACCACTTCATCTTAGCCCTACCCCTCGATCAAAACGAGAATTGGGATAGCCCTTACTCTCACATGAACGCGCAAAACTAAGGGGAAGGGGTAAGGGGAAGGGGTAAGACAGAGAAATGGGATTCACCCTAAATTTCATGGCATCAACACATCTCAAAAAAGTTGGGACAAGGCCATGTTTACCACTGTGTGGCATCCCCTCTTCTTTTTATAACAGTCTGCAAACGTCTGAGGGACTGAGGAGACAAGTCGCTCAAGTTTAGGAATAGGAATGTTGTCCCATTCTTGTCTAATACAGGCTTCTAGTTGCTCAACTGTCTTAGGTCTTCTTTGTCGCATCTTCCTCTTTATGATGCGCCAAATGTTTTCTATGGGTGAAAGATCTGGACTGCAGGCTGGCCATTTCAGTACACGGATCCTTCTTCTACGCAGCCATGATGTTGTAATTGATGCAGTATGTGGTCTGGCATTGTCATGTTGGAAAATGCAAGGTCTTCCCTGAAAGAGACGACGTCTGGATGGGAGCATATGTTGTTCTAGAACTAGGATATACCTTTCAGCATTGATGGTGCCTTTCCAGATGTGTAAGCTGCCCATGCCACACGCACTCATGCAACCCCATACCATCAGAGATGCAGGCTTCTGAACTGAGCGCTGATAACAACTTGGGTTGTCCTTGTCCTCTTTAGTCCGGATGACATGGCGTCCCAGTTTTCCAAAAAGAACTTCAAATTTTGATTCGTCTGACCACAGAACAGTTTTCCACTTTGCCACAGTCCATTTTAAATGAGCCTTGGCCCAGAGAAAATGCCTGCGCTTCTGGATCATATTTAGATATGGCTTCTTTTTTGACCTATAGAGTTTTAGCCGGCAACGGCAAATGGCACGGTGAATTGTGTTCACCGACAATGTTTTCTGGAAGTATTCCTGAGCCCATGTTGTGATTTCCATTACAGTAGCATTCCTGTATGTGATGCAGTGCCGTCTAAGGGCCCGAAGATCACGGGCATCCAGTATGGTTTTCCGGCCTTGACCCTTACGCACAGAGATTGTTCCAGATTCTCTGAATCTTTGGAAGATATTATGCACTGTAGATGATGATAACTTCAAACTCTTTGCAATTTTTCCCTGAGAAACTCCTTTCTGATATTGCTCCACTATTTTTCGCCGCAGCATTGGGGGAATTGGTGATCCTCTTCCCATCTTGACTTCTGAGAGACACTGCCACTCTGAGAGGCTATTTTTATACCCAATCATGTTGCCAATTGACCTAATAAGTTGCAAATTGGTCCTCCAGCTGTTCCTTATATGTACATTTAACTTTTCCGGCCTCTTATTGCTACCTGTCCCAACTTTTTTGGAATGTGTAGCTCTCATGAAATCCAAAATGAGCCAATATTTGGCATGACATTTCAAAATGTCTCACTTTCAACATTTGATATGTTATCTATATTCTATTGTGAATAAAATATAAGTTTATGAGATTTGTAAATTATTGCATTCCTTTTTTATTCACAATTTGTACAGTGTCCCAACTTTTTTGGAATCGGGTTTGTACATCCCATAAGCATTGTTTCTATTTTACATGCAAAGAGGTGAGCCAATCATAGCAGAGGGTATTTACACATAAGTCTTAAAGGAACACTCCACATTTTTGGGAAATAGGCTCATTTTCCCCAAGAGTTAAAAAGTTGAGATTTACCGTTTTTGAATCCATTCAGCCAATCTCCGGGTCTGGCGGTAGCACTTTTATCTTAGTTTAGCATAGATTATTGAATCGGATTAGACCATTAGCATCGCACTCAAAAATGACCAAAGAGTTTCGATATTTTTCCTATTTAAAACTTGACACTTCTGCAGTTACATCGTATACTAAGACCGAGGGAAAATGAAAGCAAAGTTCTTTGATTATTACTCTGGAATGAGAGTATAGTTCCTAGCCATATCAGCCCAGAAAATCGCAACTTTTCATTTTCCGTCGGTCTTAGTACACGATGTAACTACAGAAGAGTCAAGCTTTAAATAGGAAAAACATCGAAACTCTTTGGTCATTTTTGATGACCAAATGCTAATGGTCTAATCCGATTCAATGAACTATGCTAAGCTAAGCTAAAAGTGCTACCGCCAGACCCGGAGATCGGCTGAATGGATTCAAAAACGGTAAAACTCAACTTTTTAACTCTAGGGGAGGTGTAAAATGAGCCTATTTCCAAAAAAAGTAGAGTGTTCCTTTAAAGGTAAAGTAAAAACTAGCAAAAGTTTTTTTTAAAGCAAAAACTTCCTGTTTAAAGCAGAGGGTGGAATATGGTGACTTTGACTACATAAATAAATAAATAAAATAGGAATTAATGGGGATTGTCACTACTCTAAAAAGGCAAAATGTAGCAAATATGCCAACACTGAAACTGAGAATTTTTATTGATTTAATATCAAAAGTTCACAAGACATAAGTTCAGCCATAACTCAAAAAATGCATACTTACCCAAGTTTTATCATACTTTTGTATGGTTATCAAAAGACACTGAAAATAAATAAAAGTAGAAGATCAGTCAATGCCAGTCTTCAAAGTATCACCCTTACTTTTTTCTGTGCATTGCTTGCTCTCAAAGCTTCACACCAGAGCAAAACAAGTTCCAAGGGCACAGAGCAATGAGATACAGAAACATCTGCTTAAAAAGGCTCATGGTCATTTGAGGAGATGCAATGCATCAATCCAGCCCTGAGGCTGAAGATGGGTTATTCTTATGACTAGAAAAGTGACCTCATTTGCACACTTCATTAAGTCACGAGCACAGCTCGCCTTCGAGGTGTTAGAGAGTTTCTCAGCTTGTTATTTATTGTATGTCGTCACTCCCTGTGGCCCCCCACCCAGCTCTTTGGATTTACTGCTGGGTGAGAGGAACGAGCGCACCCGTCTGAAGCACTGTTGAGCTTCAGGCCCTTCAGGCTCTTATCCATCATATCTGGGGGACACGTGCATGATGGAGGGCATCAGCTCTGTCACACCTGCCATTCAGATTCATTAGCAGTAGACGGAGACTGAACATGGCAACCTTTCAAAGTACAAAGTACATTCACAATAATTTTTTGCAGTTATCCCAGTATTTAAATAAAATCACAAATGTGACTCAAAATGGGACTTATTGTAATTTGCAGCCCCTGGTCACTTTTTTTTATTTTTTATAAATGTCAAATAGATGTAACATATGTTATTGATTTCAAATAAAACCCATGAATGCAATGCTTTCCTATAAATTATTTTACTTTTTGTTTTTCATTGTTGCTTACTATTTTATTTATTTATTTATTCATTAGTAGATTTTATTTCAATGTACATATTATTTAAAATGATCAAGTAAATCTAGTAAAGGCAAATCCAGTAAAATGTAGAAATCATTTTTGTAAATCACACAATGTGTGGTCACTGCGACATTAAAGAAGACACGTGGTTTGGATAATGGAAATTTCATAGTATAAAATTTCATAGCATTATTTCATAATATAGTTCATGGTTAATTTCATAGTACAATTCTGAATATTTATTTATTTTTTCATTTGTTTGACTAATTTAATTATAAGAGTACTGTAAGTGTCACAGTCTGTGATGGAAGGAGCGAGGAGACGAGAAATCAAGTTCAACAGTCTTTAATATAATCCAAACAACGGGGAATACACGCAGGAAACGGCTGGAGACACACGAACATGACATAGTAGACCCAACAAACACTAACTGAATGGACAAGACCTTAAATACACAGGACAATCAGGGAGGAAGACGAGACACACCTGGAAACAAATCAACAATCAGACTGGGGAGAAACTGGGTCACAGGGAACACATGGGGGGCAAAAACACAACAAAACAGTCCAGGGGCATGACAGTAAGAGTGTCAGCTCGATTTATAATTTATAATTCAATAGTGTTGAAACAATTTTTACTCAAAAGTTTGCTAGTACATTTCACAAATAAAAAAAATAAAAATAAAGATTCAGCAAGTAACACGTTTAATTAAACATGAAATTTTGAAGTAAAAAGATGGTTATTGTAAAGCATACTCCAATAATTTTTAAAACTTCTAAAATCTTTTTTTTTTTTTCTTTTTATAAAAGAAGGAAGGAAGGAAGAAAAAAGAAAGAAAGAAAGAAAGAAAGAAAGAAAGAAAGAAAGAAAGAAAGAAAGAAAGAAAAAGAAAGACAGAGAAATGAGAATTATGGTTTCATTACAGGCCATTAGTAAGCATGTGGTCACTCACTGGGAAAAAGCAGATTTTAACTTTACATTAGGTTGTCCATCAAGACTCTGTGTATAATGGCTTGAACTGCAAGCACAATATTTTAGATTGAATCATAAAGCCTGCATGCAAGGAATATGAATTAAGTTATTGATTCACCATAAATGAAATTACATTCTTCTAGTGTGTTGTCCTAATGTTCACTATCAGAAAACAATGCACAGAAAGAGAAGACGTGAGATAAAAGGAAAAAGCATGATGACAAAATAGGGTGTCATTCATCATGCCCAACACTACATGCTTTGGTATTCCATGTTTAGAAACTCACAGATTTGTAGGCTGGTAGCAGTAGTTGACAATGATGTGTGGCACTGTAAGATCTGCTGAGGCAGAGCACTGTTTCTAGATCGGCTCCCCCTCCACTCCATAGAAAAGGGCTCTAAGAAGAAGTAATGATGGCAGTCTGGGGTGAGTTCACTGCCTGACTAATGTCTTGTTGAATGCCTAAAAGTGTCAAGGCTTTAACATCACACCCATCAATTCTTCCTCACCCTCCTGTGGCAAAAGCCATAGATCCGCCGCTGTTAGGAGAGACAACGGCATCAAAAGCCAGACGTGACAGACAGGAGAAGAGGAAAGAATTGTCCGACTTTGACAGAATAAAATAGAAATTGACCCTCCCTGAGCCCTGACTTAAAATACTGCTTACCAAACCTTCCCTTTAGCAACTGTTGCCATGCGTAATATTATCAGACAAGCTTTTCCTACTTTCTAATGCAAGTGAGTGGAGATCCTGTGTGTTTGATTAGTAATCTGTATATTGAGAACAGTCCTATTATCAATATACAGTGGCATGCAAAAGTTTGGGAACCCCTTGCAGAATCTGTGAAAATGTGAATAATTTTAACAAAATAAGAGAGATCATACAAAATGCATGTTATTTTTTATTTAGTACTGTCCTGAGTAAGATATTTTACATAAAATATGTTTACATATAGTCCACAAGACAAAAAAATAGCTGAAATTATTCAAATAACCCCCCTCAAAAGTTTGGGAACCCTTGGTTCTTAATACTGTGTGAGGTTACCTGGATGATCCACGACTGTTCTTTTGTTTTGTGTTGGTTGTTCATGAGTCCCTTGTTTGTTCTGAACAGTTGAACTGAGCACTGTTCTTCAGACAAATCCTCCACGTTCTGTAGATTCTGCAGTTTTCCAGCATTTTTGCATATTTTAACCCTTTCCAGCAGTGACTGTATGAGTTTGAGATCCATCTTTTCACACTGAGGACAACTGATGGACTCAAACACAACTATTAAAAAAGGTTCAAACATTCACTGATGCTCCAGAAGGAAACACGATGCATTAAGAGCCGGGGGTGAAAACTTTTTGAATTTGAAGAAGATTTCCAACTTTTTTCTTTTGTTGAAATATATATTTTTTTCCATTTATTACTGCCCTTCGGAAGCAACAGAAGATACTTGCATGTTCCCCGGAAGACAAATTAAGTACAATTTACCTTGATCTTCAAATTCAAAAAGTTTTCACCCCCCGGCTCTTAATGCATCGTGTTTCCTTCTGGAGCATCAGTGAATGTTTGAACCTTTTTTAATAGTTGTGTTTGAGTCCATCAGTTGTCCTCAGTGTGAAAAGATGGATCTCAAACTCATACAGTCACTGCTGGAAAGGGTTAAAATATGCAAAAATGCTGGAAAACTGCAGAATCTACAGAACGTGGAGGATTTGTCTGAAGAACAGTGCTCAGTTCAACTGTTCAGAACAAACAAGGGACTCATGAACAACCAACACAAAACAAAAGAACAGTCGTGGATCATCCAGGTAACCTCACACAGTATTAACAACCAAGGGTTCCCAAACTTTTGAGGGGGGTTATTTGAATAATTTCAGCTATTTTTTTGTCTTGTGGACTATATGTAAACATATTTTATGTAAAATATCTTACTCAGGACAGTACTAAATAAAAAATAACATGCATTTTGTATGATCTCTCTTATTTTGTTAAAATTATTCACATTTTCACAGATTCTGCAAGGGGTTCCCAAACTTTTGCATGCCACTGTATAGTATAGTACAGACAGACAGACAGACAGACAGACAGACAGATAGATAGATAGATAGATAGATACAGTGCCTTGCGAAAGTATTCATATCCCTTCCTTTTTTCCACATTTTTTTCATGTTGCTGCCTTATGTTAAACTGCTTTAAATTACTTTTTTTCCACATTAATCTACACTCCATACACCATAATGGTAAAGCAAAAAAAAGTTTTTTTAACATCTTTGCAAATTTATTAAAAAAAAACCTTCAATGATTCCATTGCATAAGTTTTCATACCCTTTTGTGGGACAATTGAATTTTAGCTCAGGAGCATTCATATTGCTTGTAGATGTTACTACACTTCGAGTGAAGGTAACCTGTGGCAAATTCAATTGAATGGGTATGCTTTGGAAAGGCACACACGTCTTAATAAAAGGTCTAACAGCTGATAATGCATATAAGAGCAAAAACCAAGCCCTGAGGTCAAAAGAACTGCCTGTAGAGCTCAGAAACAGGCTTGAGTCAAGCGACATATCTGGGGAAGAGTTCAGAAAAAAATCTACTTCATTGAAGGGTCACAGAAGCATGTAGTCTCTGTTACCCTTAAATGGAAGAAGTTTGAAACAACCAGGACTCTTCCTAGAGCTGGCCTCCTGGCCAAACTGAGCAATTGATGGAGAAGAACCTTGGTTAGAGTTGTGACCAACAACCTGATGTTCACTCTACTATTAACTCATATGTGGATATAGGAGAAATCAACAGAAGGACAAACATCACTGCAACACCCCACCGATCTGGGCTTTATGGCAGTGTGGCAAGGCTCAATCCTCTCTTCAGTGAAGAAACATGAAAACAAAAAAGCGCCTAAAGGACCCTCAGACTGTGAGAAAAAAAGATTCTCTGGTCTGATGAACCTCAATTCCAAGCATCATGTTTGAAGGAAACCAGCTCTGCTCATCACCTGCAGAGTACCATCCCAAAAGTAAAGTGTGCTTGTAGCAGCCTCATGCTGTGGGGCTGTTTTTCAGCAGCAGGGACTGAGGGACTCATCAGAGTAGAAGAAAAGCTCAATGCACCAAATTATAGAGATAGCCTTAATGAAAACCCAATCCAGAGCATTCAGAACCTCAGACTGGGCAGAAGGTTCACCTTCCAACAGGACAATGACCCTAAGCACACAGCAAGAGTGGCTTATAGAAAACTCTGTGAATGTTCTTGAGTGGCCCGCCACAGCCTGGGATTGAACCCAGTCAAATATTTCTGGAGAAGCCTGAAAATGTGCATCTGCCCCCATCCAACCTGACAGAGCTTGAGAGGTGAGAGGTGAGGAGAAGATTGGCAGATAATTGCCAAATTCTGATGACAAAAGCTTGTCGCATCAAACAAAAAAGACTTGAGACTGGAAAGGTGCTTCAGCTAAATATTTAGTTAAGGGTATGAATACTTATGCAATGTACTTATTTCAGTTTTTTTTATATATATAAATTTACGAAGTTGTGACAATTCTGTTTTTGCTTTGTCAATATGGGGTATGGAGTGTAGATTGATGTGGAAAAAAGTAATTTAAAGCAGTTTAAAATAAGGCAGAAACATAAAACATGAAAAAAATTAAGGTGTAGGAATACTTTCGCAAGGCACTGTAGATTGATTTGCATATACAATTTTATTATGTTTATTAAATATAGAATATTTAATTGGCTGTCATTAAACAGCATTTTTGCAGTATAGAATATTTAAAACTTAAATATTTGTAAGTTTTTTATTATTATGTTTGTTATGGAGCTGACGAGACGTGAGACAGGCGGATCCATTTGCAAGGCTTTATTATTATACATGGTCAATACAGGCAGGGTCGGGCAGTAGCAAACAGGTATGGCATGGGCAAGACACAAGAATAATCCAAGGGCAAGCGAGGGTCGGCGATCGGCGTACAATATCCAGAGGGCTAGGCAAAGAGAATAAACTAAGAACACGGGCAGGAATCAGAACACAGGAATTCAAACTAGGTAAACTGGGAAACGCGTTGACTGTAGCTAGGCTAAACAATACTCGGCAGAGTGTGGCAGAAAGTCCAGAGTTTAAATAGTGTGTGTGTGTGTGTGTGATTGGAAGATGGTGATTGAGAGATGGTGAACAGGTGCAAGCGAGATAATAGTGAACAGCTGTGTGGGTGCAGTGAATGATGGGAAATGTAGTCTAAGAGTGATCTGTAACTGTGTGATGGGTGAGTGACCTCTAGAGGTGAATGAAGAGAAGTTCATGGCTTGGATTTGTGACATAGCCCCCCCCCCCCCAAGGAGCGGCTTCCAGACGCTCCTAAACAGTCCTAGGTGGGCGGTGGAGCGGAGGCGGAACAGTGGGAGGGACGGAGGGCCAGGTCCATGTGGAAGCCAGGGCGGAGAGGATGGAACTGGAACCCACCAGGGTGGAGCAGGCAGATCTGGAGCCCACCAGGGCGGAGCAGATGGACCCGGAGCCCACCAGGTCGGAGCAGACAGAACTGGAGCTCCCCAGGGCGGAGCAGACGGACCTGGAGCCCACCAGGGCAGAGTGGACGGGACTGGAGCCCCCCAGGGCGGAGCAGACAGGACTGGAGCCCCCCAGGGCGGAGCGGACGGACCTGGAGCCCACCAGGGCAGAGCGGACGGACCTGGAGCCCCCCAGGGCGGAGCAGACGGGACCAGAGCTCCCCGCAGGGAAGCAGACTGGGCAGGTAACCCTGACAGGACCTGGAAGCAGAGGAGAATAAGGACTAACAACACAGGGAGAGCAGAGACAGACAACACTGGGAGAACAGAGACAGACAACACCGGGAGAGCCTTCACGATCTCAGGGGCCGTGCCAGGGCAGGACAGGAAATCCCAGACGGCCTCCGTAGCCATGACAGGGCCGGACAAGGAATCACCGACGGCCTCCTTAGCCGTGTCAGGACAGGGTGAGAGTTCATAAACGGCCTCCGTAGCCATGACAGGGTCGGACAGGGAATCACAGACGGCCTCCTTAGCCGTGTAAGGATAGGGCGAGAGTTCATAGACCGCCTTCCTAGCTGTGACAGGACAGGGTGAGAGTTCATAGACGGCCTCCATAGCCGTGACAGGACAGGATGAGAGCTCACAGACGGCCTTCATAGCCGTGACAGGACAGGGCGAGAGTTCACAGACGGCCTCCATAGTCGTGACAGGACAGGATGAGAGCTCACAGACGGCCTTCTTAGCCGTGACAGGACAGGGCGAGAGCTCACAGACGGCCTCCATGGCCGGGACAGGACAGGGTGAGAGTTCATAGACGGCCTCCATAGCCGTGACAGGACAGGATGAGAGCTCACAGACGGCCTTCTTAGCCGTGACAGGACAGGGTGAGAGCTCACAGACGGCCTCCATAGCCGTGACAGGACAGGGCGAGAGTTTACAGGAGGATACCACCGACACCTCTGGAGGTTCTGCAGCTGACGCCGCCACCTCTGGAGGTTCTACGGTGGTAACCTGACCGGGTGAGAGTATATTGCTGGGCGCCACCACCTTGCCAGGGGCTGAGGCTCGCACCACCGCTTGGGGAGGTTCTGCAGCAGATGCCTTCCCCTGGGGCAGTACAGTGGTGGTGTATGTGGCCCAAATGCAACATAGTGCGATCCCTATCATGGGAAGCGCCTCAGACAGGGAAATCAGTTCAGAAACAGGAGGACCGAAGTGAGTGGATTTGGAGATACCAGCAGTGCGTACAGACACCAGCTGTGCATCCCTCACGCTGGATATCAACCGGAGAACTTGAAGGACTGACCTTGAGTCTTTGGGTGGGATAGGTGCTGGCTGAGGAGCTGAGACATGAAGAGGTTCTGGCTGAGGAGCTGAGATGTGAAGAGGCTCTGACTGAGGAGCTGAGACGTGAATAGGCTCTGGCTGAGAAGCGGAGACGTGAAGAGGCTCTGACTGAGGAGCTGAGACGTGAAGAGGCTCTGACTGAGGAGCTGAGACGTGAAGAGGCTCTGACTGAGGAGCTGAGACGTGAAGAGGCTCTGACTGAGGAGCTGAGACGTGAAGAGGCTCTGGCTGAGGAGCTGAGACGTGAAGAGGTGCTGGCTGAGGAGCTGAGACGTGGTCTGACTCTGGCTGGTCAGCTGTGACGTGGCGTGACTCTGGCTGGTCAGCTGTGACGTGGCGTGACTCTGGCTGGTCAGCTGTGACGTGGCGTGACTCTCGGAGATCACAGGTGGCTTGGCTTGACACGTGATGATCAACTGTGGCTTGGCTTGACTCACGGAGATCACTGGTGGCTTGGCTTGACTTGTGACGATCAACTGTGCTTTGGTTGGACTTGTGACGATCAACTGTGGCTTGGCTTGACTTGTGATGATCAACTGTGCTTTGGCTTGACTTGTGACGATCAACTGTGGCTTGGCTTGACTCACGGAGATCACTGGTGGCTTGGCTTGACTTGTGATGATCAACTGTGCTTTGGCTTAACTTGTGACGATCAACTGTGGCTTGGCTTGACTCACGGAGATCACTGGTGGCTTGGCTTGACTTGTGATGATCAACTGTGCTTTGGCTTAACTTGTGACGATCAACTGTGGCTTGGCTTGACTTGTGACGATCAACTGTGCTTTGGTTGGACTCGTGACGATCAACTGTGGCTTGGCTTGACTTGTGATGATCAACTGTGCTTTGGCTTGACTTGTGACGATCAACTGTGGCTTGACTTGACTTGTGATGATCAACTGTGCTTTGGCTTGACTTGTGACGATCAACTGTGGCTTGACTTGACTTGTGACGATCAACTGTGGCTTGACTTGACCTTTTAACATAGGCTGTGACTTGACTTGGTTCTTCAACTTCAGCGGTGACCTGATTTGACTCTTTAACATCAGCGGTGACTTGACTTGACTCCTTAACATCAGTGGTGACTTGACCTGGCTTTTTAACATCAGCGGTGACTTGACTTAACTCCTTAACATCAGCGGTGACTTGACTTGACTCCTTAACATCAGTGGTGACTTGACTTGGCTTTTTAACATCAGCGGTGACTTGACTTGACCCTTTAACATCAGCGGTGACCTGACTTGACTCTTTAACATCAGCGGTGACTTGACTTGACTCTTTAACATCAGCGGTGACTTGACTTGACTCTTTAACATCAGCGGTGACTTGACTTGACTCTTTAACATAGGCTGTGGCTTGACTGGGCTTTTTAACATAGGCCGTGACTTGACCTGGTTCTTTAACATCAGCGGCGACTTGACTTGGCTTGTGACTGGCAGCAATGATGCTACGGGGTGTTGTGGCCGCCATTTTGTGAGCGTGCTCTAGCGCAGCTGTGATCACACAATTGGGTGCGGTGTCTCGTTCCTCCGCGACCCCCACAGTGAACGAAGAGCCAACACATAGCAAAGCATAGTCCAGGAACTGACTGAGAGATGAACGGGGACCCTCACGGGTTAGCTGTGATTTCAGCGGCTGATTAATGCCCTCACAAAAGAAGTCTATGAGTACACAGTCCGGCAGATCAGAAAAATGGGCAAGGTCTAAGTATTCTTGTATATACTCCTCGAGTGGTCGCGAGCCCTGCCTGAGGTGTAACAAAATTCGTGCAATGTCCATACCTGGCCAATATCCACTAGAAAAGCCGCTGGATCCTTTGTGGGCCGAGTATTCTGTTATGGAGCTGACGAGACGTGAGACAGGCGGATCCATTTGCAAGGCTTTATTATTATACATGGTCAATACAGGCAGGGTCGGGCAGTAGCAAACAGGTATGGCATGGGCAAGACACAAGAATAATCCAAGGGCAAGCGAGGGTCGGCGATCGGCGTACAATATCCAGAGGGCTAGGCAAAGAGAATAAACTAAGAACACGGGCAGGAATCAGAACACAGGAATTCAAACTAGGTAAACTGGGAAACGCGTTGACTGTAGCTAGGCTAAACAATACTCGGCAGAGTGTGGCAGAAAGTCCAGAGTTTAAATAGTGTGTGTGTGTGTGTGATTGGAAGATGGTGATTGAGAGATGGTGAACAGGTGCAAGCGAGATAATAGTGAACAGCTGTGTGGGTGCAGTGAATGATGGGAAATGTAGTCTAAGAGTGATCTGTAACTGTGTGATGGGTGAGTGACCTCTAGAGGTGAATGAAGAGAAGTTCATGGCTTGGATTTGTGACAATGTTTAATTGATTAATTATTTTTTTATATATTTATTAAAAGTAATTTGATATTACATAAACACTTGATTGTAGTTAAACAGCATTTTTGCATATCTTATTGCATATTACAATTCAAACTGACTCTGTAAAAAAGAAAATAAAGTTGATGCTCTCCACTTTGCATCGCCAGACAGAAGTTATTATATGTTCCCAATCCATAATTAATTTGAATATGTCAATTAAAGAAAATTGCCCCTTAATTACCCATGTGCTGGTGAGAAAACCAGTGCCTCAGCAATCAGAAAGAAACCTAAATATACCCCAGACCCTTTGGGCTTGTCAAATTGATGGAATAATTATATCTGGAGTGGAAGGAAAGGCTATCTCCAGCAGAGTCTACAGTAGCTCTCGCAACACACATCGAGCTTGTGGGTGTGAAAAGTTTCACTTCAGAAATGAGGGCCAGCATTCAAGGAAATTGCTCTCCGATCAGGAGGTACATTCTGATTCAGCCGCTTCTGCATCTGGGCCCCGCTTTTAAATAAAACAAACGGAGTATTTCACATTACATCCACCAGATAAGAAATCATTTTTCATCAAAGAGTTTGTTTTATCTTTTATCATCCGGGCCCATTTTTTCTTTATTTATAAAGCTTGGCTGATACGACAAGTCTCACTGCTCCCGAGACCTTGACTGACCCTGCGTGAGAAAGGAAATTTAGAAGCAAATCGGCATTTGAGAACACGACAGTATGCACAACTCAGTCGTCACAGCCCCACATTAAACAGAAGCACATCGCCAAGTTAAATGAGTGCACGAATGCAGTCCCTGATATCGCAAACAAAGCCACCGCTGTTGTATTAATCTTTGATGAATGTCAAGTAATGCGACGCTGCTGAATTTCTCGCAGAAAACGCATTTCGGTGAGCCTTGAACCGTTTATTCTTTGTCAGTGTCGTCTGCAGAGACGGGAAACTTTTGATGAATGACCGAAGTCCCTTTGCTAATGGTGGAATTGGGCCGTACAAGATCCACATCCTATTGTGTGTCTAACAGTCAGAGTCACTGTTTCATTGCACAGAGAGGAGGAATTATGGAGGCTTTGCAAACCGGTTTAGGGATGTTTTGGTCTCTAAGAAGCTTTTCATTTGGACCGACCGTGTCTTTCTTCAACTAGCCATTGACCTATTGATGTGACTAAACAGTGTTTCCGCTAAAGGATTCAAATGTCATATGGAATCAATCATAATTACACAGTGACTTTCACTATGCATTTGTTCAGTGCCTATGCTTTGATTCTACAAGAATGGGTATTAAAACCGATATTAAAAAGATTCATCAAAGTCAATGGACTGTATTACAGCAGACAGAGTTAATGCTAAGTATTCTTTAACAGAGTGTGAAGCGCAGCCCAAACATTAAATGTAACAGTTTACTGGGATTAAGCAATATTACCACATTAACCTATGGTGCAGCATTTTTTTTTAACATTTCCATTTGCTTTTTCACACACACCTTGCATTTTGCATGTATAAGGGAAACGTTTTATCCTGAATGATGCACAGCACCCAGTGTGTCACAATCAGCATGTTTACATGCACAGTTATAATTGAGCTAAAGTGTATTTTTTTCATAGCCAAGGTATAGTCTTCATTTTCTGTCCAAATATACATATACATACTCTAAATAAAAGCATGCATATAAATATACTATTTGAAGGAAATTAATCTCCTTCTTATAAAAAAAAACTTAAAACATTTTGCACAATACCATTAAATTTGTGGGGGTCAATACTCTTTTTTCCAATAATTGAATACTTTAATTCAACAACAATGCATTCATATGATCAAAAGTGACAGTTTACTACATTGGTACAAAATTTTTTATTTCAAATAAATTCTGTTATTTTGAACTAATAACCAAAGAATCCTGAAAATATATATATCATGCCTCCCATAAAAATATTAAGCAGCACAACTGTTTTCAACATTGATAATAAGAAATGTTTCTTGAACACCTAATCAGCACATTAAAATGATTTCTGAAGGATCAAGTGACACTAACATTGGAGTAATGGCTGCTGAAAATTCAGCTTTGTCATCACAGGAATAAATTACAATTTTAAATATATTGAAATAGAAAACAGTTATATTAAAATGTAATAATATTTCACAATATTACTTTTTTATTTTATTAAACTACAGCCTTGGTGAACATAACAGACGTAATTCAATTTGTTTTTTTTAATCGTACGACAACTTTTAAACGACAGTACTGTATACATGCACTCTCGCAAATGAAGTATGGGTACTTTCTTTATGTGTCAATGCTGAAATTTCTCTGGGCTGCTGCGCAGAGGCCTTAGAACCTTGGAAGAGTCGTTGTTTATATGCTTTAGGTTCCTATTCTTACTAGTAAAATTGGTCCCAGCAGATCAAGTTCTACATTCTTGTGCACCCACGGTTCCTTGCTGCCTTTTTATGTGTTTGCTATTATTCCAGTTTTCGCCATTGTTACCAAGGAGACTTGGCTAATGTTCAGCGTGTTTAAATCCTTCCAAACTCTCAGTACAGCTGAGACATTGTTACTGTCCCTTTACGCTGGTTAACACCAGGCAAGAAACAACAAAAAGCCATGCTTGTTAGATAAGAAACAATTCACGCATTTACTCACCCTGATGTCATCTCAAACATCTATGATTTTCTATACGATGAAAGTGAATGAGGAGCTATCAAACTCCAAAAATGAAAATAAAACACCTTAACAGTAGTATAAAAGTAATATGACTTGCACTACAATTTCCCTAAAGGGTGCGCTATTTTCCAAAATCATCTGTGAAACAGAAACAGACCAAAGTTGTTACTACTTGCATTTTACTCTGTTCCTGTCAGTCCTCTGTTGTATGTTTCATGTGTTCCTGCCTCTTGTGTCCATATTTGGTTTGTTTCCTGTCCTCGTCTGCTGTGATTATTAGTTAATTCTGTTCCAGGTGTGTGTATGTGATTGTGTTGATTATCCCTGTGTATTTATAGTACTGTCTGTTCAGTTAGATTTCGTCTGGGGTGTATTCCAGAAAGCACGGTTAACTTACCGTCAGCTAAATCATGAACTTTTGGTTGATTAACCCCAAACCTTGCTTACTCGTGGTATGTGGTTCCAAAAATGCGTCCGGGAGTAAGTTCATTCAACTCAAGAGTATGTTCCTGGTTAAGACTCAAGACACTCTCAACAGAGCGACGAATCGACGAGTCACTATGGAAACGGACGCTAAGAAAGCATGCCATGCTGTTTCTTTCTTCTTCTTTTGTTCAATGGTTGTTTACATGCTTGGTGCATATCGCCACCTAATTGATAGTTGTGCAATTCTTTTTTTTCTTTTTCCGTTTAATCATTAATCCTTGAGAACATGAATTATATTGGTTGTTTGATGCTAATAATATATTAAGTCATATCAGATATTTTTATTATAGAAATACATTATAGAAAATGCTGATCCATGTGTGAGATGATAATATAAAATGTATATATATATATATATATATATATATATATATAATAAATAAATTAAGCATTACCTTGTCATAGTGTTTTAAAATTTATACAGATAACTGTTATATATGCCAATAAATATAATGACCATATTAGAATATTATATTATTTATTACTTATATTGGCGCTTTATCATTAACAAAACATATATATATATATATATATATATATATATATATATATATATATAAGAGGCTATATTACATAGTAATATTATATAATGTTGTTTGCTATCTGTCACGCCCACTTAAGTCTTGTCAGGAGATCACGCATGCGTTGATGGCTCTGAAGTGAACTAACCCTTGAACATAACCTGCTCCGGAGCAGGTTATCTTCAGAGAGCAAGTTACTGTGGTTACTTGCATACCCTGAAAGTTACCTCCGATTTTGGAACCGAAAGCTGAGGTTATCCGCTCGCTTATCCTCAAACATACCCGGGTATGTCACATAACCTGCTTTTTGGAATACACCCCTGGTCTACTCTTTACTCCCCGGTGTTTCTGTGAGTCTGCCCTGCCTTGTCCTGCCCTGATGTCTTTATTAAAGACTATTATTTTGAGTTTAATCCTCGTCTCCGTGTTCCTCGTTTCTCCCTGCTGTGTGCATCGTGACAGTTCCTCGCACAAAGCTTTTGCATGATTTGGAATATAGTGCAGAAGTAATATGGACTACTTTTTATGATACCTTTGCATCCCTTTTGAAGCCCGAAAGTTCCCATATCCATTTACTGTACCAGTATAATAAAAGGGCAACAAACACATTATTCAGTTTTTCTTTGTGTTTTATAGAAGAAAGCAGGTTCCTCTTTCCAGCTTGAGATGTTGGGATAGTCTCCAGCATCCCTGAGACCACAGGACACGCAGTTTGGAAAATGCAAGAATGGATGAAGAACAAAGTCCTACCTACTGGTTTGGAATGACATGAGGGTGAGAAATGATGACAGAATTTTCATTTTTTGGGTGAACTATTCTTTTAAAGGTGAAGAGATGATAACACGTAAGACAAAACTCTTACCGCAGAGTTTGAGGCAGTTCACAAGCATGAGTGACCACAGTTTATGTAGATTCATCTGCATGACATCAGACATGCTGGCCAAGCCTCGCAAGCTGTTAAAAAACTTGGCTTTTGTCCTTTCATTTTCAGCAACGAGGGTGCAACAGCCAGAACTGGACAGAGAGCCAGAAAGAGTGTTTGAATATTCATTAAACTGGTCATTAGAGAGCTGGCTTGGCGTCTAATAAACCAATCAGACCTAATGAATTTGATGTGCAAAGCCTCAGTCTTCAAGAAGGCCCCACACCTTGAGGGAGGAGACTCCAAGCAGAGGAGATTATATGAGGCTGAATCAGTGGCGGCGTTTCACAAAACCATAGGGTATGGTGCACGAGGGGGGTTAATAAATATATCAAATAAATAAAAATCCCACGGCACACTGAAGCACTGAAATATAGGGAGGGGGAGGGGGTTCTCAGTAATCAAACACTGCGTCGTCAGAGTTGGCATTGTGGTTTTATCAGACACTTGCACTTAACATTATATGAAAATCAAGCTAAAATGGAGTTAGAAAAGGTTTTTGACCAGCGAATGACGGAGATCTGTGTTTTGTCCATTTGCTTTTGCAAAACCTTCAAACAGACATGAGGAAGACCAATAGCACTGATTTAAAATGATAATAACAAAATATTATAGAGATATGAAGTTTGGATAATTTTCCACAGCACTGACTGGGCTAGGGTATGGCAACTGCCATACTCCGCCATACGGAAACGCCGCCCCTGGGCTGAATGAGAGCAATTGAGAGTGAAAGGAGAATGAGTTAAACTGCAGCAGACTATGTTGTCTTTTGAGTATAACTGAAAAGGTTAACATGCTCACCGCCTGAATCATGCAACAAACAAATTGTAGAATAATGAATGGGAACCTTAAACAGTGCAAAATTGGTGGTTTTGAACAGCATGTGAATTCAAAACAAGTGTGGGTATATAAGCTATATATAGATTTGTTCGGCTTGTAATCCGGCCTATTTGATGCTGTCACTATAGAGATCCTAACTTCATTTGTGGTATATAATTATCAGTGTGAAAAACATGCCTGTGGTGACAAACTCGGCAAAATGATTCTACGTTGCTTCTTGCACATCCGGCAACTTTCAAAGTGAAATGTCCAGTGAGTGGTGCTAAAAGATTCTGAAACAAAATAAAAGAATAATGCTAAAATATTAATGATACACTATCCTATATTGAACCCTACACTAAACCCAATTGATAATATTAACAAAAGCAAACGTAAGATACAAATGTCTAGATTATGTGTCCAACATGCTACCCAATGAAAGTTTCCCTTATAGGCGAATCAATCTTACAGTAATACATTTGTAAAACCACAGTAACGGTTCTCCATTCTTTCCCATTTGAACATACCTAAAAAAAAAAAATAGATGAGTCAGTGAGGGAGTCATTGTGAACTCATTAATGGCTCTCAGTTTACTGACTCAGCCAGTCTGAATCAAACCACTTACTAATGACTGTCAGAGAAGTCACGTTGTCACAGCCTCCTCCATCACCACAGTCATCTACAACCACTTACACCCGAACTCACTCACCTGTGTTCTAATCACCTGCACCTGCCGCTCCCCAATCAAGCCACCTTCAAGAGCACGCTGCATCCAGTCCATCACTATCTGGTCTACCGTTCACTACCCCGAACTGTACCTGACTCCCTTGTGCTACTAACCGGTTTATACTTACCTTCCAGTTTCCAGACGATACCCTGTGTCACTCCAGCGATTCTCCCACGTTGCTCCCCTTCGTTCCTGGACTCCTCCGCTTCCACTATCCTGCAAAGATATAGACTGTCAGGTATCAGCAAAGCTTTCTAAGGACTGGTTTCAGTATTCACACTCACCTGCCGTTGCTCTCCACGATCTCCCAGCTCCTGTTTGTCAATAAACCTGCTTGCTATTCACTTACCTGTTTGTCTCTGGCCCGTTTGTGACAATGACAAAGTATTTTTTTTTTTTTTTGGATTGTAATTTATGTTGTGGAACAAATGTTCACTACAGACTTTTCTTTTTATAAATCTAAAAGCATTATTGGAAATTCTTGAGGGAAACCACTGGTCAATTGGACGTCTGGGTTGGCAAATGGACTTTGTGCCTGTACAGTTCTAATTACTAGCAAAAACCACAATTAAATCTGAAGAGGATTAGATTGACTGACTACAAGGAACGGAAAAACAAAGCAAGACAAGAAGGCTCTCAAGTCTTCATATTAGCTCTTGCTCGGTATATTTCTGGACATGCCAATCTTAGTGGACAAGGACACTGTTAAAATGTACCAGTGATGCAATACTGGTAACGTATGTTGCCAAAAGGAGCGAGGGAATCTCTCTCTCTCTCTCTCTCTCTCTCTCTCTCTCTCAGAGCTTTCACGTGGAGAGGGTGATTGTTTGGGTTTTTCTGCCTTATACTACTTGATTTCCTTTCTCAGTAATAATATAAATATTTTGAATTTATTAATTTTTGTTTGTTTTTGGAGTTTTTTTGTGTGAACTGGTAGTGGAGTTTGTGTGGGAATAGGATGGCGTCCTCCTCAGCGGGGGTGACGCCACCTGTTTCCCTTCGTCATGGCGTCAGGTGTGTTCCAGTGAACGGTGCGACTGTGGAAGATGTGCTGATGGCTGTTGGAGAGGAGATTGGATATGAGGATATTTTGTCAGCTTCACGTATGAACAAGGCTGTGGTGGTTTTTGTGAAGGAGGAGGTTCAAGTGAGTCGTTTGATAAGCAACGGAATTGTGGTAAGTGAAGAATTTGTTGTTTCACCACTTGCTACGCCGACCACTAAGGTAACTATATCTAATGTGCCTCCGTTTATTTCGAATGATGAAATAGAAAGAGGACTCTCGCGCTACGGAAAGTTTGCTAGCGCGATTAAGTGCTTTCACTCGGTTGTAAAAATGAAGCGTTAAGACATGGAATGTCCTTTAGAAGACAGGTATTCATGTTTTTGAACGAACCGGATCTTGATGTGTCTTTTAGAGTGTTGTATGAAGGAAAGGCTTACATGATTTATGCTAATACCGGGAGTTTGAAGTGTTATGAATGTGGGGATGTTGGTCACAAAAGGTTAACATGCCCACATAAAGCTGGAATCAGTGGGGAGACCGCCGGGCCTAGTACTGCAGCAGTGAATGGAGCAGAGGACGCGTTGCCTCCGGTTGTGGAGAAGAGTGATGTTCAAATTGTTAAACAGTCTGAAAGTGTTACTGATAATGCTCATGATGAGGAAGTTGTTGCTGGAACAGAATTAAATGAAAATGGTGTTCTGAATGATAATATGAGTGACCAGGTGTATGGTGAGGCAGTAAGTGCTAACGTTGACATTCTAAAGGGTGAAGAAAATTGCGATGCAAAGGATGATGATACGTTTTCTGAGATTTCTGATATGGGGTCACAGATAGCTGGAGAGGTGTATACTTTACAAGAAATAAATGACTTTCTGGATACCACATTTGGCAAGACTGTTGATGTGAGATTTTTTTTTTTTCCTGATACGGAGAAATTCGTCAGTTAAGTGTTGTTGTTTCAAAGAACAGTAAGCTATGAGGCTTTGGATAAGAAAAAGAGATTTCGTCTGAAGAAGATGGTAACAAAATTACGAAAAGAAATTTGTTTTTTTAGAAACATCAAAACGACTAAATCTCACATGGTGTCTTTTACTCTTTGCTATCTTTTTTTGTCCTTTTCCACTCTGCCTATTTTTTTCATATGGATGCTTTGAAGGTGGGTTCTCTAAATATTAATGGGGGAAGAGATAGGGGTAAATTAACATTGATTTCAGAATTAAGTATTAAAAGATAAATGTTTCTTTTTTACAAGAAACGCATACAAATAAGGATAATGCAATTGAATGGGGTATGTGGTGGGAGGGCAAATTTGCTTTGAGCCATGGAACACATAAGGGGCCATTCACATATTGCGTCTTTTGCGCGCTCAAGTTCGTTATTTCAAATGTAGACGCGCGGTATGCGCGCTCATAATGGAAGCGACTCGGTCGTTTTTTCCAGGTGCGTCCGCGCCGCATCGAGATAAAAACATCTCAACTTTTCAGAATGCCGCAAGCGCACAGCAGGTCATGTGACAAGAACCAACCAATCAGCTTCATCCTTTCACGTAACAACATTGAAAGCTCAGCCAAGATGAAGGAACAGCTGATCATAGCTGTACGTGGATAGTCATTTTTAAATAAATATAGTAGCAGAGCTACTGCAATCGATTTTTAGTGCTGGAAATCCATTTTATTCTTTGCTGAAACTTCCACGTCTTCAAGGAGAGCGCAGTTCATGGTTGCTTAGCAATGGCAGACGCCAGGGGAGCGCAAGCTACAGAGCGCTTTGAAAAGGAGAAAGCGACGCGTCTAGCGTTTTCCACGCGTTTTTAGGCGCGACATGTGAACAGCCCCTAATAGTGCTGGGGTAGCTACTTTATTTTCTGCAAACATGAATGTTGATATTTTAAATGTTGAAGAAGTTGTTGAAGGAAGATTATTATTAACACAAGTTGAATATGAGGGAATTATGTTTGTGTTTGTTAATGTTTATGGCCCTGAGAGGCAGAATTTTTTTTATGATTTTAAGAAATGTTATTAAGAAGTATGATGATGGTGTGTCTTGTAATTGGGGGAGACTGGAATTGCACAACAGATTTTACAGTTGACAGGAATGGGGAGGAGCCTTATAGTCAATCAAGTGTTACATTGTTAAAAAATTATGCATGAGTTTCAATTAACAGATGTTTGGAGAACAAGAAATATAGGAATTAGACGGTATACATGGTTGAACGTGTGTGATGATAGGGTTTGCGGTGCAAGGTTGGATAGATTTTATTTGAAGAAGGTGTGGAACAACAAAGTAATGGATGTTTGTATCTCTCCAAATGGTTTTTCAGACCACCATATGGTTATCTTGGTTTTGAATGTAAAGAAAACATTAAAATCTAATTACTATTGGCATTTGAATGTTAAATTATTAAATGACAGTTGTTTTTGTGAAAATTTTAAAGTTTTTTGGAATAATTGGAAGTTGAAGAAGTCATCATTTGAAAATTTGTATCAATGGTGGGATGTGGGTAAAGGAAATATAAGACTATTTTGTCAGAATTATGCTTTTCATACATCAACTATGGTTAAAACAACAGTACAAACTTTACAGAAGGACATTCAGTTGTTAGAGAAACATCTTGAAAGCAATAATGAGAGGATACAGGGTGATGTATTAAACAAGAAAAAACAAGAGCTAAGTTCCCTTTTAAAGGAGCAAGCAAAGGGAGCATTGATAAGGGCTAAGTTCTGCTCTATCAAAGATATGGATGCCCCGAGTACTTTCTTTTTTTAATCTTGAAAGAAACTGTGTGCGTCAAAAAACAGATGTGTCACCTTTGTCGTCAGGATGGATCAGTAACATCAAATCCAGTTGAAATGAGAAAGATGGCAAGGGATTTTTATAAGCAGTTATATAGTGCTGAGAACTGTGATGCTGTAAGTGCTGATGATTTGTTCAAAGATCTACCTCAGCTTGGGGATGAACAGAAAAGGACACTGGACACGTTAATTACTTTTAAAGAACTTGCAGAAGCAATGCATGAGCTACATGTTGGACGTAGTCCTGGAATTGATGGGATACCTGTGGACTTTTATCAGAATTTCTGGGATACAATAGGACAAGATTTTTATGAAGTGTTGTTAGACTGTATTAGAAGTAAAACCCGGAGAAAAAAAAAAAAAAAAGAAAAGTAAAACCCTTCCTACAAGTTGTCGCCGAGCAGTTTTGTCCTTGCTCCCAATGAAAGGGGACTTAGGACTTCTCAAGAATTGGAGGCCAGTCTCTTTATGTTCTGATTATAAAATCATTTCAAAATGTTTAGCCAATAGAATTAAACACTGTCTAGACTTATTGGTTCACAATGATCAAACTTATTGTATACCTGAAAGATCTATAATGGACAATCTTTTTTTATTGCGGGATGTAATTGGTTTTAATCAGTCTAATCATGTCAATATTGGAATTCTGTCATTGGATCAGGAAAAGGCATTCGACAGAGTTGATCATGAGTATCTTTTTAATGTTTTGAAGAATTTTGGGTTTGTTGATGATTTTGTATCTTATATTCAGTTATTGTGTAGTAATGTTTTTGTTATGGTCAAAGCAGGTGGTGGATTAAGTGCACCAATACCTGTCACGAGAGGGATAAGGCAAGGTTGTCCGCTTTCTGGACAGTTATATAGTTTGATGATTGAGCCATTGTTGTGTAGATTGAGGAGGGTTCTTAAAGGAATTGTAATTCCTAGTTTAAATGATAATTTTAAATTATTTTTGTCAGCGTACGCTGATGATATTACTGTTTTTGTTTTTGGAGACAGGATGGTTTGAAAGCATTAGGCGTTTTTTGGGGGAATGACAATTTTCAAAAGAAAAATTGGGAGGGTCTGCTGGAGAAGGTGTCTGCTAAATTGTCAAAATGGAACTGGCTATTACCACAATTGTCCTATAGAGGGAGAGTTCTGGTTATTAACAATCTGGCTGCATCAATGTTGTGGCATAGGACTATTGTTTTGGAGCCACCTGAAGAACTTATTTCTAATATACAAAGGATATTTGTTAATTTCTTTTGGAGTGGACAGCATTGGATCCGTGCAGCAGCACTCTATTTACCAGTTCAAGAGGGTGGTCAAGGCTTGGTGAACGTGAGGAGTCGGATCCGGGCATTTAGGATACAAGCTGTACAGAGACTCCTTTATAACAAAGATGTGGCATGGGCCAAAACTGCAAGTGTTTTTTTTGAAGCAGGCAGGTGGACTTGGTCTTGATAGACATCTGTTTTTAATGATGTTGGAAGAGGTAAGCTTGTCAGAGCTTCCGCTTTTTTATAGGTCTATGCTACTGACATGGAGAACAGTTTTTAGAGTGGAACGAGATGTGGATGATCAAGGATACTGGACTCCAGAGGAACCCCTGTTTTTTAATCCAATGATTCAGACAAGGCTGTTGTCTTCTGTAAGTGTGAGGACATGCTTGCTGAGGAATGGTGTGATGAAGCTTGGACATCTTCTAGATGAGAGGGGATGGAAATCAACAGAGGCACTTCAAGAAATGACAGGTTTGAAGTCTGTACACCTTGTCTCAAAATTGAAGGAAGAAATCTGTAATGCATTACCTAGAAGCTGCAGGAACTGGATTGGACTGAGCTCAACACAGGACATGAGAAATGTGCAAAATTTTCCTGAAATAAGAGTTTCACCTGTCATAAATGAGGAAGATGAAGGTGAAGATGTGGACTCAAATTTATCTTTTAAGACTCCTCAGTTACACTTTTTTAAAGATGCATCTAAGAAGGCTATATATTATACTTCAGTTAAAGTCATACATCGAGAATTGTTAAAGAGACAAAGTTGGCAATTTGGAAAACAAGAAAGAATAAAGGTTTACAGCTTGCTACAGTGGACCCTGAAATGATGTTTCAATGCTTGGTAAAAGGAAGACTGAAAATTGAGTTTGCCTATTATAGGCTTATAAATAATGTTGTATTTTTTTGTGATGTATGGGGTGTTAATGAGGTTCTTTGTATAATTCATGATGATCAACTTGTAGTGAACTTTTAAGGTTGTAAATTGTACTTTTTATTTATTGAAAAGTGATGTAAGTTTCATAGAGTAATAAAGTGCTTGTTAAACCTCTCTCTCTCTCTCCCTCCCTCCCCCTCTCTCTCTCTCTCTCTCTCTCTCTCTCTCTCCTCTTTATTGGCATGACTTGCACAGTATTGCCAAAGCAGTGTCCATTACACGAACAAGCATAGAACAATAGATCTGTTAAATATGTACATACTCTCTTTTTTTTCACAAACAAGAAAAATATTTAAGACATTGTTAAACAAAAAACCTTTGTACAACATGTAAGAAATGATCTTGCTTCAGTTTTGTCCACTGGCTGACAGTCTTAGTTTGTGGCAGGCTGATACATATCTTGCTGCTGTTGTGATCATTTTGGAATTTTCCCCTAAAATGTGACTTCATTTTTCTGCATTTGGTAATGTCATAAAATTTGGTTTAATTTGTTGGAATTTGTGGAAATATGCCGCTCTAATGTTGTGATAGTAATCACAGTGCAGTAAGAAATGTTCCTCTGTTTCCAGCTCTTTCTGCGAGCACAGTGAACACAGTCTCTGTTCTCGTGGCTGCCATCTTTGTCTGTGTCGTCCTCTCTATATAGCCAGACAGTGATCGCTCAGTCTGTACTTCGTTAGTGTCTTTCTTAATTTGTGATATTTTATACAGCTCAGGTATTCTGCTGGTTTGTAGTCTCTTTTCAGGTGTAAATACAGCTCCATCTTTTGTTTTAGTGGCATCTTTCCAATAGGCGTGGGTTGTGTTGTGCTGGTTTGGGTGTAGTTTGAGTACCAGCTGTAAAAGTGCACTCTTCTGCAGGTTCTGCTCCTGCCACTGCAGAGTTTGAGCCTGGTAAGAGCTCGGATCACTGCATTTCAGGTGCTGGTGGAATTTCACAGCTCTCTTTTGAATATTAATTAATAGTGGGTATTGTCCTAATTCAGCTCTGCACGAGTTGTTTGGGGTCCCTCTGTTAACTTTTAAGATGTTTTTACAAATTTGGGTGTAACTCGCTGCCATGTAGTGCAATTGGTTCGATTATTGCTTTTAGGATTTTTAGCCATGTTTGAATTGGAATTTAATACTGAATTGTATTTTTGATCATGTAGAAGACTCTTAGTGTCTTTGCTTTCAGTGCATTCACAGCCAGATTGAAGTTTCCCGTTGAGCTGATTTTTAGTCCCAGATAGGTGTATTCATGGGTGTGTTGAAGGACCTGGTTTCTTGCTCTGAAAGTGTATTTATTTTCCTTAAACCTGGGTCTCTTTTGAAAAATCATTATTTTTGTTTTTGTTAGATTAATCTTAAGAGCCCATGTTTGACTGAATGTCTCTATGATGTCAAGGAGCTGTTGTAGTCCCTCTTTTGTTTTTGACAGAATGACTAGATCATCTGCAAAGAGGAGACATTTGATTTCTGATTCAGTTAGGGTTGGGCCGGGGGCAGTCAAATAGTTTAATTCTTTGGCTAATTCATTTATATAAATGTTAAACAGAGTGGGGCTCAATGGACAACCTTGTCTAACTCCTCGTCGTTGAGCGAAAAATTCTGTTCTCTTGTTCCCTATTTTTACAGCACATATATTGTTTTTATACATGGTGCTGATTAAATCGAAAGTTTTCCCTCCAATCCCATTTTCCAGTAGTTTTAGAAAGAGTCCTTCATGCCAGATTGAATCAAAAGCTTTTTCAAAGTCAATAAAGCAAGCAAAGATTTTGGTTTTGTTTTGGTGCACATGCTTATCAATGATAGTGTGGAGGGTATAAATGTGGTCAGATGTTCTGTGTTTGGGCAGAAATCCAATTTGACTTTTCTCCAAGATTTTGTGGGTTTTGAGAAAGTTTTGTAATCGTATGTTAATAATCGAACAGAATATTTTTCCCAGGTTGCTATTGACACATATGCCTCTGTAATTGCTTGGCTCAAAATTATCTCCTTGTTTAAAGATGGGTGTAATTAGGCCTTGATTCCAGGTGTCTGGAAAATATCCTACACTCAAAACAATATTGAATAATTTGGTTATTGCAGTTTTGAATTTGTCATTTGTGTATTTGATCATTTCATTTAATATTCCATTAATGCCACATGCCTTGTTGGGTTTCAGTGTATGTAGTCTGTCTGTTAGCTCATTTACTGTGATCGGGAAATCCAGGGGATTCTGATTGTCTATAATTTTTTCTTTCAGGATTTCTAATTTGGTTTTTATTTCATTTCGAGCAGGATTTGTTTCAATTGTTTTGTACAGATTTTCAAAGTGTGTCCTCCATATGTTCTCATTTTGAATGGCCAATTCTTCCTTTTGTGGTCTATAGAGAGTGTTCCAATTGTTCCAAAAGTTATTGGTATTTATTGATTCCTCCAATGTTTGAAATAATTGTTCTGTATGCTCTTCCTTTTTTGCTTTTAGAGTTTGTTTGTACACTTTAGGGCTTTTCACACTTGAAATTGTTAACCCTGGGTCATCCTAAACCCCGGATAAGCAGAATCCTGGGTTATCTGTAGTCACGTTTCACACTGCTCATACTATACCTGGGGTTCACTGTTAATCCTGGGTATTCATTAACAGACCTTTCACACTGTACATTCCTAAACCCCGGGTTAATGTTCTTATTTGCATATTTGCGGTGCCACTGTCACTGATTGGACGAACAGCAGGCAACCTGTTTACACGGCTTTTCCCGCATCTTGCCAGTTATTAAAAACGTCGCCGCTTATGTCTTTAGATCAGCGAAGATTGAGGAACAGCTGATCATAGCTGCAGGGATAGCCATTTTTAAATAAATTTAGTAGCAGAGCTACTGCAAGCGATTTAGTGCTGGAAATCCATTTATCCTTTGCTGAAACTTCTGCGTCTTCATGAAGAGCGCAGGTCATGGTTGCTTAGCAACGGCAGATGCCATGGGAGAGCAAGCTACACAGCGCTTTGGAAAGAAGAAAGCAGCGCGCTTAGCGTTTTAAATGTGTTTTAGGCACGACATGTGAACGGCCTCATGAGACGCACAAAGCCAAGAAAACAAGTACAAAGTACAAAAGAAAGAAAACAAGGAGCAAAGTATGTGAATATTTCTTTGAATTTCTTTTAAGTGTGGAGAGACTAACGTTTACTTGTACAGTAGTGTAAGAATAATACCGTCTCCTCATCACTCCAGTTCACACGCTTTCCGCCTTTTGATATTTCTTCTCACTGGCTGCTGTTTACACGACGCGCGTTTGACGTGACACAAGCCTCGCTGCTCAATTTCTGATTGGCTGTCTGTTGCCAAGCGTCCAGCAGCAACAAGCAAACACCGCTCCGTTTCACACTGAACAAATTTAGCACCGCAATGCAGAGTTAACACCACAAATGCGGTGCTAACCCTGCTCCGGAACAGGGTTTCATTACCCCGGGTAAAATGCGGTGCTAACACCGCTTTCAAATTACAGGTGTGAAACGTGTCTTTACCCAGGGTTAAAAGCGGTGTTTAGAACGACGATAACCCGAGGTTAAGCGCAGTGTGAAAAGCCCTTTTAAGAGCTTCATGATATTGAAGGTGGAGTTCTTGGTTATCAGGATCTCTGTGTTTTTTATTTGATAGATTTCGTACTGTCGTTCTAATTATTTTACACTCATCATCAAACCACTATTCATTGGTGTTTTTGGTTTTCTTTTTGATTTTTTCAAATTGCACGTGGATGCTGATTGGTGGAATATATCTGTAATGTCCTTTAGTGCCAGATTTATGCCTACTTTATTTTGTGGATATGTGTTAATTATAAATTTTAAAATAGTTTGACTTTCTATTGCACTTTGATAGTTTTCTTTGCTGTTTTTTGTCCATTTGTAGGATTGATGTAGCCTTAGTAAATGAGAGGGATGTCTGCATATTTCATTGTTTTGAGTTGGTTTTAGATGGTGTAATTTTACAGTGGTCTGACAGAGGTGTTTGAGGACTGACTGTGAATGCTCTGAGATGCACTTGATCAATGTCTGTGATAAAATAATCTACAGTACTGTTACCAAGAAAATAATTAAAGGTATAACAACCAAAAGAGTCTCCTCGTATGCGACCGCTCACTATTACAGGCCCAGTGATTGACAAGAGCTGTAGTAGGCTTTTCCCACTTTTGTTTGTGAAGTTGTCATATTTTTTTCTGAGGTGATATGAGGGCAGAGAGTGGCAGGTGTTTGTAATATATTTGTCTCCTTGTGTGTTGACAAAGTCTCTGTAACGGGGCAGACCAGACGTGAGGATCCAAGTGCAAGCTTTTATTTACAGGCATGGTCAATCACAGGCAGGGTCGAACAAACAGCAAACAGGTATAGAGAGGGCAAGACAGAAGAGTACTCAAAATAAATAGGCGTGGTCGGCGATCGGCGTACAATATCCAAGGGGCTTGACAGAAGGGGTAATCCAGGTACGAAAGGAATAATCCAAACGAGATGCAAACAGAGTCCAAAGGGCTAGGCTAAGGGTAAATCCAGGAAAACACGGGCAAGAATCAAAACACAGGAAAACACAAAAGGCAAGGCAAAACTATGACAACTACGTGGGCTCCATAGAGTAGCTATCTCTTGGAGAGTGATAAACGCTAAACAATACTCGGCAGAGAGCAAGAGAAAGTCCAAGGCTTATAAAGAGTGTGTGATTGGGTGATAGTGATTGTGTGATAGTTCTCAGGTGTGAGCGTGATTAGTGTAATCAGCTGTGTGTGTCATCAGTGCAATGGATGATGGGATATGCAGTGTAGTGCAAGAGTCCATGTGGGTGACCTCTGGTGGTGAGTGAATGAGTGAACGGAAGTTCATGGAACGGATTTGTGACAGTGCCCTCCCACAAGGAGCGGCTTCCAGATGCTCCTATACAATCCAGGAGGGCGGTGGAGCAGAGGCGGAACAGGGGGAGGGACGGAGGGCCAGGTCCATGTGGAAATGGAGAGACTGGGCATTGAAGCAAAGCGGACCACCACGGCGGAGCAGATGACCACCAGACGAAGCAGAAGACCACCAGAACGGGACAGAAGACCACCAGAGCCAGACAGCCGGCCTCCACGGCAGAGCAGGAGCCCACCAGTGCGGAGCAGACAGGGCAGGAGATCTCCACGGCAGAGCAGGAGCCCACCAGTGCGGAGCAGACAGGGCAGGAGACCTCCACGGCGGAGCAGACAGGGCAGGAGCCCACCAGTGCGGAGCAGACAAGGTAGGAGACCTCCACGGTGGAGCAGACAGAGCAGGAGAGCACCATGACGGATCAGAGGAGCACCACGGCGGAACAGGTGACCACCACGACGGATCAGGAGAGCACCACGATGGAGCAGTCTGATCAGGAACCCACAGCAGAGATTGGAGCCTAGGAGAAACTGAGACACACAAAACCGAGAGAGCATAGACGGTCTCAAGGACCGGGGCAGGGAACACAAGTCCATCAATATTAACCCTGTCACCACCACTGTGACCATTTATGAGCTGCCTGCCTTTCTGGTTTCAGTTAAACTTGATTCTGAGCCTACTGTCAGTTCTGATTCAGTCTGTAAATCTGATGTTAAACCTATTGTCAGTCTAATTTCTGCGAATGGGACCCGAGTATTCTGTAATGGGGCAGACCAGACGTGAGACGTGCGGATCCAAGTGCAAGCTTTTATTTACAGGCATGGTCAATCACAGGCAGGGTCAAACAAACAGCAAACAGGTACAGAGAGGGCAAGACAGAAGAGTACTCAAATAAATAGGCGTGGTCGGTGATCGGCGTACAATATCCAAGGGGCTTGACAGAAGGGGTAATCCAGGTACGAGAGCAATAATCCAAACGAAATGCAAACAGAGTCCAAAGGGCTAGGCTAAGGGTAAATCCAGGAAAACACGGGCAAGAATCAAAACACAGGAAAACACAAAAGGCAAGGCAAAACTATGACAACTACGTGGGCTCCGTAGAGTAGCTATCTCTTGGAGAGTGATAAACGCTAAACAATACTCGGCAGAGAGCAAGAGAAAGTCCAAGGCTTATAAAGAGTGTGTGATTGGGTGATAGTGATTGTGTGATAGTTCTCAGGTGTGAGCGTGATTAGTGTAATCAGCTGTGTGTGTGTCGTCAGTGCAATGGATGATGGGATATGCAGTGTAGTGCAAGAGTCCATGTGGTGAGTGGGTGACCTCTGGTGGTGAGTGAACGGAAGTTCATGGAACGGATTTGTGACAGTCGGGTTCATTTCCAGTTCTGGCATTTAAGTCGCCACATATTAAAACATTTCCTTTTGTCTGGAAATGGCAGATCTCGTCTTGCAGGATAGAAAAGGTTTCTTCATTGTAATAGGGAGATTCTGCCGGGGGCAAGTATGTGGCACACAAGAATATGTGACGGTCTGTGGATACAATATCCTTTGGGATTTTTAGCCAAATGTATGATTTTCCGATTTTTATAGATTTGATTGAGTCTATGAGTTCTGTTCTGTACCATATCAGCATTCCCCCTGAGTTTCTGCCCTGTGTCACCCCTCGCAGTTTGGTTGATGGTAAAATGATTTATCTAAACCCAGTTGGGCAGCCAGTGGACAAATCTCTTACATTCCATGTTTCTTGTAGTATTATAATATCAGAATTCTGAATTTCTCTTTTGAAATCTGAATGTTGGCTCTTAACACCAAAAATGGAGGACCTAAGTCCTTGAATATTCCAACATGAGATTTTTAAGGAATATGAGCCCATTAATCACCTTTGTTATTTCAAAAACAAGACAAACATCAGTATGCTGAATTGACAGATCAAGTAGAATATTTTAAATATTATGATACATATCTGAGAATATATCCATATATAGATTTTTTTTTCAAAAATACATTAAATAATGAGCTCTCTTTTAAGAGGTTCTTTTTAGAAATAAATATATAAATAAAAAAAAACACACACTCTCTCTCTCTCTCTCTCACACTTCCGGTGTGATTGCAGAGGGTGAGTGAACGGATTGGTGTGAGTGCGGGTGGCTCTGTGTGAGTGATCTTTTTTTTTTCTTCTGTTTTTTCATGCTTGTGCTTTCTCTAGTGGTGGGTTCTTGGTGCTGTTGTTCCTGCTTTATTTTTGGGCTGCTTACTGCCTGCTTTTTCAGGGAGGTATGTCGGCCCAAAGTGTGAATTTGAGCTCGCTTATGTGGCGTCATGCTGTTAAAGTGGCGTCCGCGGCGAGTGTTGAGCAATGTTGCTTGGCTATTGGTGAGTTTGTGGGGCTTGAGTCTATTTTATCTGCATCTAGAGTGAATAACGCAGCTGTTATTTTTCTTGACAGTGTTGATAAAGCAAACGTTGTTGTTGAGCATGGAGTTAATGTTGGCGGCGAGTTTATTCCTGTCCTTCCCCTCTCATTACCATCTAAGAGAGTTACTTTATCGAATGTTCCCACGTTTATGAGTGATGATATTCTAACTCAGGCCCTGTCTCGTTACGGAAAACTGATGTCACCAATCGGTCTTTGTCAGGTGGCGTCACACTCACGAGAATCGAAGTGCATTTTGGGTATCGCCGCCATTTGTAAGGTATCAAAGCCGAGGTGTTCTGTAGTTGGAGAATTGTCATTTTCATTTGCTTTAAAATGGTACGTTCTTGTTGTGTTAAAGTCTGCAATAGTGAATTAAATGATAGAAAAGGTCAAAAACTCACCACGAAGAAAGATATTTTAGGTTTCACACTTGAAAAAAGACAAAACAACAAGAATCGTCGGTGCGTTGGATGGCCTGGGTTGCAGCAGTGATACGCAAAATCATCATATTTGCCAACATATCTCCGTTTATGTTCGTTTACCCTCGACATTTTCATAAAGGTAAGTAAGAGATTTTTTAGATGTGCTTATTTTCTGTTTTCTGAAGTAGCCAACATTATATTCACATGTTATTTAGGGTTATTAAACCGATAACCAGGGAGCGGGTGAGCAGAAACGGGTCATGTACCATGAAATGTCTTGCAATCGTTTTATGCATAGGTGTAAAGAGTTATTTTATTTCACAAATGTTACTGAAATTAAATATTGTTTTGGGGGGTGTGTAATTTAAATTAAATACTTCACTAAAATACATTTTCTAATGTTTCTCATTTTTATTTCTTACAATTTTAAAAAGTACTGACTACATGTTTGTACATTTTCATTTCATATACTTAGGATAGGTGTGACTAAACAGTAAGTGGGAGCAGTTAAGAAAAAAACACATTGCAGCCAGCTGAGACGATGACCCACCAGGCTGGAGGAGATGGTCAGCTACACACTGAAGGCTGGGGGAGATGGTCAGCTACACACTGAAGGCTGGAGGAGATGGTCAGCTACACACTGAAGCCTGGAGGAGATGGTCAGCTACACACTGAAGGCTGGAGGAGATGGTCAGCTACACACTGAAGCCTGGAGGAGATGGTCGGCTACTCACTGAAGGATGGAGGAGATGGTCGGCTACACACTGAAGGCTGGAGGAGATGGTCGGCTACTCACTGAAGGCTGGAGGAGATGGTCGGCTACTCACTGAAGGCTGGAGGAGATGGTCGGCTACACACTGAAGGCTGGAGGAGATGGTCGGCTTCACACGACACCACTCAGTGTCACTAACTGAATGTAACTTGTGTGTGCGCAGAAGAAAACTGACTGCTGTGGTGTAAACTCAGGATGTCTGATAGTTTTTCAGTGATCTTAAAGTAAAGCAATATACAGGTATGCCAAACTTGGGAACCTTTATTACATGGGTTCTCAACTCCTTTGGACACAGAAAAGCAATGATAGATTGTTTTGAGATTTCCACAGAGAAACCATTCAGTGTGTGTCAAAATGTCTTCTACCTACAAGCACTATTTAGTATTTGACAGATCGTCTAGCACTTCTAAGAATCCATGCAGAAGGGTCATCAGAAATGTTTGGCAGAAGCATCAAATCATCTTCTTCTTCTTAATTTATTCAGCTTTCTTTGTAGTACTTGCACTTTGTCCACTTAAGAAAACTGTGCTTATGATTCATCATGCTTTTCACATCTTCTGTTATTAATTTTGAAACTGATTTTTAACACAGTTTTGCATTAATAAATTATGTATAATGCCATTTTCATAAATGTGTTTTTGATTGTCTCCTTGTTATTAGTACTTATCAGTACTTGTTATCAGCCAAATGAAGTATAGAAAATTTTGAACAAACAGGGTAAGGTTTAATGATAGAGACTCACATGATGTAATTACATACAATTGTGCACATTTTGTGTGCAAATCGATGGTAGACAAAAACAGAACATATAAGTTTTTATACTGTAAACAAGAATCATATATCCAGCGAGGTTGGAGGCAGCGATGCTGGCGGCACTCAAGTTTTTGCATCAGGTAGAATGGATCAGTGTTAATTGTTAATCATCAATGACAAATTATATAAATTACGGTTCCTAAAAAAATTTTTATCTCGGAGATTATCTCGGTACCGTATCTACTTGGTTTGCTTCTGCTTCTGTACGGCTCTGTACACTTTCAGTTCACTGCTCAATGCAACGATACCTTCAAAATGGCGCCTCGGTGACGTCACACATAATAAATGCACATGACTGACAAAGACAGATTAAAAAAAATCTGATAAATACTGAATCCCCTCTTTTGAAAACTCCTTGTGGCGCTTTGTATACATGGTACAATGAATCTCCCGGTAGTAGACTGAATACTGCCAGCTTGGTTGAGATTAGCTCAACAGTGGCGGTTCAAGAACCGTCAGGTACGAGACAGACCGCTGTTAACAATGGGAATGGGAACTCAGTTACAGTTTTTTTTCAATTGCTAACAAGCGTTTACCAATACTTAAAGTACTTTTTCTAAACTCTTAACACAGCAACACACCTACATCACACAGTTAGCCAAATAGTTAATTTTCTGGCCAAAACCACATTTTGTTAAATAAATACAAACTATACATTTCAAAACGCTGAATACCTTTTTCTTCATATACTAACTCTATCAAAATACAGCAAACACGATTCAAAATCGAGTCATTCGGTCAAAACATTGGCACTGGTTTTCTATCCATTAGGAACATACAGTCAATCATAGTGCATAGACTGTCAAAATGATAACAATTAATGGCATTACAAAAACTGCATTACTTGTCATGTCTCAGATCTACCTGCATATAACAGACAATATAAAAAATCCATATTTTTTTGTAATTTAGCCTTCAGTTTACCTTCATCTGAAAACCATTTTACATATTTAACATTGTTTTTACATTTTTACATTGTGTTTATTCTTGGCAACATACTAGCTACAACTGAATGAATCATTACTTTATAGAATGTACAATAGAAAAGAATAGGGTCCCCTATGCAGAAATTCAATTGGAACCTTGAACCTTCCAGTGGGTGAGTGTTGTGTTGTGATGGTGTCCCCATGGTAGCTGATGCAGTGATCAACAAACATTCCAATATACATGGACTTTGGTTACTATGCAAGCTTGTTTCTGTCACAGAATAAAAAAAGTAAAAACAGTAATTGTGACCTTTTTATCTCACAATTAAGACCTATATTGGAATTGTGAGTTTACATCTTGCAATTCAGAATGTATCAGAATTGTGAGATACTGTAAATTCACAATTGCAAGAAAAAAGTCAGAATTCTGAGATAAAGTTACAATTACCCATTGCCATTGTGACTGACGTGTGTTCGATTGGTGTTCAATAAAGTGATGCGCACTGTTTAACGAAAACCTGACGACTCGTGTAGTTAATCGGTGACGCACATGACATGGTGTCAGAAGTAAAAACGGAGTAGAAGACGGAAAAAAAAACGTGAGTTGTTACGAGATCTGAAGTGTGCATCGCCATGGCAAAGTTCACTCCGCCGGAGCAGTTTGACTTTTCCAAGCCGGAAGCATGGCCGGACTGGAAACAGAGGTTTGCCAGATATCGAGTCGCATCACTGCTTACAGAGGAGGGTGAAGAAGTGCAGGTAAATGCCCTGATTTATTCGATGGGAGCAGAGGCAGAGCACATATTCAGATCGTTTACGTTCCAAAACGAGGAAGACGGCAACAAATATCCTGTGGTAATGGCCAAATTTGACGAACATTTCATCCCGAAACGCAACGTAATCTATGAGCGTGCCAAGTTTCATTCGAGAGTACAACTTCCCGGTGAAAATGTGGAAGCATTCGTCAGGCAGCTATATGAGCTAGCTGAAAACTGTGATTTTGGTGCACAAAAAGAAGAGCAGATGCGTGATCGCATAGTAATAGGGATTCGGGATAAGCAAGTGTCACAAAAACTACAAATGAAAAGTGATCTAACATTGCGCACTGCTATCGAAATGGCCAGACATTGTGAATTAATTAAATTCCAGAACACAGAGGGAGTAAAGAGCACGGAACATGTGGATAATGTGAAATCACTGAGAAAGTAAGAATACAGGAGAACTGGCAACTCAGCAAAAATTTACAAAAAACTGAGAAAAGGAACATGCACAAGATGTGGGCGTAATCACGATGACAGTGATCTGTGTCCGGCAAAAGGAAAAAAATGTATGAAATGTACTAAAATCGGACACTTTGCAGCCGTGTGCCACTCAAAAGCAGCAGTACAGGAAATAACTGAAGCTGATGAGGACGATTGTAAGTTTCTAGGATCTGTTGAGCAGGAAAAGAACAGAAGTGCATTGTTAGCAGAGGACGAGCCACCATGGCGCACCTCTCTAACTTTAGCACATACGCCAGTCTCATTCAAAATTGATTCTGGGGCTGATACCTCAGTGATGTCCGAAGCTACCTATGAAACACTGCAGAACAAGCCTAAACTCACTTCAGTGAAAAATACTCTTCAAAGTCCAGGCGGCGTAGTGGCCACAAGGGGGCAGTTTTTAGCAAAAATTAAAGCCAATGTCAATGGCCAGCTACAAAATTGCTGCTTTAGGGTAGTAGTAGTGAAAACAAGTGGGGAAAACCTTCTAAGTCGAACAGTGGCAACCAAACTAGGCTTAATCAAGCGCATTGACGAGGTCAGCATGTTTAGTGGTGTGGGCACGTTAAAAGGGAATCCAGTGAAAATCATCTTAAAAGATGAGGCACAACCTTACAGTGTGCCTTACTGCACCACGACGGGTTCCTATTCCCTTACTCCCTAAGGTAGAAGAGGAGCTAAAAAGGATGGAGTCAATGGGCATAATAGAAAAAGTAACGGATCCAACAGAATGGTGCGCGCCCATGGTTCCAGTTATAAAGAAAAATGGAAACATAAGAATCTGTGTGGACTTGAAACGTCTTAATGAAAATGTGAAACGCGAGAGGTTCATCTTGCCCACATTGGATGATATACTCCCTAAGCTGGCTAAGAGCACGGTGTTCTCCAGTTTGGATGCAGAAAGTGGGTTTTGGCAGATACCCCTGGAGGAACACAGCGCACGTCTGACCACCTTTATCACACCGCAGGGAAGATATTGTTTTAAGCGGCTTCCTTTCGGCATCACATCAGCACCTGAAATCTTTCAACGGAAAATGTCAGAGTTGCTGCATGGACATGACGGGACAGTCGTATATATGGATGATATCTTAGTTTTCGGAGAAACGCAGGATAAACATGATCAGAACCTTAAGAGGGTCATGGAGACCATACGAGCTTCTGGACTGAGACTCAATAAGGAAAAATGTCGGTTCAGCCAGCCAGAACTGAACTTTCTAGGCCAGGTGGTGTCTAGGCAAGGCATCGCTCCAAGCCCGGAGAGGGTCAAGGCAATCACAGCTATGGATTCGCCCCAAAACATCAGTGAGTTGAGACGGCTGCTGGGGATGATAAATTACATCGGACGATATCTACCGAACCTCTCCACAGTGCTACAGCCCCTAAATGAACTGCTTAAGTCCGAACGTGACTGGTGTTGGGGACAATCGCAAATGCAGGCATTCACGAAAGTGAAGCAGTTAATCTCGTCAGCTTCTGTCTTAGAGTTTTTCGACCCTGCAAAGCCGACGGTCGTTAGCGCAGACGCCAGCAATTATGGGCTCGGAGGAGTGCTTATGCAGAACCATGATGGACGGTTAAAGCCTGTAGCATTCTGCTCACGCACGCTGACCGACGTTGAAAAGAGGTACGCTCAGATAGAAAAAGAGTGTCTCGCAGGAGTGTGGGCCTCTGAGCGTTTCTACCAGTATCTGTGTGGCCTGGAGAAATACAAGTTGCTTACAGACCACAAGCCATTAGTAACCCTCATCAATTCAAAAGACCTCGACACCACACCCATACGTTGTCAGCGCTTGCTCATCAGGTTAATGAAATTTAATCCCATCGCTGAATATGTTCCGGGGAAACATCTAGTAGTCGCGGATGCCCTGTCTAGACACCCCAGGGCGGACATTCCACCGGGTGACCTTGAAGCAGAGGTTAAAGCATATGTGGATTCAGTGGAAGATGACCTGAGGGTGAGAAAGCCAATCATTGAACAGATTAAAGACAAGACAGTAATGGATGGTGAACTGCAGCGCATCCTCAGGTACATCCGAAATGGTTGGCCAGGATATTTGAAGAGCGTTCCATCGAATGTGAGTGCATACTTCAAAGAGCGTGGTTCACTCAGTGAAACTGGTGGGCTGGTGTTAAGAGGCAGACAGATCGTGATTCCTGAAAGTATGAGAGGAGACATGCTCCTGAGGATTCATCAGGGCCACCAAGGCCTTACTAAGTGTAGGGAGCGCTATAAAAGTGCTGTGTGGTGGCCTGGTATCGCAAGTGATGTGAAAAGGCTGGTGTCATCTTGCAAACACTGCAATATTCACAGGCCAAGCCAAAACAAAGAACCGCTGATCACTACACCATTACCTGACTTACCTTGGCAGAAGCTTGCTGCCGACCTGTGCGAGTTTAGAGGTCGTCATTACCTGATTGTGATCGACTACTTTTCAAGATGGCTTGAAATCTTGGAACTGCCAAAGACAACCTCAGAAACAGTCATACAAAAGCTGAAAGGTATCTTCACACGCTTTGGAATACCTGAGCAGTTAATGACTGATAATGGACCTCAATTCTCAGCTGAACAGTTTGGATACTTTGCAGTGGAGTACGATTTCCACCATGTCACCTCAAGTCCCTATTTCCCACAGTCCAACGGCATGGCCGAACGAGCTGTGAGGACTGCAAAATGGATTTTGAAACAGGACGACCCCCACCAGGCACTGTTGAGTTACCGTTCAACCCCTACCGAACCAACAAAGGAGAGTCCAGCTAGACTGCTGATGGGTCGTGAAATCCGTACAACACTCCCAGTCCTGAAAGAGAGCCTTCAGCCAATGTGGCCTAACCTGAAAAAGATCAAGACAAATGATGCAAAAGCGAAGCAGTGCTATGAAAAGTACTACAACCGTAAATACTCTACCAGACCTCTCCCACCACTCCATGTTGGTGACAAAGTCAGGCTGAAGATTGATGGTGGAAAGGCGTGGACAACCACCGCAACGGTGAAGCGCCAAGAAGTAATGCCGCGCTCCTTCACACTGGAGACTGAGCAAGGCGATACACCCAGGAGAAACCGGCGCCACATCCAACTGGTGAGCCAAGAGCACTCCTTGCCTTCACATATAGACTCTTCCCAACCAAAGGATCAACAGGGACAGTGTGGACCATCAGAACAGGACTTAGTGCAGAGCAAGAGTGAATTTCCTTCTGAACCACCCTGTTCACCTAAACCTTTGAGTCAAGTCATCACCAGGTTTGGAAGAACCGTGAAACCAAACCCCAAGTATACTAGTTAGCTGAGATGTTGGACATTAAGGGCAGAATAATCCCTGTCTCATCTCTAGGGATCGTGGTAGTCTACCCACACCCTTAGTTAGTTAGTTTTGTTATAATGAAAAAAAAAAGGATGAAAAGAAACACTGCAAAACCCTTTTGTTTGTTGTGTGACAAGAATTTATTTTGTTTAGACAACAGTAATTAATAGAGGACAATACTAAGAGGGTTAAAGTTAGTTATGTTTTTTTACTTTTAAAAGGAGGGAGATGTCATGTGTAATGGAAATGTTTAAGTTGACTTCGTTGTCTACTGCGCAGGAGCGCAGTAGGGGAGGGGCTCCGGGGGTTGCTGTGAATAACGGAAGAGGCAACTGACGTGTGTTCGATTGGTGTTCAATAAAGTGATGCGCACTGTTTAACGAAAACCTGACGACTCGTGTAGTTAATCGGTGACGCACATGACAGTGACGAGTGGGGCGGGGCCGAGAGCCGTGGGAACGGAGCGAGGCCGGTGGAGTTAATGATGATGAGCGACACCTGCACCACTCACCGGTCTCGCGTCCCACGGAGGAGCTCCGGAAGGATAAAAGGAGGAGTGACGACAGTGCAAGACGAGAGAGGACCAGGCCTGGACTTTAGTTTGTGTTTTGTGTGCGGCAGTCGTCCGTGAGGGGCTGCCGCTTTACTTTTGTGTTTGTTTATTTGTATTATTCAATTCTTTAAATGTTTGCCGGTTCCCACCTCCTTCTTCCCGATCTACGAACTGTGTTATAGCCATTTATATTCCATGGCAGAAATAAGCTTTCATAGGTTCCACATGTGTAAGGGGAAAAAACAAACAAACATAAAAAGTGCACAGTCTAACACACATTCTCACTCCTCTCCCCTACCTCTTCTCCCTTTTTCTGATCCAACTACTCCTCTCCCTCCTACAACTATTCCTCTCCCTCTCCCAGGCAACATTTTGTTCTCTTTCTGATTCCTTGTTGTTCTGCATCCACAAAACCAATTCAAAGAGGTCTTTTTTACTCTATGTTGTTGATGTAATGGAAAGAGTTTCAACACCTGACTACTCCTCCAACTGAGACTGGAATCAGCTATTTCTAAATATTTCAGTGATCTGTTACTTAAAAGTGCTTATCTGTTGTTACAATACTTTATATAGAGAGGATTTTTCAATACTTTTGAGCTGCTGTTGTAGCAGAAGTAGAAGTTTTATACTATATTTAAGGTTTGGAACATTAGGTCTTCAATTCTGACATGCTGTGTTTAAGCATTTGTAAATATGACTAAAAAGATCCATGATTTTGGTTTTGGGTAAGCTTGTATGAAAAGAAAATGTAAGCATTTTAGAAACATGGTAATTGACTGCATATTGTGTGAAAACAACACAAATTGTGCTAATGGTATGGTAACAACAGACGGATGTTGTGCTAATTGTGTTTAGAGTTTTGAAAATGTGACTACAGATTGGACAAAAGGATGTTAGCAATTGAAAAAAAAACTGCAATGAAGAGCAGTTTACAGGACAGAACGATGAAAGGCAAGTATGTGGTACTTCAGCAGACATTGTTCAGCCTGTACCGCGGAGCGTTTGCGAGATGGATTGTGTTGATGAAGAAGCTGGACAGAATGTGTTTAAAGTGCCTCAAAAAAGAAAAAAGAAGGATAGGTATCACAAAATAAAATCACCCCTAAAAAATGACTCTCAACTTAGTGAGGATCATGAGACAGAAAGTGACAGTGATTCTGATTCTATTGTGGCACTCTCTCAGAGCGATTTTTCTGTTATGATGTTGATGAAATAAAGTTGTTTCTTAGAGCAACAAAAAATAAGAGAGGTGTTAATGTTCGGGATTAGTTTCAAGTTTTATTTGTCACATACACGACTATACAGAGACTGTATAACCAGCAGTGAAATGAGATTATTTCCCTGATGTCAAACAGTTTATTGAAAAGACAAGAAGCTTAATGGCCGAGGGTTCCTTTACTAATAAAGAAGTGTACCGTTTGAAGAAAATTGTAAGGAATTTAGGCAAAGTTTTAAATGATGATGTTTAAAAAGCGAAGGGGCTATTTTTCCATTAATTTGTTGTTTTTTCGAGGTTTATTTTTGTTTTTACTTATGAGTGAAATATGCCTGGCTACCTTTAATGTGAATGGTGCCAGGGACATTAGAATAAGTGCATTGTTAAAGGAGATAATTAAGCAGAAAAACATTGATGTCATTTTTTTTTGCAAGAAACACACAGTGATGGACAAAATGCCACTGAATGGGAAAGGGAGTTTGAAGGCATCTCTGTATTGAGTCATAATACTTCAACAAGTGCAGGGGTTGCCATTTTGTTCACGAAAAGTTTCAGTCCAATTTCTTATGATTTTGAGGAAATTGTTAAAGGCAGGCTCTTAAAAGTGAGAGCTGTGTTTGAGCATTATACTTTTGTTTTTATGTGTGTTTATGTTCCAACATCTACAGTTGAAAGGATGCTCTTTTTAGATACATTATGTTGTACTTTGCAGAACTGTTCTTCTGAGGAGATTTTATTTTTAGCTGGTGATTTTAATTGTCCTGAGCATGCTCTGGACAGAAATCATATTGAACCTCATATGCCTTCTAGGAAACGTCTCACTCACATAATTAAGAAGCATGATTTGTGTGATATTTGGAGACAATTAAATGGTAATGAAAGACAATATACCTGGGTTCATACAAGAGACAATGTGATATCATTTGCCAGACTAGATAGGTTGTATGCCTTTGGGCATCATCTTAATATTATTAATAGTTGCTCAATTGTTCCTATGAGTTTCACAGATCATGCTATGGTACAATGTAATGTTATTCTGAATCTTATTAAACCTAAAAGTGCATATTGGCATTTTAACACTTCTTTATTGAGTGATAGTTTTTTTTAAAGATTCCTTTAAGGCTTTTTGGGAGAATTATAGAAGAACAAAATCTACTTTTCGGTCAATACAACAGTGGTGGGATTTTGGCAAGATTCAAATTAAACAATTTTGTCAGCAGTACACTCACAACGTTACTAGAGAATTTGGACGATCTTTGAAGAGCCTTGAAATTGATAGAAAGAACTGTCAGCAGCTAGCTGATTCTACTGGAGACCATTATTATCTAGACGCCTGTTTGAAGAAAAAAGCACAGTTAGCTGATCTACTAGGACATAAAGCACAGGGGGCACTGGTCCGGTCAAGATTTCAAAGTATCGATCAAATGGATGCACCATGTAAGTATTTTTTCAGCCTTGAGAAAAAGAATGGGCAAAGACGCCTTATTTAGGCATTGCGTTCTGAGGATGAGGGTTTGTTGATAGACCCCGTAGACATCCGAAGAAGAGCTGCTGGTTTTTATCAGAACCTTTACAGAAGTGAGCTTAATTTAGAGAGCAGGGAGGAAAATGTTTTCTTGGACGCCTTACCCCAGATGTCCGAGGACGGTAATGTTGCTCTCTCCAGCCCTCTGAGTTTGGGAGAGTTGCATAAGGCCCTCCAATGCATGGAGTCTGGGAGAGCTCCCGGAGTTGATGGTCTCCCAGTCGATTTTTTAAAATCTTTTTGGACTGAGTTGGGAGTAGATTTGCTTCAGGTACTGAATGGCAGTTTGTCGGAGGGCAGGCTCCCGTTGAGTTGCCGTAGAGCGATAATCACTCTCATTCCAAAAAAAGGGGATCTCACTGATATTAAATGTTGGCGTCCTGTCTCACTTCTCTGCAGTGATTATAAGTTGTTTTCTAAAACATTGGCCAACAGATTGGCTGGAGTAATGGACCTTGTCATCCATCCGGACCAGACCTACTGTGTTCCGAGTAGGTCTATCTTTGATAACATCTCTTTAATTCGGGATATTTTGGAAGTGTCAGATTTGTGCAATTTGAATTTTGGTCTGATCTCACTAGACCAGGAAAAGGCATTTGATTGAGTTGAACACAAATACTTGTGGAGAACTCTATCAACTTTTGGTTTTTGCCAAAAATGTATACATATGATAAAAGTGCTCTATAGTAGCGCTGAGAGTGTACTGAAGATAAATGGCGGCTTATGTGCTCCCTTTCAGGTTCATAGGGGCATAAGACAGGGGTGTTCCTTGTCCGGAATGTTATACTCTTTGGCCATTGAACCTTTGTTGCATCAATTAAGATTAAATATACATGGTTTATCTTTACCTATTTGTAAAAGTAATATTCATCTGTCAGCTTATGCTGATGATGTCATGGTTGTGGGCAAAATGATATACAGGTTTTGCTTAAACTGATTGAAGAATTTACGTCTATGTCTTCTGCCAGAATTAACTGGACAAAATGTGGAACATTACTAGTTGGTCAATGGGCTGGTGGTAAACAGAATCATCCTAATGGGTTGTTTTGGGGAAAAGGGGTATTAAATATTTAGGAGTGTCTTTAGGTGATGGTCTGACCCAGCAGAAAAACTGGGAAGGGGTTCTTGAAAAAATAAAGGGTCACCTTGAAAAATGGAGATGGCTGATTCCCAATATGTCATATAGGGGACGTACTCTTGTTGTTAATAATTTGGTGGCATTCTCCTTATGGCATAGGTTGGCCTGTGTGGACCCTCCAGTTCATCTGCTAGCTCAAATTCAAGCTATTCTTGTGGATTTTTTTCTGGGACAATTTGCACTGGGTGCAACAGAGCATTTTATACCTGCCTAAGGATGAAGGAGGACAAGGACTAATACACTTACAAAGTAGAACTGCTGCCTTTCGGTTACAGTTTTTACAAAGACTTTTTGATGGTGCTTCAGATTTTAGTTGGAGAGCTGTTGCCTGCACTCTGCTGCAAAACTACAGGGGCTTTGGGTTGGATACACATCTTTTTCTGCTGGACCCTTTAAAAACGGCCTTGTCTAAGATGTCATCTTTCTATAGGAATCTTTTTAAACTGTGGAGTTTGTTTCGTTTTCAAAAGGTTGAAAGTTCACATTCTCTCTATTGGCTGCTGGAGGAGCCTTTGATACTTGGAGCCCGTCTGGATGTATCTGACAGTTGCAACTTACATGGACTTTGGCTCGCCCAAATTTGGAGAATGCTGAGGTAACATCCCAGCACTTGGGCATTAATTTTGTTCGTATTGTTTCCATCTTTTTGTGTAAATTAAAAGCAGCACTTACAGCTGAAGAGGATCGAATGTTGAAGGACTATCATTCTGGGGAAAGCACCCCCAATGCGCAGGACTTATTTCCTTGTTTAAAGCTGCTACCTAATTTAGAGGGGTGTACAGGTCTTTTCTTAAAACCTTGGGAATCTTTATGGTTTGATTTTTTTTTTGTTATCAACATTTTTTTTAAAAAAATTCACACATAACATAACATAACATAACATCCAAAATATAACAAAACAAAACAACAGACATATACTCAATAGCTCAAAGCCAAGTCAAAAGGGAGGGAGAGAGGGAAGGACAATAAAAACACAAAACAAGTCACTCCTCCATACAATCACGTACATCAAAAAGAAAACACTGCCAAGATGGTTTGATTTATTGTCAGCTAAGAGTAAAACTTTGTATAGTGCTTGTGTTATGGCTTTTAACAAGAAAAACCTTGAAAACAAAGTTGATACACCATGGCGATCTTTTTTTGGCTTAGATGAAACTGTAAAACCTGAGTGGAGATCCTTGTATAAACCGCCTTTATCTAAAAGGTTAGGGGACTTACAGTGGCGAGTGCTTCATGGTATTATTGCTGTGAACTCTTTTATTTCTATTTTAAACCCAGAAGTTTGTTTTACATGTCCCTTTTGCTCCAAAAGAGAAACAGTGTTTCATGTTTTTGTGCAGTGTTTTAGGTTGGAACCTTTATTTGTGGTTTTAAATGGTCTTTTCAATTGTTTTGATGAGCTATTTTCTGCAGAGACATTTATTTTGGGGTTTAAATACAGGCGTGACATGAGGTTCACATCTCAATTACTGAATTTCATCTTGGGTGAAGCTAAGCTTGCAATTTATATCAGTAAGAAAAACAAAATTGGGAAAAATACTTGTCAACGTGTTGTTGACTGTTTTTTTACTTTAGTAAAATCAAGAGTGTTGATTGATTTCAAGTTTTATAAAGCTATGGAAGATCTGTTAACTTTTGAAATTATTTGGTGCAGTCAAGGAGCATTATGTACTGTTTTTGAAGGAAATCTGGTGTTCTCATTATGATGTTTTTTATATTTTAATAATTGTTTGTATTGTCACTTGATTAATTGTAAATAAAGTTTGTTTTCAAAATTCAAAATTCTCTCTCTCACACACACAAGCGCGCGCACGCACGCACGCACGCACGCACACACACACACACACACACAGACAGAGAGAGAGAAGAACACATGGTGTCTACCACGTCAGATGAATCCCTTTTCTCACTCCTCTATCTCTCGGTTGACCTTATTTACACTTTAAATAAATCTGATTCTAGCTCAGACGGACAACAAAGGAAACCTATTCCAAGCTTTGAAGTACATCTGATTCATATCGATGCCCGTAGTGGTAAAGGTTGATCTAGGCCTTAAAAAAACATGACACTCAAGAAATAACACATCTCTGGCAAGGACATAGGTGAGGTTTGAAAGTTAGAAGTAGTTTTCTTATTGTCACATTTTTGTCATTTAAAAAGGCTGGGGAAAAAAACATATGTAAAACATACATACCAAATTGTGCCACGGCAATGAAATAAAAAAAGCTTAAGTATAAAAATGTCTAAATATAAAATAAAAGATAAATAGAAATATAAAAAAAAGCTAATAAAGACAAAAGCACAAAAATTGTTACTTAAAAATTAAAAACTTTAATTAAAATATTTAAATAAAAATTACATACGTAAAAAAAGGAAATTCAAGAAATTATTAACTACTGTAATAGTATATAAATAATGCAACTGCAAATAGGTATCTTAAAGGGGTAGTTCACAAAAAAACAAAAAGTCATTTAGAATTTTGGAATTATTTTTTGCAGCTTGTTACAAATGTGTTCTCAATGAAGAATATGTGCAATGCTGCATTAGAATTGGACTAAAACAAAGTATCTTAAAGAGGCAGTTCCCACAAAAAAATATGTTAAATAAATAAATAAAATTTATTATCGTGAATTTATTTATTTACTTATTTCAATGAGCTTGTGTGACTATTTTCTCAGTTAAGGATACATGAAGTTTCTGCCTACAATTTTGACTAAAACAAGGTATCTTAAAAGGACAGATAGCCCGAAAATTAAAATTCGGTCATTATTTACTCACCCCTACACAAAAAAGAACAGTGGGGTCCAAATTTCTTTTTAAATGAATTGGATGAATTGTGTCTTTAAGAAGCAGCATTAAGTTTGTAACAGACTCCAGGCCAGAAGCGCTCCTATGATTCCCTCTAAGTAGCTCACTAGTTTTTTGGAGCAGAGCAAAAGTGTGAGTACAGCTTGGTGCAATCACAGTTTCTAGAGATAAAGAGAAAGGGGGCATGTAATGCCTAGCATACTTTTGATGATATGATTGTACTTGACAAGGCTAAATGTGAGAAGGTGTCATAGATACTCATTGGTTGCATGGGCAACGCCAAGGGTGTGTTCTTCAAAATGTCTTCCCCCCCCTGCACATCCTTGAGTCTCATTGGACGTGGCAAGTATTCCAGGAACAGTTGACAAGTGTGTCAAACTAGTGCAGTATCAAAGCTATGGGTCATAGCTTTGGGTAGTGTTGAAAGACGGGTCTTTGTGACCTTCATCAGCAATATAATGATAATATAGGAGATGGATCTGAATGGGGGTATTTAAAAGAGAATATAATCAGCTCTTATGCTCAGCTCAAAGCTGCACTGCAATTGAAGTTATTAACAATTTTGAGAATTTAAAAATCTACCTTTTATTGATTGATTCAAACGATGAAACAAGTTAAAAATCCTCAAAATGATTCAACAGTTAGTTCATCTATTTGATTAATTTTGTGTTCCAAATATGAGTTTGACTTTGTTTGGACTTACTATCATAAACAGACTAAATAGGTGGCCATATAATGCACAATAATCAGGTTCTGAATAATAATAAAAAGTACTTATTCTCTCCATAGGGAATAGATTTTTAATTATAACTTCATAATAAACCCCTAAAGACAAGCCCACTGTGAGCTCCAGGGGTTGTTAAACAAAGGCATATGAGTCTGTTTATACCCTCAGTCAGAGTTATTTCAAATAATTAGTTGAAAATTGTGTTTATCAACATAATTCCTATTGAAGAACTACACTGCAGAGAATCTTGGGAAAGAAAGCACACCAAAGTGGTCTGAAGCGACAAACAAGTCCCATGAAGCACTGCAAATGACAAAATCCAGCTAGTCCTATACTCTTAAACTATTTACCTATATCTGTATAATTGCAATTAACTTATTATAATCAACAATTTTAAATCAATAGTGTATATTTAAATCACATAATTCACTTCACTGTACCTTTGAATCTTTGTCTGATTTTCAAATACATTTTTGGTTTAAATCAATGTATAATTCACATCAGAACTGGCTGCTTCATCTTAGAACTCTACTCTTATATTTTATATATATTTTTAAAACCCCTATGGATTTAACATTCATGTAAATGCTTTTCACTGCTCAGATCCAAACCTCGATAGAGATGGTCTTTACACATATAGTTCAAGGTTTGAGCTATTTGAGTCTATTTTCATCTCTGTTCCAAGCAGCAGGCTCTTCTATGCTGTTTGCTGTCATGAATGAGCATGCCCAGGGGATTGTGGGAATTGTATTCCAGGTGGAGGAGAGGCCCTTAAGTGGTCGGCAGCAGGTGCTCACTTATTTAGACGAGTGACTGGATAATTACCAACACCTGTGTGCTTATTGGAGAGCTGTTTCACTGCTTCGGAAACAGGCTGAGGATTCAACTAAAGGGACAGTTACTCCCGAGGGGGTTTGAGTGGAAACTGAGCCAAAAGAACAATTGAACACAGTACAACTACAACCATGATAGTAAACTAGGATAGCACCCAGCTGTGTGTCATATAGTAAACAAGCATTCCTCATAATATGAGGAGAAATTCAACAAGATCATTGAAAAAGATCTGCATTAGTTCAGGGAGTCTGATTCAGAGATTCTCAGACAGATGCAATCTATTGCATTCACTTTGAAATGAACATTGAGACTGTTAAGCATCTTATCCTTCTTATCTGTCTGCCTCAGGGCCAAAAATGCAGTAAAAAATAAAACAAATTAAAATAGGCTTAAAGAAACTGTTCATCCAAAAGAGAAAATTCTGTCATTATTTACTCAACCTCAAATTTTCATTATTTTGTGGAGCACCAAAGGTGAATGTGTAAAAAAACTCCTAGCTGTTCTTTACAATATAAAGAAAGTAAAAAAGCACTAGGACTATCAAGCTTTAAAATGACAAAAAATACTAAAAAAGTGTTCCATAAAATGTACACTATAGTGCCTTGCTTTTTGAAGCTATTCATTAGCTTTGAGTGAGAAACAGTCAGAATCGAGAGGTCATACTGATCATATTTTTGATTCAAATCTTTTCAGTGAATCAGTTAATCAAATCCACTCTGAATGATTTGTTCATGAATTGAACTGATCTGATCTGATTCTCATGTCGCAATAATCTGACTGCAGAAAGAAGCAGCACTGTCCAATTTGTGAATTAATTCTTCATTTGAATCTTTTTAGTTAAATGGTTGATTCAGTAAAAAAGAAAAAAAAAAAAGCCTGAATGATTTGTTCAGAAATCTGGCTGATCGAGCTCTTGAGTTCAACTCACTGATGGTTAAAATCTCTCCAGAAGGCAAAATTTAAATCTGTTTCTCACAAAGCTAACATCATACAGTATGGACCACTTGTATGTAAATGTTATGGTGTGTTTTTCTATTTTTATGGTGCTCTTGTCTTCAGTCTTATTCATTGTATAATAGCATGGAAAATAGTCTTTAGAATCTCCTATGAAAGAATATGATGCAAGTTCGGAATTACTTTTTATTTTTAGGAAAACTACACCTTTAAGCAGAAATGTCGGGTACAGAAAGCAATATATAACATTTAGTGCATAACATTTCATTAGCAAGGCCTTTTAATCGAGCACTTAAGAGTGCTCCAATAAGATAATTTAATAAAGTGCTTAACCAAAAAGCATAAATTAACAATATTCCTCCTCACTGTTGCACATTAAGACAACAATCTTCAATGATGAAATGCCCTGAACACTAAATTCACAATGAGGGAGAAAAGGCGATAAACCTACTTTATGCACAACAAATCAAAGCACAAGCACTTACTGTAGTGTTTGTGAAAAGTCTGCTAATTGTGTCCAGTTTGATTTATTTAAAATGATGTAGACAACCCTCTACAATGGCAAAGCACTAGAGAGATACTGCGTGAATGCCAAACATAAAAATCTTTACATTATTGAGCAGAAGTAATCCTGTTATTCACTTCCAGCCTTCAATACTAGAGATACACTGATAAACTTTTTGAAGAGCCGAGAAAGATATGATCTCCATGGTCGTGATAACACAATCAATAATTTATGATTCCAGGGACTGAGGCTATATTGAGCTAAAATGAGAAATGGGAAGAAAAAAGAACATACAGCACATTATTTGAAGAATCAGACTCTGGAAAAAAAAAAAGCTTATATTGTATGTACCACCTGGATCAACTTGCCATTAATTCCCATGCTTCCCCGTGAACAGCCTTGAAACCTATCTGTGGAATCTGTGAGAACTATAAACAATGAAATTAAATAAATTCAAATGAATTGCCTTCATATTTAAATCAAAACATACAAACTGTATTTATATTCACCTACAATGCCGAATAGATAAACAGCATCTTCTGGCATGATAATTCGCCATGTTTTCTGAGCAAATAATCATTTTCACTACAGCATTTTCTCTCTGAGGGAAATGTGAGATGTTATCTTAATATGCACACCACAAATTCATGTTATATTTTGCCAATTTGCATAGAACAACAGAAGCTTAGACAGGAACACTGACTTTAAATCTCTATTCTGCATGCCAGCGACATGTGGAGAAGGTTTGCATTTTGAAAGGTGCTGTGCAGATGAGATTGTCAGCTGTTGGATATTTACATTTATGCATTTAGCAGATGCTTTTATCCAAAGCGACTTACAGTGCATTCAGCCTATACATTTTTTTTTATCAGTATGTGTGTTCCCTGGGAATTGAACCCACGACCTAATGCAATGCTCTACCACTGAGCCACAGGAACTACAGGATATAATATGCTTTTGGATGACTCAACATAACAACCCACTCTGCTTCCTTAAATTTGAGATTACACTCTTATTGGGAATACAAGGACAGCAGTTTTAGGTAAATTGGTTGTTTCTTGCATAGATGTGAATAAAAATAAAACCCCAAACCCACAATATGACCACTGAAGCATTAAGATAAAGTGCTTTACTTGAAGAAAACAAAAAAAACAAAACAAAACATGGGAACTGGGAAAAAGTTTAAAGCTGAAGTGTGTAATGTTTAGATTTTTTTTCCCAAACCAGCATCATTAACTCAACCAATGGCATTATTTTGTTGGAAGGACTAGCTAACCAAACATTGACGAAGGAAATGGGAAATTACTCATGTTGGCTTTAATACAGAAAAAAAAAACAGATGGACTTAGCATAAGTTACACAAAACAGTGCAAGCACCAAAAAATCAATGCTGAATGTGAAATACTAGTAGAACTGTACAGTAAATACTGTATAGTTCCCAGTGGAATTACTTTGTTGGCCGTATTCAGTAAAAGCTGTATTTAGATCCCAATGGGGAATATCACAATGCTGGCAAAAAATATGCTGGAATCTCATGTCACGTGAGGGAAGTCGTGGCCTAATGCTTAGAGAGTCGGACTCGTAATCCAAAGGTTGTGGGTTCGAATCTCAGGTCCGGCAGGGATTGTTAGTGGGGGAGTAAATAACCAGCGCTCTCTCCTCCTTCAATACCACGACTGAGGTGTCCTTGAGCAAGACACCGAACCCCCAACTGCTCCCTGGGCGCTGTAACATGGCTGCCCACTGCTCCGGGTGTGTGTTCACTTAGGATGGGTTAAATGCAGAGAATAAATTTCATTGCTGGTTATCTCTATATAATCGTGTATGTGACAAATAAAAAAATTCTATTCTATTCTATTCACGTTGTGGCTCACTTTAGTTGCCAGCATAGAATCGGAAAGAGTCAGGTATTGATCAGACAGAATCAGATTTCCCCTGACAACTGAAACAGCTGATTGATTTCTTTGCAGCGCACTGCAATGCACCAGAGACGCCGATAGACTTGAGGTGGCCAATGCTCATACATACTGCTTCACAAGTGACTGCTGCTGAGGGATGACAGATTGACCAAAACAGTGGTGGCAATCGAAGGACAACGCTTCAAGGGTGGTCAATCATGGTGATTAGTCTCCCGTGGTAGAAAGTGGAGCTGCTCTTTTTGTTGAAGCCCTAAGAGTCCATCAGCTTGGCAAGACTATAGACAGCGTCTGCGATACAAATGCATTAATACAGCGTGTGGTTGCGGAAGTCCTTGCCGACAATTAATGGCTGCCCTTTTGAAATGCAACACTGACATTTTTCTAGACAACACCATGAGAGCAGCCTGCTATTGTTTGTGAGGTTCACTTTTCTATGTCTTTCAGGCCAAAGACTCAATTTAATGGGTGACTAGATTAGATCTAACAAACTATGGGTGGATATTGCTCACTGGAATAGCAGTGTTGAAGGAAATACTCTATAACTGTAGCTAATACATACATATAAATATTAGGGCTGTTGATTTAATGTGTTAATCTTAATAATTAGTTATGAAAAAATAATGTGTTAATTTTAGTGCTGTCAAACTATTAATCATGATTAATCTCGATTAATTGCATCCAAAATAAAAGTTTTTGTTTACATAATATATGTGTGTATAGTGTGTATATTTATTATGTATATATAAATACAAACACATGCATATTGTCAGTCCTCTGTCGTGTGTGTCATGTGTTCCCGCCTCTTGTGTCCATATTTGGTTTGTTTCCTGTCCTTGTTTCATGTCATTATGAGTTAAGTATGTTCCAGCTGTGTTTGCCTCGTTATGTGTTAATTACCCTGTGTATATTAGTCCTGTCTTTTGAGTTTGATGTGGTCTGGTCTACTCGTTACTTCCAGGTGTATGCTGTCTCTGAGTCCTGCCTTGATGTGATTAAATACTATTATTTGAGTTTACGTCCTCGTGTTCCTGTTCCTCCCTCGTGTGTGCACCGTGACAGAAGACCAGACCTAAACTGTAAGCGGCGCCCCTTCACCTCGTTTTGTTTTCCTGTTTTCAAAAGCCTTTTGTTTTGTTCCTGTGTTTGTGTCTGTCCCGCGGCAATGCAAGTCGGCGCTCGTAATCCCGCCATAGCCCACTGCAAGACGGCGTGGGAGTTCGGCGGGATCGCCGCGAGTGCCGCGAGTCCGCTGGCCGCGAGCCCTTATGCCCGCCGATCACGGGAGATATCCGCTGGGTTGCCTAGTTCCCGGGTTGCTGCTCCCCCAGGCGTGCCGCTCGCAGGAGATCACGCCACCGGATCGCCTCTGACTCAATGCCCGCCTCTGACTCAATGCCCGCCGGATCGCCGCTGACTCATGCCCGCCGGATCGCCGCTGACTCATGCCCGCTGGCCGCCGCTATCCCTAGCCCCGTGGATCAAGTCCACATGTCACGGCCAGGAGTGCCGAGTGTCTGTCTTGTTGTGCCCACAGGAACATTTTAAATAACCTTGTCTTGTCCGTGGAGACTCGTCTGGGGCAGGCGGCTCCTCTTGTTGTGGCCATGGAGGCCATTCTAGCCGCCTGCCCCCTTGTCGCTGAAATGGAGGCGGTCGCTGAGGGACCCTGTGTGGGCCTCTGACTCCTGGTCATGCCCAGAAGAAGCCTCAGCCTCCAAGCCAGCCCACGAGGGCTTATGGTTCCTGTGGGCTGTCCTGTCCTGTCTGTCTGGCCCTGGAGGGCTTTCCTGTCGTGTTTTGTACTGTCCTGTTTGTTTAGCCCCGGAGGGCTCCTGATACCCCCTCACTTCCCCAGGGAAATTTTTTTGGGGGGTAGTAAGAGTTCCGGCTGTAGGGGCCGGGACGAGGGGACCGAGGCCAAGGCCCCCGGAGACCATCTGCCATGGCCTCCAGAGCTCCCTACACCGCCATGGCCTCCAGAGCTCCCAGCGCCGCCATGGCCTCCAGAGCTCCCAGCTCCGCCATGGCCTCCAGAGCTCCCAGCTCCACCATGGCCTCCTGAGCTCCCTGCACCGCCATGGCTTCCAGAGCTCCCAGCTCCGCCATGGTCCCTGTCTGTCTGTTCCACTCTGGAGGTCCCCGTCCTGTGTTCTTGTCCGTATTTGTCCCGAGGGGCCTCCAGAGCAGAGCGCCCACCCCCCCCTCCCCGATGGAACTGTTAAGGCTCGGGATGAGCCTTTCGGGAGGGGGGAGTAATGTCAGTCCTCTGTCGTGTGTGTCATGTGTTCCCGCCTCTTGTGTCCATATTTGGTTTGTTTCCTGTCCTTGTTTCATGTCATTATGAGTTAAGTATGTTCCAGCTGTGTTTGTCTCGTTATGTGTTAATTACCCTGTGTATATTAGTCCTGTCTTTTGAGTTTGATGTGGTCTGGTCTACTCGTTACTTCCCGGTGTATCCTGTCTCTGAGTCCTGCCTTGTCCTGCCTTGATGTGATTAAATACTATTATTTGAGTTTAAGTCCTCGTCTGCGTGTTCCTGTTCCTCCCTCGTGTGTGCACCGTGACACACATATATATATATATATATATATATATATAATTTAAGAAAAATGTTATTTTTATATATTAAATAAATGTGTATATATAATATACATGTAAATATTTTCAAAATATATACTGTATGTGTGTGTGTATTTATAAATATACACAGTACACATACATATATTATGTAAACAAAAACTTAAATCGCGATTAATCGTTTGACAGCACTAGTTAATTTGCAACAATTTTGCACCGACATTTTGAACTAAACAATTAAAGCAATGATTCAATGGCTGTTTCATAAAGGCCTTTCCATTTACTTCATGAAGGAATCAGCAGTTTGAATGAATCAGATCTTTACTAATGTTTCAAATGAGATTCATTTTATTTGGCTGTGGACACAAAATTTCACAAATAACAGCAATGTAACATTTCGCAATAATACTTATTGGACCAAACATCTTTTTACTGAAAAAAAAATCAACATTATTTTGACAGCTGAGCTACCACCACACTGCTGTAGTTAAGTCAATAGCGCCATTACTTTTAGTTAACTGATAATCAGATAAAGATAACCGATTTGATATTCAGAGGTCATTTACATTACAACCAAACATCAAATTTCCATAATGTATGAAGAGTATGATAAATGAGACCATTCTGCAGTTTGGCTAGTGCTGGATGGGTACCCATTTGCCAGTACTTAAATATTAGCCTCTGTGTAACATACATCAATATGTTAAAAGCACTACAAAAAGCAGATGGTGTGGATCATTTTCTTGGCAACTCAAATGACTAGACCATCCAAATGAAAGGCCGTCTGCGTTTGGTTAAAGTCATGCCCTTCAGAAATATATCAGCGCCTTTGATATCACTGCCTTTATCAATGCCACATTAAGCGGAAATTTCTATTTGCTCGAATCTCATAATGACCACCCCATTTGACTTCTTGACCCAAATCCCCACTTGAAAAGCTTTAGATCTGAGGTGAACATTTTCAAGGCCATAATGAGCAGACTCCTGAACTGAAATGCACCACAGAAGCCTTTGAATATGCAACAGACAGTTTTTTTTCTCTGTGCATAGTTACATTTGAGGTTGTTTTTCTCAACTGTCCTTTAAATAAACAGATCAGCATGATATGACATGGAGATGTCATACATTAGGGTAATTATTTAGGCATTTGAAACTACTCACCTTCCCACACAGCTCACATTACGTGGCTTGTTAATTGACCCTAGACACAATGTTGTATAAATTCATGATCAGCTCTGCTCCTTCGCTCAGCAGCTGAGTGCTTCCCCGGCGTGATTCAGGATGGCCTGCCGGCTGAGAGGTCGCGGGTAACACTGTGAACACAGCAGATGGCCAAAATACTCAGCATTTTGAAGGAGGCATGTGTATCATTTTGGTACAATTATCTCAGCTTCTGTTCCTTCCTCGATGCATGTAACATATTCCACAGTTAAAGCCAGGCATACGGACCATGCCATCTGTGTTCAGAAACGGAAGCCGGGACATTTAGATTGTTTAGAAACAAATTCCCTCAAACTGTTATTATAGAGGGCTTCTCCTTCTTTACCATTATTTAATAAAAATATGGCAGATCAGCTGATTCTCTAGTTTGGAATTTGTATCAATTAACTGTATTTAATAATACAATTAATTTTTATAAAATGTTTATTCGTTAATTTATGCAAAAGCGTGCATTTTGATTCATGCACAAATTTGCAGTTACATACAGATATAAAATATTTTGAAAACATGATTATATGCCAAATATTTATTTAATGTAAAAATATGTTTTTGTACCTTGTCTTTTTGACATTTGACATGCTGTTAGATGAAGGCCAATTTGCTGTTTCTTAGGTAGCTTCTCAGAAATAAATTACAAATATTTTTCACTGTCAGCTATTAATTACCATCTGTACAATCCTATGTTTAAACCTAAAAAGCAAGCTTTATATTTCAAAATAGATGTATTAATAAACTTGGCTCCAGGTTTCACACCAACATTCATTGTTTAAAATTGGTTTTGAGGATAATTTATAAAAAGTAAATCCAAGCCAACAGGATTCTTCCCTCCTCCACTGCACTGTGCCGTGAGAATTCACATTTCCACCATATATTGTCTAATAATGAAGTAATGTGGTTACCATGGGCAACAAAATAGAAAAAATATTGTGGGGCAGCCAGTTCTGAACTCTTTCATATGCCATTAATGATATTGTTGTTATTCTGAGGTGAGACGTACACCTTGCTCCCAATAGTGAAATTGCACAGTTCACCCAGAAAATGAAATAGGGAAAAAATAAATACTCACTCGCGTATCACTGCATTTCTATATGCCTTTATTTATTTCCTGAAACATCTAAGAGAAGTTTATCAGAATGCAGAGTGCTTTTCAATACAATGGAAGTGAATGGTGACCATGGGCTGTTAAAGAGGTCATCGGATGCTCATTTTCCACAAGTTGATATGATTCATTAGGGTCTTAATGAAAAGTCTATAACATACTTTGGTTAAAATTTCTCAATGGTAGTGTAAAAAACACCTTTTTTACCCTGTCAAAATCAGCTCTGTTTTCAGCTAGCATTCTAGTCCATATTGCTTTAAATGCTAATGAGCTCTGCTGACCCCGCCCCTCTCTTCCGTGTGGTGATGAGCAGACTGTAAACTTCAGCCGCGAAACTGGCTAACTAGCACATTATTAGGAAAGCTGATTTGCAAAGATTCATAAAAAAAAAACCTTATACTCACTTCTTCTGTAGATGAAGCTGGATCACGAATGATGTGCGCGAACATAGACACATTTAGGCAGATCAGGGATCGGTACATTCCCTTCAAAACGAATGTAATGTTAATCCTCTGTGTCTTCAGCGGCTCAGATGTTGGGAGTAAATGACGACTGCTATATTCATTACTACATCCAACAACAAAACACCTCAATCGCTTAATCGGAGACATCTTGTCTTCCCCTGCTTCGGAGTCGACACAATAACGGACAGCTCTCAGCTCACTCAGGGCGGGTCTATAGTAAGACGGCCTTGTCAATCAACTATTGTGGGAGCGGCCTGTACAGAACTGCGTCATTCTGACAGGAATCTCAGAACAGCCTGATTTGAGAAAGGGGATTTAAAAAAAAAAACACTGGGTGGATTTTTATCATTATAGGATGGATGTGTACACACACTTCCAACACACATTTATGTTCAAACAACTTGTAAAGTGAATTTTGCATCTGATGACCCCTTTAAGATATGAAAGGTAAAAAAAGCACAATGAAAGTAATGCACTATATTTCAAGTCTTATGCTGACATATTATATATATTTTTTGTGAGAAACAGACATTTAAGTTGCTCAAAATTTTACTTTGAAAATCTTCCTTGAACACATTTATTTTCTTTGTACGGAAAATAGCAGCTCTAACATTCTGCTATAATATATCCTTTTGTGATTTGAGTTATAAAAAAACAAGGATTGGTAAATAACAACATAATTTTTATTACCTTGAAGTAAGCTTCATTTCTTTTTATACTTATTTAGACATTTATAAGCAAGCCATAAGTATACATGTATATATTATGATGATGTATTCTTTTTTTTACATTTTAATAAATGGATATTCAAAGTGTTGTTTGACTGTGTAGTAAGAAAGGCAAGGCAGTTGCACAGTTTGATTATACATGTTTTAACAGACACAGTGAACAGTAATACGGATTGTCACAGCAGGAGTTTGCTGTCTTTAATACCAACCTCCTGCTCTCAGCAATGTCATGATCACACACTACTGTCAGACTCGCTGCAAGGCCACACACACACACACACACACACACACACACACACACACACACACACACACACACACACACACACACACACATACACACACAGCAACATGAGAATATCACTGCCTTACTGTATTCCTGCCACCACACCACTGCGCTCCATGTCAGCGAGGAACTGAATGTGCTAAATGTTCCCATTTGGCTAATTGGTGGAGAATATTTGGCAGTTGTTTAACTCAGTTCTTCTGAATTTCACTCTGATGTTTTGATCAGGGAGAATCAAACTGAACATGGTGTTCATGATTTTGAATTTTCAGCTTTTGCTCAGTCTATAAAGACAAGCTCAATGGATAATGAGCCCTTCAAAAACATTCATACAGGCTTCCGATTCATTTTATTCAGGTAATGACGGTTAATGAAAGTAGCTGGGAACAAATGCAACCCGCTTTTAATTACCCACAGATAAACAGGAATTAGTTTGCTAACAGCTTAATTGGGGTGGCAAATGCTTCCTAAAGGAGTTATCAGTCATTTCATCAGGGGGCTTTGTTGTGATTTATGACACAGCCGGTGAGTTTGTCCTCGATAAGACTAGCAGTGTTATTTCAATTATATATTCTGCACAAAGGCATGTTATCATCATTCCTTTGGCCATTTAAGTTTTTATCAATAAAAGAATAAGTGAAATTATTAGTATAATTTTTCAGTCAAGTATAGTATTTGGCCTTTTTGTCAACAGTTTGGAAACAAAAGTGTAGGTGCACTTTTGGGAACCTCTATAATAACCATAGCATATATATATCAACTAGAAAATGATATGTAGATTTGAATTTGAAAAAGAAATGAAAGCATTAATTATTTTATATTTATCATTCAAAGTCATGGCAACAGAAATGCACTGGAATGCATGGAAAAAAAATGCAATCACAGAGCACCGTATTATGCACTTTGGCATTGATTTCTCTAGGTTTAATGTATCAAATCATTAAGCACCAAGAGCAACGACAATGAGCTCAAAAGCAGAATGTCAAATCATGTTACATTTGTAAAGGAAGCTCTACAGAACAAACAATTGCCTGAGAGGAAAAATTATGACAGTAATATATGTGGACTTTGCCTTATAAAGCTGAAAAGGCAAAATATGACAGATGCTCAAACCACCAAGTTTTGAGTGAAATAATGAAATACTTAATAGAACAATTATTATTGTTCTATTAAGTAGAACAATAATACTTAATAGAAGTATTTCTATAAACTTCTATTAAGTTTATAGAACTTAATAGAAGTTTAAGTTAAAATGCTGCATTTTAAATTATTGCTTGGATTAAAATGCTGCAACTGATTTCTGAGGACAAGGTGTAATATTTAAACAAGTAATGCATCCTTGAAAATTCCAGTGCTTTCAAAAAAAGGGAAGAACGCTGTGCTGAAAGACTCAAATAAATTGGGTAATTCTGTATATGTGAAAAATACCCAGCATGCATTGTTTCAAGAATTGCTAATTTTTAAACTTTCACTTTTTTCCTCATTATCAGAGACACCAGAAAGTGTCTTAGTTGACAACATAGAGACCTTTGAGGCACCTTTAATGAAGTGCATCTCAGCCAACCTCTGCAATTAAATGAATGTTAATTCTAGGGTGAATCTCTATGAATGTGACTTCAAAGCTTCATCAAATTTAGCTTTTATGAAATCATGAATAATATTCAAACTCCAGATGTCACATCCCATGCTTGGAAAAAAAAGAAAGATGTAATTTTTTACTCTGATTCAAAGTAAAAGATTAGCAGGTTAGGAATTATATAACCCATTCTGCAGGTGTCAAAGACTCACTCCCAGCTCACACAATCAACAAATTCTCTGAGTAGATGTTTGTCAGTAAACTCATGCCTCTGATTCTGCTAGACACTTTGCCTTTAGTTATTAAGCCATTCATTTGACTAATTTATGTGATGCTGCCATCTGGCCTTGCCTCTACAGAGACCGTCAGTCAGTCATACTGACTTCATCTACAACACCCAAGAACACAACAAATATTAGTGGAAGGTTAGAAGTGAAACAGTGTATATCCAATAAAACAAAGTCAAATGATCTGGTTGAACGAAGATTCAATATGTAATGTCAATATCTTCATTACAAATCTGTCTCGTTAAGCTACAATAATTCAATCAAATTATTATATAAAATAACAGTGCATTACAAAACATTAATCTAGCCTGCGATCTGGACTACAATCGCTCAAGTCTAACAGTGTGCACTAAAGTTGTGCTCACATTAGCTACATATTTCAGCGAAATTTTGTAATTGTAACAGTAATTGTGACCAAACTTTATGCTATCAGTTGTTTCATTAGCAACTGCTTCTGATTCTGTCACATGTAGCGAAAGAGGAATAAAACAAACTAAGACTATCTGAAATAATTTATCTCAAATCTTACTTTAATTGTTATGATGGTTATATAATTTGAGTTTACTAATATTTTAGAATTAATACTTTACTAATTTATTTTCTAACAGTTTACTTTTTACTTATAACTAATAGATAGAATTAGATTAGTAATCACAGCTGTTCTGATATTCAGACGAACAGCATGATTGCAAGTGATATTTATACAACCATTCAATAAACAATTTCAAATTAAGTATCTTACATTTTAGACACAGTTTTGACAGTTATCTTGTCTGTTTTTGAGTGCAATTGTCTGTAATCGATTGAGTAAATGATTCAATGACTGGCTGCTTCTGAAATCACATACTCTCTGAGTTGGTACTTTTGAATAAGTAAATGCTCAGAGACTGTTAAAATGGTATCTATTATATGTACAGATAAATGAATAAATGATGCATATGAATTAGATATGATATGTAAGGGAGAGGGCATACATACCAATGAAAGTGAAGCAGAAAGCAGTTAATAATGGTGTCAGTGTGGTTTCTGGGGTCTAGTGCAGTTGTTCTGCTATTCCATGGTATTATAATAGCTGAATTACCCAAATTGAAAGAATAAAATGGTGTATCACCCATTTGCTGCACTATTCAGATTCAGGGCTTGCATTGACAAAACCAGCACTCCTTATCCTTCTTAATTGAAAAGTTCACCTAAACGCCAACACAACTCCATTTTCTGTGTTTACAGTGGATTTTAAGGAACAGTGAGGTTCAGTTTAATCACTCCACCTTTCAGTTCTTCATATCGATAAGACACAGCATTTACAACCACAAGGGAAAAATGTTACTGCTTGGCTGTGCAGGTTAAGACACAGACTAAACACTAAATCTCAAACGCTAACACTCTGAGCTATGATCATACATGTTCTCCACACATGAACCTGTATTCTATTTAGCCATCTAATATATAAAGACGGGTTGGCCTACGTGAGGAAAAAAAAGGTGTTAAGTGAAAAATGGGACCCCTGGGGTCAAACCCCTCTCCCTGTCTTTCTCTTTATCATCACGCCACACTGGACAACAGTGACAATGGTTCACACCAGCTATCTCACCCTCTCTACCAACCTCTGTAATGTCTACTCTTCTCTTATCAAACCCAGTTTTCTTTGAATTGTGACTCATTCATCACAATTAAACATCCTTTGCTTGTGGACACAATTAAACACACAGAGATACAGCCTTCATGAACCTATATTGTGTTATTGCTTTTACAAAGCCTAATCAAACCAGCTGCAAAAGAAAACCAGACATTTTCAGAGCATTGACTTTCCATGTATATACAGTATATATATATATATATATATATATATATATAATGTGCAATCCTAATAATTATTTGACAAAATCAAGCTATTATTATTAAAATTTGTTGTAAAAATTTGACTGACTGGATCACGCAAGAATCAGGTTAAGAATGGGTAATAGTTTTTTAGTTATTAATTAGGTAAGGGTTGGCCCCTTTCAACACATCAAGAAGCCAAAGTTGATCAGGGATGATTGATTGATCGCTTGGATTGTTTGTGATGGTCAGAGAAACAGTGAAGTGGAAATTGACACTGTTGGTTTACGTGATCAATGTAAGTGTTGGTATTTTTTTTTTTGGTCAGTTTTGTTCTCTGAGGATCATTAGCTTCAATACAGCACCCATGTCTAACCCTTTAAAAGCATGCATCAACAAGATGGTAGGAACATGAGCATTACAGTCCAAATACTCTTCTGAATAGTAAACTAAAAATATCATCCAAGTATTTAGAATCTATCCAAAACCACACATAAGAAACATCACGTGAAATAATTACTATTAGAAGTTTGCTATAGAGTTCTAGAGCTGATGCCAGTCAACAGAAAACAATTTAGGCCAAGCTAAAAGTGACAAGGAACATTATTTAATTGTTTTATGGATTAATTTGGCAGCTCTGCTTTGTAATATGGGGCTGTAATTTTATACTACAGCCTAATTAGATCATTGACATCTTAATCACTTCCATTTGTTCCTCCTGCTTTGCCCAGAACCATTAGCCTAGGTCTTCATTTAGAACAAACTGGGCTCACACAGTTTAAAGGTCGTAAATTTCATTGTAACACTTGTTTAATTATTTGAGGTGCCTGACAAAAATTCTCACTTACAGAAATACAGATGAAGTCTGTTCTGAATTAAGGCAAACCGTTAATTTAGTGTAATAGTGTGTTAACAGTTGAAGTCATAGGTGCAATTATATTGAAATAAAATTATATTTTGCCATTTTTTATTCACAATGATTTTATCTGAAATCATTTAAAATAATATAAGGTTCTGATTCATACTGAACTTAAGCTTTAAAGAGCATGACATGATAAAATAAAACATGGTCAATCTCAGGCATCAGCATGCATTTTCGCTTGGTCTCACAGAGATTCATATCTGAGAAGTCGTTATACTACCTTACTATGAAATGTTAACAAAAATCAAAAATCTTACTGTGAGTGGCAAACATTTACAAAATGTTTTGGTTTTCATTTAGCAAATGAAAAAAAAACAGATTGATTAAATCACTACAGCTAGATAAAAGGTTAATTTAAAAGGGCAGATTAAAGGTTGCACAAATTGAAACTTGAAAATAATGAAATTAATTCTGATATTCTGATTATGTAGCATATCAGTTAAAAAAATTGCTCAGTCTATTCTTATTCCTCATACTCATAAGTAAAACAAATAATGCACATAAAAGGACTGATATAAAAAGCTATCATTCAAAATGTTTGCTAGACAAAGCAAAGAGGAAAGAAATATGAGGAACTGCTCACTGACGTACAGTAGCACAACCCTAAAGAAATTTCAGTCATGAAGAATGCTTAGAAGCTCAGCAACGTGACATTAATTATGAATGTAGCTAGTCAGATTTCCCTTTTGTTATTTTTTTTAGATCTTCTAAGATCAATTTAGCCTCACACTATTGGAAAATGTTTACAGCAAAGATCTACATGAATGAAATGGGTGTACTGCAACCTGATCAATCTTATTGAGGAACAAGGGCTTGGTATCTCTGATTTAACATTCAAGTGGTCACATAAAAGTCTCTCATTTCCTGACAAGGTGAGCAGGTACAGCATAGGGCTTCTTTATCTAACACTGGCACTCCAAGCAATATATTCCTGCTTGATTTTAATGAAAATACCCTTTGTTCGATGCATTGCTTGTATTTTCTCATTCATAGCATTTGTCACAGTATATCAGGTCACCTCTCCACCCTTGCAGGGTGCACTTGACCTTTCCAGTCAGTAATTACTATCTTCCTCTTCACTGCACTCAGCGAACATTGTATTGACCAGTGCTGACAAGGTGAAGTTCAAATGTGAAGGGTTTTGAGCTCTGCAATTGCAAGAATTAGGTTTTACACAATGCCTCCGGCCTGAAAGATTGACATTAATGCAATCATTTGGATGCTTTACTCATGTCAGTCACGAAGGACGTTCTGTTTAATGCTTTCAACACTTTGTGACCCTTTAAAAGCAAGGATAAAAATCTCAGACTGAATCTTTGAAACCAGAGTGTATTTTTTTTTTATCTGGTTATTTCAAGATAAAGAGTTTGTTGAGTTTTTGTTACTTCGGGAATATAATACCTACTTTTTGATGGGATAAGCCCCTATGAACTGCAATATCCTACTGTTGACAAAAAGGATTGGGATGTCTGCCAAAAAAGGGGAGATATATAAATATATAGCAAATCCAGCTGCAATAAAACCTTTTTCTTGTCGGACAGCTCATGGACAATGATGCCCTGGGATTCGTCTCACAATGGAGGGATTCAGGGGACTAAACAAGATCACACACATTAAACCAAGCGAATCTGTGACAGGTCAATCCCCAGGGTCCACAATTTCCCAGTGCTACATAACCTCTCATGGATGTCACAGCAACAGAATGAGAGGCACTCTGTGAGAGAAACAAATTGGTTCAATGAATCAGAGCAAAATAGAACATTGGGAGATCAGTTTCAGGAATGAAACACAAACAGTATTCAAAACCATTATTTTTTTTGGGGACAATTTCAAATGTCTAATTTTTTTAAAAAAATTAAAGGTATTTTTTCTGTACTTCTTTAATCAGTTAGATTGTTTTCTTTTTTTCTCCTCTAAAGTCATAAAGAAGAGTTCAAGGTTTGGAATATTTTACCTATGTGTTTCTTTCATTTCTCTGGTCTGATACAGAAGTAAATTCATTCAAAAGCATTTTACATTCATCATATTGTCTTGGGCCTTACATATGCCTCCTACTCCTCTTCATTGCTCATGGGCTCCTACATTGAGCATCTCACACATCCAGTAGACATTACATACATAAATAACTGATGAGGCCGCTGTCTAAGGGAGTTCAGTGGTATTTCATTTTCACAAGACATTTATTTTATATAACTTGCTGGTCCCACATTCTATTGAGCAGTTACTACCTTTCACCACAATTTGAAATAATTTTTACATGACTGTAATTTAATCCAGTTGTCTAAATATAGCTGTAAATGTGGAGAGAAAACTTTGACTATTGGTTAAAATGCAGAGTTGCTACTAGTAATAGGGTTTCTTTGGCCTTATAAATATACAAAACTACTACAAAACTAGCAGCATACAAAAGTAATTTTGAAAACCACAGGGATGTACTAACTTGCTATTTTTACTTTATCATGTTTAGGGATTTCAAACCATCAATAAGTCTGCATGTTTCCACTGGACTGTAAGGCATGAGAGCTTTGCAGGATTTTTTTTTTTTTTAAATAATGACATACTGACTCATTTCAGACCCACAGGAGGTTGAAAAACACTCTTTCTGTCCAAATGTCTGGCAATCAGATTTCACATTGTTGAAAAGTATTGCAACATCTGAGCATTAATGCTGTCCAATATGCTCATTCTAAAACATTTTAATCACATTGTGTGGTATAAATTTCCCCTTGTTCTTTTGAGATAAAAGAGTTCATTGTACTATGAAAACATACTTTCCCAACTCAAAACTTGACTTGATGACACATGACCAACTACAATTACACAATCAATGAGTGTATTTAAATGAACAACAATATGCTGATAACAATCGCCAAACAACTCATCTAAAAAAACCACCAATGTAAAACAAAACAAAACAAAACAAAAACAATCACATTATAATATTTGAAATCATTTTTTCTTCTTGTTTTTATATGCAGCCTGAAAACGGTGCCAGAACATCGCTTAATGTGTTTAAACAGAGCAAAAACTTGGGTGAAATTGGAGGCAAAATTGAGTGTCGATAACCGATAAAAAACACAATAATTTAAAGCAGTGGGTCTCAAGCCAGGAACAGGTTTGGGAACCACTAGTTTAAACCATTTACATGACCTCTAAATATTGTCAGGATATTAAGCATAATAAGCTGTAAATTCTGTAAAGGTTCCCCAAAGAAACCTTAATTTACTTATTTTTTTTCCCTATGAGAACTATGAGATTATTCACTTTGAAGATATATATATATATATATATATATAGTATATAGAATATATAGACTACTAAACCATTCGTAGAGTTGGATGGTTTTACGGATGCTAAAGGTTCTTTATGGAACCAAATACTGTACCTGGACAAAGAAACGTTTATGAGTGTAAACAGTATTCACTGATATTTTAGCAGAATAGTCTAATTTAAATAGTATGTCCAGCACATTTAAGTGTAGATTGTGGAAAAGTGCAATTTTTTTTTTTTTTAAATTAACAAATAGTAAAAATAGCAATGAATGAAAGAAGGAATGAATGTAAGTATGATACAACCACTTTCGGAGTCCTCAAAAGCATTTGTATTTTTGCCTACTTCAACTAATGCAAATGTTCATGAAATACAGATTACCTCCATTATTTGTACAAAAATGAGTGTGTTTTCAAACAGATTAATAACGCCATTTATACAGTTAAAAGCATGTCAATATATCTACTTATTTGAGGTCAAATGGCACTTGGAGTGTCTGGATTTTTATTACATCACAGCATCTGTAAATCCCTTATATTCCTCTTTAATCAAAAACCTGTGAGGACTGAATTGCAAACTCATGTGAAAAAGGATAAAACCTTTGGCTTGGAGTAACATCTGCGCTATCACATTGCAGCCTTGAGAACTGCTGGGATGTTGATGTGAAAGGACTATTCCCCTGCCTACATCCAAAGTGGGCTGTGTTGACTTCTCTTTTTACTTACACAAATGGTCTCATCTGTAGTGAGCCAAATGTTCTACAGAGCAAGGCCACAGAGGGAAAAACGCCTCTCCTTCCCAGCGAGAGCGGATGGAGCGGCGAGTGCCGAGAGGCGATCTTCTGTTACCTGTTCATCTGCCAGCGCGAGCTGAATCACTCGGCCCGGAAAGCTGACCTTCTATCACTCTCTGATGCCATTTCCCATCCACTCCATATTCAATGGCAGTCCACAAAATGAGAAGCCACATTCCCTTTGTCTGTTTTTCTCTCTCGTTCGCTTCAGGATTTACAAAACCCTGAGCTAAACCCTGACTCAACCTCAAAGTATCCGATTCAGATCAGGTCCAAACCGGTCCACTCCACACTGTGCAAAATCCTCATCCCCATTCAAACAGTCATTTGTATCAAAAATACCCATTTACTGTTTGATGACTTCACTTCCCTGACAAGGTACATGAGCAAATCAATGCTTATTACAAGAGCTGCCAGAGGAGGGATACAATGAGCTTAAATGTGTGATTGCTGGGTCTTTGCTGATTGTTTCCTCTCATCATTGTGGCCATCCTCGCCATATTACACCATGCTTACGTTTTTCTCCTCTGGGAGGAGGCTATTTGTTTGGACTTTCTGCTCAAATGAGAATGCAAATTGGACCAAATGATATTTCAATAAAAGAAATATGCAGTTCATACCATGTAAATTAGAGTACAGGCTTTGGCATCAGAGTGAAATAATGAAATGAGATAATGTCATTACTGTTTCAGTCATTTTTTCATTCACTATTGAATTTCTATCATCCCATAGGTTCTATTTAAATGAGTTTTATTTCCTTTGTCACTATGAAAGGTTGTAACAGACGCACTTATTTAATTATATAATTATACACATACAGTTCAAAAGTTTGAGATCAGTAGACGTTTTTCATGGTTTTGAAGGAAGTCTCCCATGATAACCAGGGGCGCCTTAAGATATTCAGAGGCCCCTGGGCTACAGCATTGCGGTAGGCCCCCCTACCCCAGAAAAAAGTTTTTTTTATTTATTTTTATTTTTTAAGCTTCCTGACAATTATTTATGTCAAATTTCGATATTTTTTTCTTGTTAATATGCCAGTTAACATTCACAACACTGTTCTGCGTAAAATGTGAATATAAGTGAATATGCAAATTCCCTCTTTGCCACAAGGTGGCGCTTAAGAACAGCAGAATATAGCCTTTACATAACACTATTACAGGCTTTATCCGGAGGTAATATGAAAAGAAAATGCCATCAAAACTTTCCTGGCTGAAATGTAACTTTACAGGTATGATTTAAACACCATAAATCACACAAAATATTAATTATTTATCATCAGTAGAACGAAGCATCACGACGTGTTGGCATAAATGTGGATTGTTTGGTGATTGCTAACTGCGTTTTTATTTTGAAACATGCTTTAATTAATTAAATCACAGCCGTATAAAGTTTAATGATCATATTTAAGCAATAGGACGATTCCTATTTTTCCATCCCTGGATTTAAAATTGAGACTTTGAAGCAGCACCTTAATCTAAAACCTTCAATTGATAGACACACAGATTACATCCACGCAAGTTACTGAACTCGCACTGTATGATGTTACAGAATGTTGTCCGGTCCAGTTCCTTTCACACAGCAGTGTTGTTTCTCTTGTTAATCTGTATGTTAACATAAAGACACACTTGTGCCGGGCTAACGTTACTTTACTAGCGAAATAAGCGAATGAATGTATTGATTGTGCATTCCGCTTGCAGTATATCGGTGGAACACGTGGAACATACCAACTACACAAACTGTGTGGGGGGAACCTAAACTGAACCATTCACTATATAGGCTACTACCAGAGCCGATCCTCCCTATACGCAGAATACGCAGGCTGCTTAGGGCCCCCGAAACACCAGGGGGCCCCCTTGCTCTCAAAGATGTTTTAATTTTAGTTTCGATTTTGAATTTGGCCAGCTGCTGTGAAAACATGAATGATCATTTATTTTAATGCGGTGCGCTGTCACGCTCTCTATGTAAAAATCTTGTAACGTGAATGTCATATGTCTCTCCTTTGAAAAAAAACAAAAAAAAACGAGTTGAAAGCTTACCGCGAAGAGATACTGTTTCTCGAGCGCCTTCCGTGAGCGCAATTCGAGACGGAGTGTAACACGGACAAATACGTTTCATCCATTCCTCAACCCCCCCCCCACCCCCACCCCCCCGGCGACACAGTTTTGCGTAGGGCCCCCCGAAGCCTAGGATCGGCACTGGCTACTACAATCAGGGCATCGCTGAAAATGAGTGTGTGGGTTTGTTTACAGAATGCTGTTGTCACTGCTGCAAACTCCCATATAAATAATTATTCAAAAAATATAATTTCCCTGCAGCCAGTGGGCCCCCTTTCCAGTGTAGGCCCCTGGGCTTCAGCCCCTTGAAGCCCGTGCATTAATGCGCCTCTGATGATAACAAAGGCTGCATTAAAAAACATGTAATTGTGAAATATTATTACAATATATGTTTTATTTTTTAATATATTTTAAAATGTAATTTATTGCAAAGCTGAATTTTTACCAGCCATTACTCTAGTCTTCAGTGTCACATGATCCTTCAGAAATCATATAGCAATACGTTAATTTAGTTCTCAAGAAACATCTCTTATTATTATTATTATTATTATTATTATTATTATTTTAATGTTCTTTGGATTCTTTGATGAATAGAAAGTTCAAAGAAGTGCATTTATTTGAAATAGAAGATTTTGGTACCCTGCAAAAAAGGCTTATCTTACTTAATATTTTTGTCTTGTTTCTAGTCAAAATATTAAAAAAATCTTAAATCAAGATGCTTTACTAGATAAGCAAAATTAGATAATTTAGTCTTGTTTCCAGGGGGGGGGGGGGGAGTAAATTAAGTGCATTTCGCTTAAAATGATCTGCCAGTGGGGTAAGTAAAATATTCTTAAAACAAGAGTATTTTACTTACCACACTGGCAGATAATTTTACTTGTTTTAAGCAAAATGCACTTAATTTAGATTTATTTTTCTTCCAGGAATCAAGACTAAATATCTTATGTCATTTTACTTATCTAGTAAATGCAATTTGATTTAAGAATGTTTGGATATGCCTATTTTGAATGCAATGTAAGTCGCTTTGGATAAAAGCGTCTGCTAAATGCATAAATGTAAATGTATTTTGACTAGAAACAAGACAAAAATGCTCAGTAAGATAAGCCTTTTTTTTTTTGCAGTGTAACAACATAATTTAAGACTGTTTTTAAATCAATGTAGCGCATACTTATAAAAATGTGTTCAATATAGCAGCTGAATTTAAACATTCATTTCTGTATGAGAAATATATGCATTATATTGCAAGTTTAAATTTTGTGAAAGAACATTTCAGAGGATGTTAAAAAATATATAAAAACATGACCTTGACTGCGCAAACAGAGCAATGGCCAACTCTTATTTCTATCCTGTTAGGAATCATTTTGATTTTCTTGCCACTGTGCAAGTAATCAAGTAAATAATTTATGTTTAAAGCGTTTTCGCCTTACCAGACCATTTTTACATATAGGCTAATATATACTTTACAGAAATATTACAAGCACTGTCACAAAAAAATAAATAAAATAAAAACCGGTACAAAAACTATTAAACATGAATAACCCAGGAAATCTGCAGTTTTGTTCTGACACTTGACATCTCTGTTGTGACTCTGGCACCTACTGTGCCATGCTCTGCCAACAACCTGGGCAAAGAATCAAACCTAGAGGCCCATTAGCTGGACCCAGTGTCACAATGCCTGACCTATGAAGCTTCAGCAGAGATTGACAGACCTGTGATTGACTTGAAGGTTTGTCACATTGCATGAGCTAAAGATGGCCCGTATATATCAGTCAATCTACATAATCTTTATTTTTTATCCTCTTTCCCGTTTACATTGACATGCAAGAGCTTGTAAGGCAACATGTCATATCTCAAATGTCACAAGCTAAATGGGTTCTGGAACAAATCGTCACATTGGATGTTTATGCTTAAAAACAATATTGTGTGATTTTCTACATATTATGCTAAAGATTGTGGATTAACAATGCCCAGTAAGTAGCACTCTGTCGATCCACAATGTGTTTGACATATACATGTAACATTAAAAGGTATTTTTGAGCCGTGCAAGAATTAGACAGCCTTTGAAAATGTCAACCTATTTAAACATGGACTAAACACAGTCTATGATGGCAAGGTATTTCCTGTCATTTATTCTTTTATCAGTTTTAGGGTAAAGGCTCAGTGCAATTTTGCAGATTAGCAGTTGAAAGATGGAGGTATGTGTGTCATTCGAAGGGCCATCAAATGTGGCCCAAAAAATGTGGGCAATGCAACATAGTAGAATATGATGGGCATACCAGAGGAGGTGATGCCAATCAAATGAGACATGAATATAAATAGGGCAGAGCACTAGCTCTAGCAGTGACAGCTTATGCTGATTAGATTTTTTCCCCTGCACTGACAGGCCATTACAAATTCATCTTCTTTTTTCATTCTAGACATGACCTATGAATGCCAGACTGCTAATGTAAGGAATACTGTCTCCACAACACAGACATAATTGAATATCTTAGCATGACATGTTGGTTTTGGACACATCTGGGCCTGTTCATATGCATTAGCTTCTTGCAAGATCTGTGAGGGACAATACAAATTAATTACGCCAATTGGATGAAAGTGAGTGTGTGGGAAAATACAGAGTGACTCTTTTACTAATAGTCATGTATATAGTCTGGACAGCACTTTTATTTATCTGTGGCAGTATGATCTATACTTGATTTAGGATAAGGCCACAGAAATCCATATAAACGACTCAAATTCATGTAAAACTTTTGCAGCTTTGACATTAAAGTTCATGCAAAATGAAGATTATGGCATCAATTGCTCACCCTCATGACATTCCAAACCCACAAAACTTTGGTTAATCTTCTAAACACAAATTAAGATATTTTTAATAAAACCCAAAAATGTAAAGGCATCATTTAAGAAAATAAATTAAATAATAAACATTATGAGTCCTTCATTTCAAAAATTCTTTTTTTTTTTTTTTTTTTTTTTATTGGGGGTGAGCTATCCAACTAAAAGGGAAGATATATCAGTACCATATTGGTTATCGGTCAATGTAAGATTTTTTTTTTTTTTTCTTCTCGGAACAGATGATGCTCATTTCAACGTATTTTAACATGCACATTACATTTTGTTGTCAACCAATGTTCACTTGAAGTTCAACTTTAATAAAACTAATAACTTTTTTTTAACTCTGTTAAATGTAACCTTTACCCAATCTTAAAATGAATATCCATTTTCATTTAAAATACAAACTACAAATGCAATATAAATAAAAATACAAATGTCACAATTCAAAGCAGGCAGTGGTGACCTGTGAATGATACATTTCTGTTCACTTAAGTAGCTATCATGCACACAAGTGTGCATCAATACACTCTGACTTCTTAATTAGTGAAAAGGGAACTTAATGAGAGAGATTTAGAGAAAGGCAAAGAGAGACAGATAAAAAGAGCAAGGAGGAAAGAGACCGAAATCCCATCCCCAGCCTTCCAAATTCAATCACTGTGGGTAGAGAGTTCATTAATGGAGTTAACTGGCTAATTACCAAATGATGAATAGAATCAGCACTCCCCTGAGACGCCCAGCTGGTGAGGCTCCGAGGGGCCCGCCAAGTCAGGGGAAAAAGAGTGTTTAGCGTAGAAATAAATTCCTAGTGACAGCTCAGTCAGTGAGAGCATGGGCTCTGCTACCACCTGTTAGAGAATCAATATGATATATGGGTTCAAATCAAGATTTAGAACACTAGTGTCACATTAATGTGCTTATTAATGGCATTAATGGCTTATTAATGGCTTTTGGATTGCAGGGGCGTCATGCGCCTATTTTTGGCACCATTGACATTGACAGTCATGGCTGTTAGGACACGATTAAAAAGAAAAGACAAACAGATGTAAAAAAACAAGAATTGAAGTTGTTCTATATATATATATATATATATATATGTATGTATGTATGTAGGCATATAGAATCAAAATTATTAAAGTAAATTAATTGAATTTAAATAAACTACAGTATATTAATTTTATTGATATTATTGTAAAGTTCAGTTATATACCCCAGTAACTGAACTTTAAACCCTAAATCTGAGGCTGAGGGAGGCATGTGAATGGGCATGGTGATAAACATAGCAAGATGGCATCTTAATGGCATCTGCATGCCCAAAAAATTTTAGAATTTTACAAATTCTTCTTCAGTGATACTGCTTTAATGTGTTTACACACCTAGTAAATAAGTCATTGTTTTATAGTTGCTCCATGTCAGTATATATCAGGCTACACATGTGGCTGAAAAGAGGACAGCAGCACAGGAACTCAAGGTTACATCTTGTAAAAAAAGAGAGAGATTCATGTTTTTTTTTTTTTATTAACTCCTGTTTAACTTCCTGACAAACTTTCCCTTTTCCCTCGCCTTCCATGCCAAAGGAACATTTTTCAATGCGATGTGCAAAGTCAGACGGAATCAAGGAGCATTGCTTATTGGAAGACGTTAAATAAATAAATTTCACTAAATAAATAAAGGCTCACATCAATCAGAATAACACAATTCTTTTTAGCAACATGGAAGTTAATGTTAATTTTATCTCACAGTGCTTCACTACTGTAGATTAGTGCTGAGAAAAACAAACAAAACTAGATTCATAAAAGCAGAAAATGTGTGTTTCCAAAAAAACAAAAACAAAAAAAAAACCTCAAATTTATTTATATCCTTATTTAGAGCTCTGAACTCAGCAAAAAAGTATACCGCTCAATGTCACTTGCCAGATTTTTGAGAAGTCACAGACTTGAAATCCTGAACTCCTCTAGGGGAATGCTTTTATATTCAAGCTGCCTCACAGATCAAGAGATTCATGGTACATCTACACTCCAACAGCAGTTCAAAAATATTTCATTAAGTGTAGATTCCCGTTTTCTCTGTGAATGGTATTATGTATGGAAGCATATGTGTAGCAAAATTCAATTTGCAATGTAATATGCAAAATGTCAATGCAATATGTAAAATGGCAATGTATTTCTATATTTAAATTTACATTGTCCCATACATATGTGCAACATTTAGTGCAAAATGAAAATGAAAATTCAATTATATAATTTAAGTTTGCCATTTTCTACACTAGTTTTAATATGCATATTAAAAACATTTTTAAAGCTTTATAAGTTGCAAAATGAAAATGAAAATGTATTACCCAAATTGATTAGATATGTTTAACATGTCCAAGCAAAAACTGTAGCAAAATGATCATTTAAATGCTGTTTTTCCTAAATGCATTTAGACTCAGGGGTAGGACACTTGGGATTGCATTTTCATGGTGAGACCGCGGGATAATTGTAGCAAAATTCAATGAGAGTTTCAAAATGCATTCTGAGCCAATGGTGCAGCAAAACGGTGATTTAAATGTCTTTTATTTTTCTTAAATGCATTGACACTTACATATATGACGTTTCAATTGCATTTTCATTAAATACCCCGCGATGAATATAGTTTAAGTCATTGTGGATTTGAAAATGCATTCCGAGCGGAGCACGCCCCCGAGCTGTCAATCATTACATCAAGGCGGGGCTCGGCAACGGGACGCACAATAGGTCAATATTCACCATTAACCAAACGCTTTTCACCTGCCTGAACATCCCTGCCCGTTTACGCTCGGATTGATGCACATAAGCAAACAGACAGTGCTATTCTACACTTATTTACTACCTTACCTTATATTTTATTACTCTTTTATTTTTAATCCGTAAAATAGCGCGTGTTCCGTGGCACCCAGGGACGTGCAGAGAGTGTTGCTATGGGTTGCGAACGCTTCGCTTGACTGACTGATGTTCAGTCTGTTCAGAAACCATAGGCTCTCGAGCCATAGCCTATAGTTCTTTCAGTGAGTCGGTCGACGGAAGGAAAAAAATAAACCAAACAATATTTTAAACTTTTTTTCATCAATAATCAAAGCTAGTGTGTCGATTTAATTAAAAATCCATATATTATATATTTTAGAATATTATAATATTCTAAAATAATTATAAATAATTATAATTCATCGTTTGTCATTTATAATACACCAACCAATCATGATCTGGCTCAAGTTCAAATTTCATTGGACAATAATGTGAAGTGGAGCAGTTATTCTCCGTTCTTATTCATAAATCGGTAGAAAATGACATGGGACAGACGAGCTTATTTATGGAGCGATCTGGATCTGCGGTTTGTCTCATTTTATAAATCAAATTACATCGCTGAGAAAATAGATGCTGAATGACTACAAAAGCACTGCACAAAAAAAAAGGTAATCAGTAGGCTATTGAATTCACTTATATGTATGTATGATATCCTACACCGATTCATGAAACTCCTATAGTTCATGAAGCCCAGCGCCACCTACAGGCCTGTTATGTAAAGTGTAGGCTGCCGAAATGGTGACATGAAAGGACTTTATTATATTACCATTTTTGATAATGCAGCATTATGAAAGTGTCTTATGCTCATCAAGCCTGCATTTATTTGATCAAAAATACTGAAAAACTGTAATAATATGAAATAATACAATTTAAAAGAACGTTTTTCTATTTTAATATACTTTAAAATATAATTTATTTCTGTGATCAAAGCTATATTTTCAGCATCATTACTCCAGTCTTCAGTGTCACATGATCTTCAGAAATCATAATAATATGCTGATTTATTATCAGTGTTGGAAACAGTTGTGCTGCTTAATGTTTTTTTTTTTTTTTTTTTTATTTATTTATTTTGGAACCGTGATAATTTTTTGGGGTTCATTGATAAATAAAAAGTTTAAAAGAACAGCATTTATTCAAAATGTTTTCTAACGATGTTGATCTTTACTATCACTGCTTCTATTAATTTAAAAAATCCTTGCTGAATAAATACTAATTTCTTTAAAAATATATATATATATATATACTGACCGCAAGCTTTTGAACGGTAGTGTATATTGTTACGAAAGTTATATTTTGAAAAAATGCTGTTCTTATTTAACATTTTATTCAAAGAATCCTGAAATAAGCATTGCATAAAATGTATTTTAAAGTATATTACATTTTTGATCAAATAAATGCAGGCTTGATGACCATAAGTGACTTAATGAATATTAATGTATCCAAACTTTTGACCTATAATGTTTTTTTGTTGTTTTTTTCTCACATTGCCCCCTTTTTCACATTTGAGCCCCTGCTCCTGAGGAACTCTCTGCACGTCCCTGGGTGCCACGGAACACGCGCTATTTTACGGATTAAAAATAAAAGAGTAATAAAATATAAGGTAAGGTAGTAAATAAGTGTAGAATAGCACTGTCTGTTTGCTTATGTGCATCAATCCGAGCGTAAACGGGCAGGGATGTTCAGGCAGGTGAAAAGCGTTTGGTTAATGGTGAATATTGACCTATTGTGCGTCCCGTTGCCGAGCCCCGCCTTGATGTAATGATTGACAGCTCGGGGGCGTGCTCCGCTCGGAATGCATTTTCAAATCCACAATGACTTAAACTATATTCATCGCGGGGTATTTAATGAAAATGCAATTGAAACGTCATATATGTAAGTGTCAATGCATTTAAGAAAAATAAAAGACATTTAAATCACCGTTTTGCTGCACCATTGGCTCAGAATGCATTTTGAAACTCTCATTGAATTTTGCTACAATTATCCCGCGGTCTCACCATGAAAATGCAATCCCAAGTGTCCTACCCCTGAGTCTAAATGCATTTAGGAAAAACAGCATTTAAATGATCATTTTGCTACAGTTTTTGCTTGGACATGTTAAACATATCTAATCAATTTGGGTAATACATTTTAATTTTCATGTTGCAACTTATAAAGCTTTAAAATATGTTTTTAATATGCATATTAAAACTAGTGTAGAAAATGGCAAACTTAAATTATATAATTGAATTTTCATTTTCATTTTGCACTAAATGTTGCACATATGTATGGGACAATGTAAATTTAAATACAGAAATACATTGCCATTTTACATATTGCATTGACATTTTGCATATTACATTGCAAATTGAATTTTGCTACACATATGCTTCCATAATTATGTTCCTGTGCACTGCCTCCTTTACAGAACAACTTACAATTACAGTCATTTAATAATGTTAAACTGCAGCAGGGATTTCTAGGAAATGTCATACTTGATGTTTGATGAACACTTCACTTGTGTTATGGCAGCGCACACTTTTTTTCTTCAACCAACGAAATAAGTCATAACATTTTAGGGCTGCAAACCTCTAAAAATGCTCTGAGTGAGAGTGTGGGCCAAAGACTGAAGTAAGCTGGGTGAAATCTAATTAAACATGCAAGGCTGCATACATTACAAAGCATGAAATAAAAGATGCACAAAGCAGTTAATATTAAATGAGCTTCATGGTGGAGTGCCCCTCCAGGGTCTCGCCTCAGACTTCTGTAATTCTCTCAAACACGACGGTGGTTTAAGTGGCACCACTCAGAATACTCCTTGGGGGCTCAATTGTTTGCACAACCTGAGGCTGACCTGGACACTAGCCTTATTTATTTGAAGCCCTCCGAACAGCGCTGGTTGTTTGGAATCGGGTGGTTTTGTGAGATAAGTTTCTGCCGTACAATTAGTGTCTCTACAGCTGGAGCGCAACATGACAAGTGAACCCAGAGCTTTTAGCAGCGTGATGCCGATAGACAATGTCTTGGCCAGCGTGCTACCATGTAATCATCACATATGATACTGCTGCTGACCTTTCTCAGCCTCTAAAGCTCTTACAACATGTATCCAAATCCATTATATGTGGTGTGTGACATTCAAAAGGTCAATATAAAGAATGTGAACATGGAAGCGGTGTTGGAGGGTTCAAAACAAATGACAAAACAACTTTGTACAGTGTACTGATGTGGATCCATTGGTCATGGTGTAACGTTGAAACGTAATATTAATATATAATTTAAAGGGAAACAGGTCAATTTAGCTCAAAGGGAATCATTAATGATTGTATAGGGAATTTGAACAGATTCACTGTTTCACGGCGATTCACTGAACAAGCCGTATAACAAACTGCACTGGATACTAAAATCCAAAATATAGTGAAAACACTATTAAATAGCACAGTAGCACAAATCGGCAGATTAAGACATTAACTTATGAGCACAAAACACAAGATACTTCTCTTTTCAATATAAACAAGGCTTTATTTGATCAATCTAAGACATTAAACTAATCTAACACATGAACACACGCATTCACACATTCACACGTTGCAGAAGAGAGAAAGTAAGGAAAGATGAGTTTAAGAGAATGAAAATATGAAATCCCAAGTTTATAGCAATATGTGCAATTGCATAGACCTTAACAACCATCAATCACTTATTTAAACCTCGCTTTGAGTTTCTCAATAAGTCTAAAATTTGTGTTAAATGCACCAATTCAGCTAAAAGTCTGGAGTTGTTTTACTTGCTTTGCCTTTGTGTTACGGGATTCCCTTCTGTCATCTTCATTGCAGGAAAGGGGGTTTCCCAGGTTGCTGGTTGGCTGACAGTTCAGTGGTCTTTCGTAGTGATGTCTTGGGCGTTGGCTGACGAATGGTCCGAGTCCGTTGCTAGTTGAAGTTTGAAGCGGGTGCAGTCGGTGCTGGACTTTGCGGCAAACTTAACTTTTGAACACGAAACTCAACGGAAAGAAATGAAACTAAAATAAAAGAATACACGGATGTAAAGAGACTATGTGGTATTTCTTCTCATCATGGTCACAACTGGCCGCTAGGCCAGAGCACATGGCGCTCAAAGAGCAGCGTCAACACGTGTGGCAAAAGAGAAGAGTTTTAGAGAGGACAAAGAGCATTTTAAGAAGAGTAAGAGATTTTAAGAGAGCATTTTAAGAGTAAGAGATTTTTTAAGAGCAAGAGAGCGTTTGAGGGTGTCCTGAGGTTTTAAACTCGGCTTGTGGACACCTCCTAATGCTTGTCTTGACCAATTAGATACTGTTCTGGCTCGGGGTGTTGCTATGTTTCTGCCCCAATCATAAATCATGTTATGTTATCTGGTCCAAATTTTCCAGGCTCTTATAACAATCTTATAACAAGACTATGATACATTTGACAAAGAATTGATTGGAAGAAACGTTTAAAGCATGATTTTTCACACTCACACATACCAAACATGAATATTAATCCTTCAGCTATTCAATAATGATTAAAAAGACATACATAATATTTGATTGAAACATGATAGTCTAATTGTGTGGGTTACATACATGATATGGTTATTTCTATGCAGAGAAATAATTCCTAAGTCCCTTTAAGATGATTTTTGTTGCATATGGAGAAGAGTCTCTGTGACAAAGGAATTCCCGTGTGGTCCTTTGTCTTGTGTGGGGGTAGTCCATCTAAACAAGTCTGTTTCTGTGGTTTTCCAGCGTGGAACCCATGTGATGGTCATCTGGTGACCATTAATCTTGATTACTTGCCCCAAATTTGACAGTCTCCTTAATGAATTGGAATTATCAATAAGTGTTCTTTTGTTTTAATGTTGCAAGCCGTTCTGTGAATGAGTTGGTTAGTTTGCTTGCTTCAGACGGGCTGAGCTAGGAGTCTGATTTATGACGTTTCCTTGGTCTCTCTCTGGAATGTTAGCTCCTCAGGTTTCAATGTTCTGATCGCATCTGAAATTTTGTCTGAGTTAGTCTCTGATATTCTACATATCCCCCCTTGATTGGCGATGTGTCGAGTTGGAGACATCGGCAAGCACTGGGAAAACAAGGGCAGAAGAAGCAGACAAAACACAGCAAACAACAAGACAACACTTCCATGACCATTACTGTACTGGTGCAGGGCATCAGGTTATTTAGGTACAGGCGGTTATTTGAATTAGTCAATATAGTTTAGTAAATTGAATAGTTCAATTTGGAAATTGTTGTTCTAATTCGGTTCAATACTCCGATTCTTCGATCAAGTTTTGTGATTAAATTTGTTTGTTCCTTTTAGTTGTCTTAACTTAATGTTCACCTTTAGTTTCTGATGACATCATTTGTGGTGAAATGAATTGACCTATCGTGCGTGGAGCTCTCTGGCTTCCATTCAGTTTAGAGTGGCTTGCGGATATTAGGTGTGGCGCGTCAATCCTAATATCAGACCTTTGACCCTTGCAGGGTGTCTAGGTGTTTCACCTACTAGAGAAAGAGGGTAAGGAAAAGGATAGGTAAAAGAAGAACAAAACAAAACAAAGCTGCTGTGGGTTTTCCTAGCATGGTTTGCAACTACTGTTGAGCTAGGATGTCATGTGCAGCTAGGGAGTCATGTACCTTAACTTTAGTGTCAGGTGTTCTACCTATTGTGAAGATAGCTGCATGTTTCTTCATGGTGGTGTATGTAACTTTGTTACGCTAAAATTTAGATATTCTACTTTTGGGAAGAATATGTTTGTTGAATGTGTTATCAGTAGATGTGGTTACCTCTGGGTGTAAGTAATGTTGTGTGTGTTAATGGTGTAGTGTAGGTGTGGTCAGATCTGTTTCAGTCTGTGTTGTCTCCCCCCTTTTCGGGTATGTCAGTGAAGACGGGCTCTCTGCATCCTTGGCTTGGATGAGGGCGTGTCCCTGATCTAATGGGGGTCAGTCCAGAGAGGCAGGAAGTTCTTTAGCAGACAGTCGGAGGTAGTTTGGCATGACTGTGTGAAGCTGGGATGCAAACTTCGTCTCCTATGTTGCATTCCTCTTGTGCTGCCTTCTGGATGTGGCAGACTTTCTGACCTTCTGTGCTTTGGTGGTTACTGTTGCACAGACAGGAATATGGTTCTTGAAGTTGGAGTTCATTTAGCAGTTTGCTAGTGAGTGATGAGTGAGTGAGGTGATGTTCTCTGGTACCTCAGTTTCATCAACGGCTGGCCGTGAGAGACTTGCTCATTCTGGGTGGTTGTTGAACAGGTGCTCGTCATCTCTGATATAGTGGTGTACCATGTGATCACCGGCCTTCCGTTCTGTCGCTGGTCACAGCGAGCATGACTCAATTTTGTAGTCATCCGTGTTCAGCTTATCTTGAAGGAAATTGTTCAGTTGTCTCATGACTTGTTCCATGTCTTCTGACGGTAAGCTGTATTGTTCTTGAGCATACTCAGCACTGTGCATGTCTGAGTGGTGCTGAGGTGGGTTTAGTTGTCGCTTACCCACACGAGTTGCTCTTGGATGAGTCAGGCGATTACTTTTGGATGTCTGGTTAGGTTTCCAGTTGTTCTCATCTTTTGGGTTTCTCGAGAAGCGTGGCCGGTCCCATGGATTTTTCCAGCGGTTGGGCTGATAGCTGTCGTGGACATGGGGGTCACGTTCTCTGTGCTCTTGATGGAGGACTCTGGTGTTGTGATGCAACTGGGTGTCGTCCAGTGCAAGGCTTGAGTCTTTGTTGACAGAGTTCAAGAGTGTAGATGTTTTGTTACCTTTCTTTGAGGCCATCTTCTGCTTGTTGTAGGCCTTCTGTGTTAGGTCACGCAACTGTTGGATGGTCATGGAGCGTGGACAGGCCATGACGCCTAGATGGTGGCTGACTCCAGGGTGCAGATTTCTAAGGAAGAGGCTTTTGAAGTTCACATCCTCTTCAAGGTCAGGTTCATTGTGTGCACCAAAGTAGGCTTGTCGGAGTCGGTTGTAGTAAGCTTGTGGAGCCTCTTGTCGACCTTGTTTGGTTTCTAAGGCAGTTAACAGTCCATTTTCCGAGTCAGGGTCGGAAAACTCTTTAATCAGGACCTCACGAAGTAGCTGGTAGTCTGACTTCGTTCGACTGGGCTGTCGATCTAGGAAGTTTCGTACCTCGGAACTGGACGTGGCTCTAAGGAGGTATAACCTGTCTCTGTCAGTCACATGAGGTCTCATTTCTAGATAAAAGTCAATATCTTGCAGATGGGCCTGGATGGTGTGGCCCTCTGTGGAGTTCGGGTTGAACTTGCTGATGTTCTTAGACAGCTTGTCGAGGTCTTTGATGGTCATCCCATGTGCAGCTCTGAGGTCTGCTTGGATGGGAGGTTTTCTTTCATTTACAGGAAAGAGTTCTGTAGCGAAGGCAGTTGAGGTTTTGGGTTGTGGCCCTTCACTTCTTTCGATGTATACCAGTTCTTGGATGTGGGGCTCTGCTCTGTTCAGCAGAGGTGAGGCTGAGTGATGTTTCTCTCGCCTTGGCTCTTGTTTCTGCTCATAAGCATGTTTCAGTTCTTTTCTGACCATGTAGAGCTGATCGTTGTTATCGTCTAGCTGTTGGGTCAGATTGTCTATTTCCGTTCTGTACCTTTCAAGGTGGTCTTTCAAGGCACCGATTTCAGCATTCTTGTCACTGATGTCATTCTTGGCTTTCTCTAGTAGCTGTTCGGCATACTGGAGTCTGTTTACCAGGTCTTCCTGGGCAGCCTTTGCATGTTGTTGATCGAGCTGAGCTGCTGTCAGGGTTGCTTGTAGCTCCTTAACTTGTTCCGTTGTTTCCTGCTCCCTCTCGTTGGGTGCTTGGAGTTGATCTTGAACTTTCACTTCCAGCTTGTCTATGCGGCGTTGAGCACGTGTCAGTTCCTCTTGCAGGTGGGTGACGTGCTTGTCGCTCAGTTTCAGCTGGGTTGTGAAGGCATAGCTTAGGGAGCTGGTGATTTTGACTAGCTCCTCGTGGTTGTTGTTCTGGCTTGAATCTTGTGTCAGGAATCTTCTCAGAATTAGGATTATTATTAAAAATAATAACAGTTCAAACGTCTTGGGGGTGAGGCTGTCTGTCGTGCCTCTCAGCCAAGTGTTCACATCTTCCCCTTGGGCAAAGTGGTCTGCAGTCTGCGGCATGTTGGCACGCTGGGGAGAAGAGAGACTGACACAGATCTGTGTGGAATACAAGCCTATGTGTGGTGCAACAACTAAGTGTTGTGTCAGTGATTTTGAACCACTAGTGAAATGTGGTGATGACTGTGTTGGTCTCAGGGTATCTAGGTAGACTAGAGATGTGAAGACTTCGTCACTCTAATGAGGAAGAGGGAAAAGAGAGAAACAGGTGAAAACAAATTCAATTAAAAGAAACAATTCCCTTTTTTTTTTTTGAAGAAAATTCATTTTTTTTTTTCTTTCAATTAAAATGTTATCATCAAGGAGGCAAACAATATTATTAAATCTCTGTTTTAGACAAATGAATATAATAATAATTTTTATATCTCTTTCCTTAGTCTGACAGGATTGACAACCGTACACCTTACAGTTGGACCGCTCACCAGGGAGGCTGCGAAGGCAACGATTGCTCAAAACTTTCCTATTAAATTGATCTCAGCATTTGGATGAGATGTTAAAATTTGGATTGCGTTTTCAAATGTGGGGAGGCTAGGAAGAACGAAAGAGGGTTTTATTACAATCAAATTCATAAAGATGAGTCATCTTTTTTTTTACAAGATTGTGTATCTCATTCACTTAGAATTGATTGATGGTTCTTACAGCCAGGTCCCTACAAATGTGACAAGTGAAGAGGAAAGAAAGCAAGATAGAACAGGAGAGAAGAGAAAAAAAACAGCAAGTTGAGTGGATCAGGTCCACTAGCAAGCAGTTATGCCTGACTACGAGTAGTGTATTGTTTTCAGTTGTTACACAACTATCAACAAAAATAAATTTTGTGTGAAAGAGATTTGTCTCTTTAATTTATTTGAACTCGTAGTGAGGGATAACAATGTCTCCTATTAAGGCTCAGGTCGTTCCCAAGCTAGGATACACAAAGGAAAGACGATGGTAAGCACAAGTAAGATAAAAAGGTAATAAATGGTAAAATAAACAAAAAAAAACTTTAATTAAATAAAGGAGGAAATCAGTAAATAAAAATAGTGGCTAAGTTTATAACAAAAACAGGAAGAACGAAGGGGTAAAACGCAATAAAGTAATGAGTGAATCTAAGTCCGAATAGAATCTAATAATATGGGTAATAAATCAATTAGGTAGAATAAGTTTACTTAAACTTTCCAAGTTCAAGACTTATTTGTTCCTAAAATGATTGGACCCAGAAGAGAATACTACAAGTAATGATCATATGAAATGACCTGAGGGGAAATTTGAATGATTCCAAATAAATTTAATGTTTTAATTAAAATTTGAATTTGGCACAATTAATAATTGTGAACTCGTATTTCCCTTCCTAGTAAAAATACAAATAAGTGGTAAGAAGTGAGAAATTAGAGAAATAAGAAAGAGAAAGACCAACAAGTGTATTAGTTGAGATGTTTAAAGGGTTAAACCACTTTAGCTTTTTCAGACACACACTATATTCAACCACTGGATTTCAATGCTAACTGCTAACCTTTCAGGATAATGCCTTTAGCATATACTTCACTGTAAACACAACCTTTTCATTAGCTTAGCAACAGCATGGAGTTTTGTTTACAGTAGCGTCAAAGTGCTCAGTTCAAAGTTGCTCCGGAAGTAGGTTAAGACTTCCGTGTCACTATCGTCACTGTGGCAACCAAAACAAACTCTAGTAGACTAAGTTAGCATCTTTGCATTGCAAGTACAGTTAACGTATGTTACATGAAATGTAAGCGCATCTCAACACTGTACAAATAACAACACCGCTTGTAGTTGGCTCTGCGATGTGGCACTTAAATTCTCCGTTCGTTCAGAGTTTGATTAAACTTTATTCAAATAGCAGCTTGGTAAGTTACTGCGGTTGAGGGAAACGGTGATAACGATCATAAAAGCCCGTGCCAGTTTCTCTGGCCACGTAAACACAACAGGTTTTCTTCGCTGTTGGTTCAAGTTAAACTTTATTTGATCAAGCCCAAACTCCCGTTCAAATCTCTCGGACACGCTCAGTGTTGCGCGAGATTAAATTAACTTAAGTTAGTGAACAGTGTAACATTACAGGCAAGCATTATTCTGTAATGTTTACCCAGGGAGGCAAATAGCATAGATGATTTTACAGTGGAACACGCACTTAATCAAACTATGAAAAAGAAGGCTTTGATAAATAGATTTGAGGAACACGCTCAAAACTATTATACACCGATTTATTCCCGTTTACTCGCTGCAGTTTAGCTCGTTCAGTAACAGTTAACTGAGATTCGAGAGTAACGTTATAGCTATTGAATGATCTGGAACTCGCAGGGCATCAATTCAGCTTTAACACAAGGTATTACAGAAAAGAGGAACACGCTCAATTTATACCTTATCGTACGATCTCAGATAACTAAGTTCACTTACTGCAGTTTGAGAAAATCTTTGCTCCAGTTACAGACTTCTCTGTGCTCATTCATTCAAACAAGCGGGGCGCGCGCAGCTGACGTCACACGCACACACTATAGTCTCCGCTCAGAAGCGTCTCTCATCCGCGGCAATAGAAAAGATTAAATAACTCGGTTTATGCTCACAATTTAGATTTATCTGCCCGCATTCTCCACCAATGTAACGTTGAAACGTAATATTAATATATAATTTAAAGGGAAACAGGTCAATTTAGCTCAAAGGGAATCATTAATGATTGTATAGGGAATTTGAACAGATTCACTGTTTCACGGCGATTCACTGAACAAGCCGTATAACAAACTGCACTGGATACTAAAATCCAAAATATAGTGAAAACACTATTAAATAGCACAGTAGCACAAATCGGCAGATTAAGACATTAACTTATGAGCACAAAACACAAGATACTTCTCTTTTCAATATAAACAAGGCTTTATTTGATCAATCTAAGACATTAAACTAATCTAACACATGAACACACGCATTCACACATTCACACGTTGCAGAAGAGAGAAAGTAAGGAAAGATGAGTTTAAGAGAATGAAAATATGAAATCCCAAGTTTATAGCAATATGTGCAATTGCATAGACCTTAACAACCATCAATCACTTATTTAAACCTCGCTTTGAGTTTCTCAATAAGTCTAAAATTTGTGTTAAATGCACCAATTCAGCTAAAAGTCTGGAGTTGTTTTACTTGCTTTGCCTTTGTGTTACGGGATTCCCTTCTGTCATCTTCATTGCAGGAAAGGGGGTTTCCCAGGTTGCTGGTTGGCTGACAGTTCAGTGGTCTTTCGTAGTGATGTCTTGGGCGTTGGCTGACGAATGGTCCGAGTCCGTTGCTAGTTGAAGTTTGAAGCGGGTGCAGTCGGTGCTGGACTTTGCGGCAAACTTAACTTTTGAACACGAAACTCAACGGAAAGAAATGAAACTAAAATAAAAGAATACACGGATGTAAAGAGACTATGTGGTATTTCTTCTCATCATGGTCACAACTGGCCGCTAGGCCAGAGCACATGGCGCTCAAAGAGCAGCGTCAACACGTGTGGCAAAAGAGAAGAGTTTTAGAGAGGACAAAGAGCATTTTAAGAAGAGTAAGAGATTTTAAGAGAGCATTTTAAGAGTAAGAGATTTTTTAAGAGCAAGAGAGCGTTTGAGGGTGTCCTGAGGTTTTAAACTCGGCTTGTGGACACCTCCTAATGCTTGTCTTGACCAATTAGATACTGTTCTGGCTCGGGGTGTTGCTATGTTTCTGCCCCAATCATAAATCATGTTATGTTATCTGGTCCAAATTTTCCAGGCTCTTATAACAATCTTATAACAAGACTATGATACATTTGACAAAGAATTGATTGGAAGAAACGTTTAAAGCATGATTTTTCACACTCACACATACCAAACATGAATATTAATCCTTCAGCTATTCAATAATGATTAAAAAGACATACATAATATTTGATTGAAACATGATAGTCTAATTGTGTGGGTTACATACATGATATGGTTATTTCTATGCAGAGAAATAATTCCTAAGTCCCTTTAAGATGATTTTTGTTGCATATGGAGAAGAGTCTCTGTGACAAAGGAATTCCCGTGTGGTCCTTTGTCTTGTGTGGGGGTAGTCCATCTAAACAAGTCTGTTTCTGTGGTTTTCCAGCGTGGAACCCATGTGATGGTCATCTGGTGACCATTAATCTTGATTACTTGCCCCAAATTTGACAGTCTCCTTAATGAATTGGAATTATCAATAAGTGTTCTTTTGTTTTAATGTTGCAAGCCGTTCTGTGAATGAGTTGGTTAGTTTGCTTGCTTCAGACGGGCTGAGCTAGGAGTCTGATTTATGACGTTTCCTTGGTCTCTCTCTGGAATGTTAGCTCCTCAGGTTTCAATGTTCTGATCGCATCTGAAATTTTGTCTGAGTTAGTCTCTGATATTCTACAATGGTTATTACACTTTTTCTACTGCAACCTGTGGGGAGTCATGGGAAACAGCACAGAGGTGTCGTCTAACTAGAAATATTCTGCTGGAGAAAGACACTCCAACAACAGTTTTAGTTGTATGGCATTGTTGGCATTGTAGGTATTCATATGTAAAGTGTTTGCAAAGATACTGGAATGTACAAGAACAGATAGCATCTACAATACGAGCACAATTTAGGAAATAGCCAAATGTTTGAGAATCCTTTTAGGCTCACATAATATTTAATTAATGGATTTAATAGGTTGATTTTATTGCATTTATTCAATGAAATCAATTCAATATTTTAAATAAATATACTACACTGCCATTCAAAATTTGTAGTCAGTATTTTTTTTTTTTTAAATGTGTTAAATTGGTAAAAGTGATGGTAAAGACATTTATAATGTTATAATATATTTAGATTTCAAATAAATCCTGTTCTTTTGAACTTTCTATTTTGCAAAGAATCATGAAAAAAGTTATAGACCCTATTTCTGTTAGTAAACATTGTGATGTTTTTCTGTGGGCGGAGCTTAGGTGGAGGCAGAAAGATTCCCCTGAACGCTTCACTAACGCTAGCTATGAAGTTTGTTAGCTCTTTTTTTTTAACAATTAGTGGAGAAAATCCGATTTCACCTGCATATGTAAGATCACTCACTGTGTAGGACTGTGACTGTTATTTAAATAAGTTAACTTTAACGGACGAAACCAGATTGGCCGACCTGTACTCAATCAAACATTCAATGTGATGGATATTATTTGAAGATGTATGTATCAAGTAATGGCCAAATAGTTATTTTAAAGTATATACATACTGTAAATGATGTAAATGATGTTAACGGTGACATTACACCTTTACAATACTTTACATACAGTACATTTAAAGTAAAATGTGAATATTTTCTAGAAATAATAATTCCAGAAACTGATTTTGAACTTTCTGTGTTTGATTATTCTTTCTTACCAGCTACTATCAATCACAACAATGTATAAGATGATTAAGCATATAAATCGTCAGTTTGTGGTTTTACACACATGCACACAGACATTTCATACACGACAAAGTCGTGAGATGCATAAGAAATCTTTAGACACGTAACACAAACCATAATCCATAACAACAAAAGACCACACTTTATTGAACCTTTTCTGATAAGAAGTGTGCGCTGCAAACGCAAGCATTTTTGATGATCGTTTCTGTCCAGTCCACTCATTTTATCACGTTTAACCACATGTCGTCGGTTTTTTGTCTGGCAGTGGCAGCAGGTATGCGATACAATTTCAAATTGGAGCCTGTACTATGTCGATTTTGGCACCCAACATCACAATAAGATGATATTTTAAGCTCCTTATGTAGCCGAATCTGTGCTGGTTTGAATGGGCCGCCTCCAGTTTTCCATTTGTTTTGCCTCCAGCTAGCGCTGTGACGTAATTATGATGTCGGCACAAAAAGGGTCTATAGTTTCCACAAAAAATATTAAGTAGTACAACTGTTTTTAACATTGATAGTAATAAGAAATGTTTATTGAGAAACAAATCAGCATATTAGAATAATTTCTGAAGGCTCACGTGACACTGAAGTCTGGAGTAATGGCTGCTAAAAATTCAGCTTTGCTATCAATGGAATAAATTACATTTTATATTATAACATATTATAATAAAATATATCGAAATAGAAACAGATATTTTTATTTGTAATATTTCACAATATTGCAGTTTTACTGCATTTTTGTCTTGGTGAGCATAAGAGACTTCTGTCAAAAATCTGTCAAAAAACAGTGGCATATATAATAGAAACCGTTATACAAATATTATTATAATGTACAGTATTCCTGAAGATTTTTAGATTATAATTTAGCTGCTCATCAGTTAATACCTTGTTTAAGATGCTGTCAATACGTCCATTTCATTTAACATCCAAACAAGCAAAATTGTACATTACGAATACCAGTGAAATCAAGCTGCTAGTTCAGAGAGTCAGAAAATGACTAATGCTTATGAGCTGTAGAATCACGCAACATATTGAGTGCAAGCCACTCTTTATCGACAACCAGAATGGTGTTTACATCCAGAGAGAAAATCTACATACTGTATGCAGATCAATTTTTACTTCTGTACTCCTGTTCTGTATGATAAAGGAACACAGTTATAGCATTAATGTCACATACACTTTGACAGGTTATCAAGCTCAATCTGCGCATACACACTGTAAAAAGGAAAGTTTTTTGGCCATCAATCTAAAATTTCATCGGTTTGGTCCTTGATAACCAATGCTAGCACTCACCACCTATCCTGATGAATTAAAACAGCTTATTTCCAGTAACTGTGACAGGTTCATATCCTCTCCTGCCTCTCCTTGTGGATCCTCCCAGCACTTGCTGGTACAGAGAGTTCTGAAAGTTAGACTCATGTATGAATGTCATGAATTTTCACTGTGCCACTGGCCGGATTGGTAAGAGTAATTTCATTCCACTGGAAGCTCCTGACGCTCATTTGCTGCCTTTGGCAGATCTGGAGCCCAGATTGCAGCCCATCCCTGGCATATACAGGCCTCCCTTCTCTTCTAATTCATAATAAAATGAAGGAATGCTCAGTATTTCTACACCGATGGCTGTAATATCCATCTACTGAGTAATGGTGTACTCAGTATACACCACAGTATATTACAATGCTTATGTTCTGGAAATGTTATGAATATTTTTTTTCTGCCTTTATAAAAGAAACAATGTGCTTAATGTACTAACATGATCAGATTTCAAAAGATTATGTCAAGGTTTACTATATGCACGCTGTACTCTCAGTCAGCGGAAAGGAATAAATAAAGCAAAATGTAACAAATAAGACATCCTGTGTAAGCATGTTGATATATATATATATATATATATATATATATATATATATATCATCTCTGTGTTAAACCATAAATCTGTTATACTTGTTTTCTTGCAGTTATATTTATATCATTATTCTGTACCAACATTTTTATCAAGGGCGCCCAATTGTCCGTAAGACCTTTATGCAATAGATACAACACAATGCCAAGGATTCTGCTGAGAGAAGCAAAGGCACTGATTTCGGAAGAAATTAACCTGTTTATTTGGCCTGTCAAACTCCTAACACACATGGTTCAGGGCTCATTTCTTTATTAGGGCAATGACGCTCCTTAGTATTCCAGCAGTCACTGAAATTTCCCAGCGCAGCTGAGGCTCCGATCTCTTTATTTCCTCCTTTTCTCCAGAGAGCGTCACATGACTTGTACTCTCTCCTCCATCCAGACACGCTCACGAGTGTCTCTCCGTCTCCCCTGCTCCGCCAACAGATGTTCATTTATACAGATGACCCTTTCTTTCTGCTGTTTAATTACTCTTTGTCCTCTTGTTAATGAACCAGCCCGCGTGCTTGTGCTGCAGAGGCATCCCGCAAGACAACATGGGCGCTTCTGCCAGGGTGTATTTTCGCTATCGGAATTTGAGAATCACAAATTGAGCGTTCGCGTTAGTTCTGGCAGGTCACGTGAGTCAAGCTTGCATCAGCTGATTCTCAGCTGATCACATCTACCTATAGGAATACGACACCTATCGTGGCATTCCTATATAAGCTCTATTCAGTATTAATCAGCAGCTTTTCCCGCTTGCTCAGGAGCAAATCACCCTCCTCCATCCCCAAATCCTCCTTTCGCAGTCAGGACTTGGCTTTCTGATATTCCTTGCTAAATCAGACTCTTTTGTTGAATAATTATACACTTAAATGTCATTAAGTACATTAATGATATCTGCTTTGTTCTGTTCTGTTAACCCTCGGGGGGTTATTATTATTGCTGCTCTCCCTGCTCATTCATGACGGGCTGTATGGATGGGCAGGGAGTTTTTGCACAGAACAGAACCATACCGCCAAACCAAACTTTATGCTAAGTATCTATCATTTTGACGACAGTGGTCCTGACAGAATATTCACTAATGCATGCAAGAATAAATATGAATCATAAGAGTTTCATAATGGAAGCTATAAGCACCAGGCCCTCTACAGACAGCTTATGAAAGCTTTCGTTGGGACTGGGCTTTGATTTGTTCATTGCTTTCTGATGTGACTGTTGTGCGAAGAATAACTGATGATATGAGGTCCTAAAAGTGCACTCAATGCTTGACTAGCTCATCTTCATCTCATTGGTCTTTTACCTATCATCTACAAGCATGGCTGCATGAAGTTTGATTATTATGATGATTACGACGGTGTCTGCTTATCTTCCGCTTCTTTCTTTTCATACATATATATATATATATATATATATATATATATATATATATATATATTAGTGATATGCTATTTACACTAAGTGCAAATAGCAATGGATTCTATTTACACTACGTAAAAACAGAAGTATTTTTTTTTTTGCGATATGCTATCTACACAAAGCACAAATAGCTATAGATTCTACAACACAAATTCCAGAAATGTTGGGACGTTTTTTAAATTTGAATAAAATTAAAACTAAAAGAATTTCAAATCACATGAGCCAATATTTTATTCACAGTAGAGCATATATAACATGGCATATGTTTAAACTGAGAAATTTTCCAATTATATGCACAAAATGAGCTCATTTCAAATTTGATGTGTGCTACAGGTCTCAAAATATTTGGGATGGGGGCATGTTTACCATGGTGTAGCATCTCCTCTTCTTTTCAAAACAGTTTGAAGACGTCTGGGCATCGAGGTTATGAGTTTCTGGAGTTTGGGTGTTGTAATTTGGTCCCATTGTTGCCTGATATAGGTTTCCAGCTGGTGAAGAGTTTGTGGTCGTCTTTGACGTATTTTTTGTTTAATGATGCGCCAAATGTTCTCTATAGGTAAAAGATCTGGACTGCAGGCAGGCCAATTCAGCACCCGGACTCTTCTACTACGAAGCCATGCTGTTGTAATAGCTGCAGTATGTAGTTTTGTATTGTCCTGCTGAAATACACAAGGCCTTCCCTGAAATAGCCGTCGTCTAGAGGGGAGCATATGTTGCTCTAAAACCTTTATATACCTTTCAGCATTCATAGTGCCTTCCAAAACATGCAAGCTGCCCATACCGTATGTACTTATGCACCCCCATACCATCAGATATGCTGGCTTTTGAACTGAACTGAATGTTGATAACACGCTGGGAGGTCTCCCTCCTCTTTAGCCCCGGAGGACACGGCGTCCGTGATTTCCAACAAGAATGTCAAATTTGGACTCGTCTGACCATAGAACACTTTTCCACTTTGAAACAGTCAAATGAGCCATTTTAAATGAGCCTTGGCCCACAGGACACGACGGCGCTTCTAGACCATGTTCACATATGGCTTCCTTTTTGCATGATATAGCTTTAGTTGGCATCTACAGATGGCACAGCGGATTGCGTTTACCAACAGTGGTTTCTGGAAGTATTCCTGGGCCCATTTAATAATGTCAATGACAGAATCATGCCTATGAATGAAGCAGTGTCGTCTGAGGGCCCGAAGACCACGGGCATCCAACAAAGGTCTTCGGCCTTGTCCCTTACGCACAGAGATTTCTCCAGTTTCTCTGAATCTTTTGATGAGGTTATGCACTGCAGATGATGAGATTTGCAAAGCCTTTGCAATTTTACGTTGAGGAATGTTGTTTTTAAAGTATTCCACAATATTTTTACGCACTCTTTCACAGATTGGAGAGCCTTTGCCCATCTTTACTTCTGAGAGACTCTGCCTCTCTAAGACATCCCTTTTATAGCTAATCATGTTACAGACCTGATGTCAATTAACTTAATTATTTGCTAGATGTTCTCCCAGCTGAATCTTTTCAAAATGTCTTGCTTTTTCATCCCTTTGTTGCCCCTGTGCCAACTTTTTTGAGACCTGTAGCAGGCATCACATTTGAAATGAGCTCATTTAGAGGATAAAAGTGTAAAATTTCTCCATTTAAACATTTGTTATGTTCTCTATGTTCTATTGTGAATAAAATATTGGCTCATGTGATTTGAAAGTCTTTTAGTTTTCATTTTATTCAAATTTAAAAAATGTCCCAACATTTCCGGAATTCGGGTTGTATTTACACTGTTAAAATTTATACTACTATATTTATACTACTTAATACAAATAGTGGCAATTATCTGCACCTCAGTATTGTAGTATATTATAAAACAGTATGCAATAATAACGTATTGAGTGTAAATTATAATTTTAATTAAAATTAAATAAAAATGGATGCCACCTTATTGGAACAATAAAGCCCTCCCTACGCCTAGCCTAACCCTACCCCGTACTTTATTTTCAACTTTTTGATTATTTCCTTCATTTTTATTGAAATAAATGCCTTTCCGCTGTGATATGATATTTGAAATAGGAGGAAAAAAAGGAAAAAGGCGGGTTCGAACCCGGTTGACTAACAAGGCGAGCTATTTGCACTTAGTGTAAATAAACGCTCTGTTGTTATTATTATTATTATTATTATAATTATTATTCCTGTGATGGCAAAGCTGATTTTTCAGCAGCCATTACTCCAGTCTTCAGTGTCATATGATTCTTCAGAAATCATTCTAATATACTGATTTATTTCTGAAATTATATTACATAATAAAATATAGTTAATTGTTAATTTTTTTTTAAATAAATCTGCAATTATTTATTTAAAATATTAAACAGTTTTTTTTCTTCTTCTTTTCCTTCCTTATTTAATAATATATGTATCGGGGGTTAATATGCAGTAAAATAAATTTATGGAATTTTACAGTAATTTTAATAAAATTTAGACAACTGGAATAATGTAAATTTGTTTTGGGGCTACTCAAGAAAAAATACTGAGATTTAAAAAAAAAAAAAAAAAAAACTACTTCATCGTAGCATGATGAAATCTGCCCTTCGGCCATTGCGTGATACAACAAAGCAGCGTGCCGAGAAGTATGCAGCTGACCCTGACTATCTAAAGCTCACTGATGCCAAGTAGACTCTGCTGATCAATTTTAAAGTCTCTGTCATACAGATTTTTGCATCATGTCTGTTGAAAGTGTGGAATATATATGTGTAACCTCCATAATACACAATAAACATTCTCTTATTTTTAATTGTTCCCAATGGTCAAGTATGTAAACGCTGCACGATTGACAGTGCAAAACAAAATAATATATAAAACAATTTTTATTTAATTGCTTATTTATAAAATTAATTAAATTCAGTAACATTTGCAATGACAAAACAATCATTAAAAACAGCACTCCTAGTATTCCTTCTGCCCTACTCTGTTGAGCCATAAATTGACATGTTTTGACAGTGCCACTGAACCAGCCTTTAAGAATCAACCTACGAATGGCTAATTTACAGTCTTGGCATATTAAACTGCAATAGGAGAAAGCATTTTGCCATTGAAAGAATCACACACTTTACCTTTAAGCTTCTTAATCTTTCCCACTTATTTATTCCACTTGTGTCTCAGTCAGCTTTAAAAATGCAGTGAGAATACTTTGATATTCATCATGGCAAGAGTAATATGTTTTCACATTATTCATTTCCAATAAGGGTGACCCTGGAATGGGGGAGTTACTGAGATCACAGCCCTCCAATCTGTACTGTGCCCTTGAGATAGCCACAAACCTCATGTTGCTTGAAAGGAACTGTCCGTGTAATTAGTTTACTGCAATTTGCTTTGAATGAAAACAGGCAGCTAATGTTTTGAAGACAAATGTTTTGTTCCCGCGGTGGTCTTGGTATTCTTTGTCTAGCAGGAATACTTGTTTTTGTGCTGCTTCCTCTGCTAGAAAGGCATGTGGGTGTATCTAGTGTGTAATGAAGGAACTGATCACTCTGTAGCTGCCCTGTGCACACGCCATCTCATACAACGCTGAGAGCGCTTTTGTAATTATTGCTTCCAATTTCTGGCAGCTGCACTGGTGTGGAGACAAGCTTTTAAAAGCCACTTGGACATTCAGTTTAGGGAGGAATGAAGCATGAGGGCTGCTGGGACTGTCAATTTTGACTTGCATTTGTCTGGTCCTCTAATATTCTTATTTTCAGTATTGTTCTCTTCTTGTCTGCCTGCTGCATGCACACCAAATCTCAAATCTGTATACACTGTATACAACTATAAAAATATCTTAAAAACTGTTTTTCTATGGCATCTCTGTAAAAAAACATATTTTTTTCTTATTATTTTTAAGAGTGCAGTGTAAAATAATTTGTCAAATGTGTCCAGACTGTAAGGTATTTTCAGTGGATCTTCAAAGTATGAACCTAATATGCAATTTTAGGATATAACTCAAATGTGCTTCTAAAGTAAAGCTGAGATACACTCTTTAAAATAAAGTTTTTTTTTTATTGGCATAGATGGTTCCATAAAGAACCTTTGTTATCCATGGAATCTTTCCATAGCACAAATTATTTTTAAAGAGGAAAAAGCTTCCTTAGATTATTAAAAATGTTCTTCAAACTAATAAAAAGGTTATTTTAATAAACTCTTCACTGAGAGGTTCTTTGGGGAACCAAAACATTTCCTTCAATGGAATCACTGCAAAGTGAACATTTTAATAGTCTAAAGATCCTTTTCCACTATACACTCTCAAAAATAAAGATTCCAAAAATGGGTTTTCACAACAATGCCATTGAAGAACCATTTTGGGTTCCCTGAAGAACCTTTCAGTGAATAGTTCTTAAAAAGTGCAGTGTGCAGTGGAAAGGCATTTTATTTATGTCAATAAATAAAACTTTTTTCCAAGAGTGTATCTTTTTCTAGGTTGATCAAGAAAAATATAAAGTGAAGAATTACTAATGAACACCGAGTCACAATAAGTTGAACATGAGACAATTCTCTGTTCATCCATAACATTGAATGACATCTGGAGAATGAAACCATCATATAAGAACCAAATGAAAAAAGTTTTGGAACAATGTGTTGAGTCTCTGACATGCCATCTCCACTGAGTTCCATGGGTCACGTCAATAAAACAAGAGTGACAAGCAACACAAAGAGGCATATTGATCCCAATGTCTCTTCTACTGGCCTCCCCCAATGCTCAGTCTCCCTCCTTCCCACATATCAAAGCTCTGCTCATATAGGCATACAGAGGGGAAAAAATATTTGATCCCCTGCTGATTTTGTACGTTTGCCCACTGACAAAGAAATTATCAGTCTATAATTTTAATGGTAGGTTTATTTGAACAGTGAGAGACAGAATAACAACAAAAAAATCCAGAAAAACACATTTCTAAAAAGTTATTCATTTATTTGCATCAAAGCATAATGTTTCCACCTCCATGTTTGACGGTGGGGATGGTGTTCTTGGGGTCATAGGCAGCATTCCTCCTCCTCCAAACACGGCGAGTTGAGTTGATGCCAAAGAGCTCGATTTTGGTCTCATCTGACCACATCACTTTCACCCAGTTCTCCTCTGAATCATTCAGATGTTCATTGGCAAACTTCAGACAGGCTTGTACATGTGCTTTCTTGAGCAGGGGGACCTTGCGGGCGCTGTGCATTCCTATGTGCATTCCTACCAGGACTCATTTATCCTACAACAATGACAAACCATGGTTCACTGCAAAACTCAGACAGCTCCGTCAGGCCAAAGAAGATGCTTAGAGGAAGGGGGATAAAGTCTTGTATAAACAGGCCAAATACACACTGGAAAAGGAGATCAGAGTAGCAAAGATGAATTATTCCGATAAGCTAAGGATCCAATTCTCTTCCAGTGACTCAGCATCAGTGTGGAAAGGTCTGAAAGAGATAACTAACTACAAGACACCATCCCCCCAGCACTGTGGAGAATCAACAACAGGCAGACGATCTGAATGAGTTCTACTGCAGGTTTGAAAAAAACACCCCAAACCAGCTCTGGACACCTCTCCACACAACCATTAACACCTCCAGCAATCCCCCTCTCCCCCACACCTGCAATTCAGATCAGCAAAGATGAGGTGTGCCAGGTCTTTTGGAAGCAGAAAAGGAAACAAGCACCAGGCCCAGACTGTGTCACACCAGCCTGTCTGAAATCCTGTGCTGACCAGCTGGCCCCCATCTTCACAAAGATCTTCAACAGATTACTGGAACTGTGCAAAGTCCCTTCATGCTTCAAACACTCAACCATCATCCCCATCCCAAAGAAATCCAAAATTACAGGACTAAATGATTACAGGCCTGTGGCTCTAATGTCTGTGGCCATGAAGTCATTTGAAAAACTGGTGCTGGCCCACCTGAAGGACATCACTGGACCCTCGCTGGATCCTCTTCAGTTTGCCTACAGAGCAAACAGGCCTGTGGACGATGCAGTCAACATGGGACAGCATTATGTTCTGCAACATCAAGACAGACCAGGGGCTTATGTGAGGATCCTGTTTGTGGATTTCAGCTCAGCTTTTAACACGATCATCCCAAACCTCCTCCTGCCCAAACTAACTCAGCTCTCCGTGCCCACCTCCGTCTGTCAGTGGATCAACAGTATCCTGACAGACAGGCAGCAGCTAGTGAGGCTGGGAAAATACACATCCAGCACCTGTACGATCAGCACTGGAGCTCCTCAGGGTTGCGTTCTCTCCCCACTGCTTTTCTCCCTGTACACGAACGACTGCACATCTAAAAACCCCTCTGTCAAGCTCCTGAAGTTTGCAGACAACACCACACTGATCGGCCTCATCCAGGACGGTGATGAGTCTGCTTACAGACAGGAGGTTAAGAAGCTGGTTGTTTGGTGCAGTCTTAACAACCTGGAGCTTAACACGCTCAAAACAGTGGAGATGATTGTGGACTTCAGGAGAACCCCCCCTGCTCTCCCCCCACTCACCATCATGAACAGCACTGTGACTGCAGTGGAGTCATTCAGGTTCCTGGGCACCACCATCTCCCAGGACCTGAAGTGGGACAATCACATAGACTCCATTTTAAAAAAGGCCCAGCTGAGGTTGTACTTCCTTCGCCAGCTGAGGAAGTTCAACCTGCCACAGGAGCTGCTGAAACAGTTCTACTCTGCCATCATTGAATCCGTCCTCTGCACTTCAATAACTGTCTGGTTCAGCTCAGCTTCCAAATCTGACCAGAGAAGACTACGGAGGGTAGTCCGGACTGCTGAGCGAATCATTGGTACAACCCTCCCTACTCTCCAAGAACTGTACTCATCCAGAGTGAGCAAAAGAGCTGGCAAAATTGCTCTGGATCCCTCACATCCAGCACACTTCCTCATTGAACTGTTGCCGTCTGGTTGACGCTACAGAGCTCTGAGCACCAAACCGACCAGACACAGGAACAGTTTCTTCCCTCAGGCAATCCATCTCATGAACACTTGACAATAATTATGGTACACACATTATGTATACACTTATACACTTATTTATCTAACACACATAATTAGTCTACATTTCAATTGCACATAATATACCTGTACATACAAAACTGTCTACTGTTATATACCTGTACATACAATTGTCAATTTGTATATTGTTATTCCTTATTTACTCGTTCTTTTTAATTCTTATTTTTATTATCTGTGTTTTTTTGTTCTGTCACTGTCATTCTGTTGCACTGCGGTAGCTTCTGTCATGAAAACAAATTCCTCGTATGTGTAAACATACCTGGCAATAAAGCTCATTCTGATTCTGATTCTGATAAAAGACACATGGGAGCCAGAAATCTTGCTGATTGATAGGGGATCAAATACTTATTTGACTCATTAAAATGCAAACCAATTTATAACTTTTTTGAAATGCATTTTTCTGGATTTTTTTCTCTCAATGTTCAAATAAACCTACCATTAAAATTATAGACTGATAATTTCTTTGTCAGTGGGCAAACGTACAAAATCAGCAGGGGATCAAATATTTTTTTTCCCCACTGTATACACCAGGATTGTGCAGCATTCACAACTGCATATAAATACTCATCCAAATATGTATATATATATCATCCTGAATGTTGCCAGTTGAATTCAAATTCAGGAACCAAAAAATTTACCAATTCTTAAATCCCTTTTTAAAGATGTTTACACACATCTAACCAATACTGCAACACAAACAACTATACTGCCCTTTCTCTCTCTTTATATTCATCTCACAAGCACCAAACAAACATTACAATAAGCCACACGATCTCAGACTGCAACAATGCCTACGATAGATGCCTGCATAAAAACTCAGTTCAGCTCATGTAGTGCAATTAGCCGTGCAGTGTTTAAAAAGCCCCAGCATCATTTGGGTCCCTTCTGCCGCTCTGCTTTGGAATTACTGATATCAGGTGCATATTCATTTCAGCTAGAATGATGGGAGGGGAGATGGAGTGATAATGGCGAGAAAGGGGGGAAAGAGAGGTAGAGATATGAGCAGAAGTGAATAATGTGTGCATTCTAATGAAGCGCACAGTAAAACGGTGCACATCCAGAGAGGTTGACATTTCCTTGACCTTCAGCCCTGGAAACAGCAGTAGACTGAAATGAAGAGAAAGAAGAGAGTGCTAATGAGGATGACACCGAGAGAAATGGCTCCCTTTGGCCACGTGCCAAACCCCCAGCACACCACCCCTCAACCCTTATAGCAGAGACTGAAACAGGACATTGATACGTGGCAACATGTGGAGATGTGATTGATGTTAAAGCCCAATTTATACTTCTGCGTCGAACCTACGCCGTAGCCTATGCAGAGACGCACAGGCCTACGCCGAAGCCTACGCCGTACCTGACGTGCACCTCTCCAAAAATCTAACAGCGGGTCAATTCTACGCGGACCGCAAGCGCTGTGATTGGTCTGCTAGAACCCCTCCCTCCGTATGTACTTGAGTTTTGTGTGCGTTTATGAGCACTGTAATATAGTTTAATGTTACACCTTCTTATTTAAAATAAAACAAAGCAAAGAACAAGTGTCTTATCATTTATTATAATACATAGCATTATACATCACTAGTTGTCCGAGAGTCCGCGACAAAAAGTGATGATCTGCCGTGGTACACGTCCTTGTGGAGATTGAAAGAATGCCATCTTCTCCTGTTCCGTTGTTGTCTCCTTTTTGTAGTCTTAAATAATGATTTAATGATATTTATTTGCCGCCATCACGGCTTCTTCGACGAGCCGATTCTTCTTCGGCTTTTGCCGTGGTACTGCGGGTTACACCAGCAACATGCCCGTGGACACTGCATTCTAGCGGTCCGCATGTGTACTGCACGTTGACGCAGAATTAAAAATGAAAACTGACGCACAGCTTAGGCGTAGAGGCTACGGCGTAGGTCCGACGCAGAAGTATAAATTGGGCTTTAAGACCTCGATACTCGAGGAGGCAGCGCTTTATTTAAACTCGGATCAATAATTCTGATTTTAAAGCAAAGTGATTTGTCAAAATGGATTCAGATTTCTGTTTGAGCCCTTCTTTAGCGTTTGATCCAAGTTTAACTGGTTGTCATGGGACAGTTAGCTCCTGCTGGTAGATGCTGTAACTACACCATTATACTAGCAAAAGGCATCTTTCTCTAAGGCACTCTAGATGTGCATTATGATTAAATAATTATCTGTAAGCAATATGTTGCAATTTTTTATTATATCTTAGGGAATGTGTCCAATATTTCTTAAAAGTGTGTATGTGGACTCCCATTTAACCTGATTACTGTCCACTGCTATTGACGTCAAGAGTGTTAGTAGTGAAGGTCTTGGGGGCATTTTAGTGGTGCTGTAGACCAATCAGTGTTATCAGGATGTCATTTTCTTGCCAATTATTAGCCACATGGCATGTACATGTCAGGTGACTGGCTCTCCAAAAAAAAAAGTGTCCAGAAGCGAGTGAAGATGAAGCAAAGATGGCAGCATGCAGGTCATGTACTTCTGAGATGAATGGGAATGTTAACAGACAGATCTCAGGTATTACAGACCTCCAAAGTTCTAAGAATGATCCGAAAAGCTTTAAGCCCGGTTCATGAATGTTAATTAGGTGATGTAACGTTCCTCTAGTGGTTGTAACTGATTCTGTGAAAAGCAGGTAAGTGGGTCCTAGAAATATTAGAATTACAGCTTACAGATTGATCGCTCAATCGATGATCATGATGATGCAACCGGTTGGAAGAGACCCTTATTGGTCTTTTTTGTTCCTTCACACTGCAGCCAAGCAAAAAAATAAAAAATACAATAAAATAAATAAATAAAAATATTATTTAAAATATATTTACTGCCTCTGATAAAAGTTTACAATTAAAATACAATAATTAAAAATTAAAATAAAAAAATTCAGTGCTACAAGTGAATTTAAACATCACAACATTATAATGAACAGTATGAAAAATTTATATTTTTTATTTATGAAATTAATGAATTATTAAGATTAACTTCATGTAAGCATTTTATGTCAGCAAAGGTAATCTGGTAACACTTAAAGCCTTTATGTATAATCCATTATAAAGGGTTATTAAAGGGTATAATGCATAATAATTATTCATAAAGTGCATTGTAATACATTATATCTTGTCGTAAATAATTATAACCAAATTTGAAATGTGTAGTGTAACAATGAACTGATAAGTGTTATAATGTATTAGCTGTGGTTACAATTATTCATGAAACTGTACAATGCATTATAAATTGCATTACAAGGCATAATTAATGCATTAAAACTACTTTTATAATGCATCATACATAAAGGCTTTAAGTAAAGTGTTACCAGCAATGTAAGCATAAAAATAAAGGAAATGAGCATGTACAATTAAATATACAATATAGACTAATATCTTATACAGACAATACAGTCTTTTTTCACATTTTGTAGTCATATTGCAGTCATGAAAAATGTAATTAAATATTAGGCCCTATTAAAATATCATTACTGCCTCTGACATTTTTTTTTTTTTTATTAAAATAAGAAATATTAAAAACTAAAGTTTAAACAAACAAACAGGGGTCTGTTGGTTCCTTAGTTTAACCTTCACTAGAAAAGCCTAAAAGAAGTTTAATTTAAACTATAAGGAACTTGATTAAAAACTAAATATGTCATGTGCCAAATTCATCTCCCTATAAAATAGACTCTGGCCTTCAGGCCTCTAGCTGTCAGTTTTTATTAGTTGTATCATCTATTATTCACTCTGTTGTATGGAAATACATATCAGAGTTCTGAAGTAGAGACCATCATTGCTACTAGTCTGATGGACTCTGGTTGTTATAGTCAACCGGAAATCCGTTGCATCTGTTGCAACCGGGAATGCAACATTTTATCAGTTTATTTAACTTTTTCCCTCCTTTTAATAGAGGAAAAATCCTTTGAACTACAAACACAGGAACCCTTTTAAAGCAATTACACATCCACATTCAGTTTAAAAGAAACAGGGCAACAAGAAATCAACAACACAACCTAAAAAAAGAACTTCCAGTCAACATTCTGGAGTCGGCTGTGAAAATGGAATACAGACAGTGTCAAATACCATTGCTATTGTTTTGTCCTCGTATCCAATCCATCATCATTATATGAGAAATAAGAGCATGGTTGGGGAGAGAGAATGAGAGAGAGATGGGAAACATTCCATTGTAATTCAGCTGAAAACATGTGCTGCTCTCCAAATTTTCCATTTACATCTACCCAGCGGGCACGCATGTCTGACTCCAAGGATCAGTGGCGGCTCTAGGGCGGGGCTTGATGGGGCTATAGCCCCATCAGAAACTTGCTTAGCCTCGGCACAGCCTCCCCAAGGATTTCCAAATGATTTTCCTGTTTTTTAACTCTTGGTGTCGCTCTCATTAACATTGAAAAATAAACATTAAAAACCATAAAAAAGTGCCTAATATGTGGCCTATAAACAATTGATTTTATGGGGGAGGGGGTCAAGCAACTCAAGTAAGCAACATGCAAACTTTGCGCAAGATGGTGAACGTCAGTTCACTGGAGAAAGTGAAAGTAAAAAAAACCTGACGGCTAACGCTGCATTAATGGCGCATATTCTCTCTGAGACAACGAGAGACCAATCTACTCTAACATATGCTGATAACGGTATATAACTGTCTTAAATTATTCCCGTAATATTTCTTTTGTGGCTCGTATAGTGAAAAACATGAGAAGAAACGTATTGCGCGTTAAATAGGTTGTTTTTGAAAATCCGTGCCTGAAATAAAGCTGCTCTGAATTTTCATTGATGACTGCAGTGTTAATAATTTTAATTATAGGCCTATAATTCATTGTATAAATTAATAGACCTGTTTTAAAAAAATCTTTTTAAAAACATTTTCAATGAAGAGTAAGCCAATAGCCCATTTTATTATTATTGCGGGCAATAATTTAATGTAATTTATTAATAAAAGTAATCTAATAATAATAATAGGCCTAATAATAATAAGAATGTAACAGGCCTACATTAATTGGAAATGCTAAATCATCTTAATATTGCCAATTTTTGACAATATCTCTGGCTATCATCTACACATGATACCATGCAAATCAGCACGGGGAGGTTATCACCCGCAATGTGTGCCAATGTGGAAATAGTTTTATGAATTGAAAAAAGAAAAAAATCCCAACTTTCTCTCTTTTCTATATTCGTTCATAAATTATATTACTTTGTAAGTGTCATATTTGGCAGCTGGCATTAGTATATTACTAATAACAGTGGCATATGAGAATTCTCATAATACCACAGAAAAAAAGTCAAATATGCCTTTTTCGAAGCTGCTGTATATAAAAAGACTGATAGCTAAAGTTTAGGCGTTCATTACTTTCTCTCAATTTAATTAGTTTTTTTAGCACCCCCTCTGAACTGTTAAGCCCCCCTTAGCACCCCCAACAAAAAAATCATGGAGCCGCCACTGCCACGGATCAACAAATAAAGCCCATGTGGGCAATCTTAAGCCATCACTTGGACGGGCCCTGCAAGGCATATATGAAGCCACAGAGCCAGACATGTACAGAAAATCATTTATTTGCCTAAACGCGACAAGCTCGGCACGCATAAGTGTGTTGGTTTATCATTGACGCCACCCATGACAGATGGCATGTTTTATTGTTTGTCACGTAGGGGAATGCATTTTCTGCTTTTGGAGAAACACTCTTTAATATACGCCTCTTGGCGGCTTTAAAATCATACAAGAGGGCTGCTTGACCTTGTTATCTGCAATGAGAACATGATCTGGTGTTTTATTGAAGTGGTAATTGTAGTCTTTGTCATAATTTACTACAGACAAACTGTTTTATGTGCAATAATGCTCTGTTTATTACCAAGACTTTGTGAAAGGAGTTTCAGCAACACTGCCTGGGGATTTCATTCAGCTTCGGTTTCTTTTTTCTTTTGTTATTTATTAAAGCAACTTCACAGTTCACTTACAAGACCAATTTGACCAATTAATTTCAAAAAATTAAAAAATAAATAAAAAACTTTCGACTCCCCAGCTAAACCATGTGGTTAAGTCTAATGTGGTTAAGACAGCAATAACTACTTTAATTATTAATGAAATATAAATAATTATTTTCATATTATGGCTGATATCTGATGAATAGTAAACTCTTCTGTCGGAATAAATTACAAATGAAACTTAAATCAGTTGTTTTAAATTGACACAAGTTAATTTATTCATCACAAAATGATAAAAAAAATGATATTTATTTTGATTTGTCAAACATTTCAGTTTTATTAAACTATTGTCTTTTAAAGATTTTAAAAACTCACTTTACATGAGCATTTGATAATGTCGAAGGTAACCTAAATATTAAAAATGAAGGACATGTCCCCAAAAAAAATCCAATATAAACCACTACAGTTAAATTTACAAAAAAAAAAAAAAAGGGAAATATCAGCCAGTAACCAATATGATACCAATATACTGTGCATCCCTAAAAACAATCACAGTGCAGATGCAGATGGGCCTCATCCCAACAAACACGCTGACGCTTTAATATCTTTTTTTTCTTTTTCTCTTCGATTCTTTACACTGAGTGGAACAGGTCTCTGCGTTGCCTGGGTAACCAGCTGTCTCCAGCACAGCGCTTCATGACCGGTCCCAAGAGCCGAGACCGGTCAGCCCCAGTCCCATCTTCTCCATGGTTACGTACCCAAGGTCCCCATTTAATGAGAGCCAGCCTCTGCGGAGAGATGGCCCACATGTCACAAACAATCCAATCTGAAGAGCACTGTGTGAGGAAAGGGGAAAAAAGCCACATATTCAACTTATGTGATTCTGCCAAGAGAAGTGCACTGATTCACTCTATACCAGTCCTCTCTCACCCTCTCGCTCTTCCTGCACGCCCTCCACATTTGTAGAACGGGGTCTAAACACACACTGGCGTATTCTTAGCTCAAAAAAGTGGGTATCTTTTTAACCATATCAGCAAAAAACATTTGGCTGCACTTGGTTCTACTTTTTCTTTTTGAGCTTTTGATATTTTTAGAGCAGCAGTGATAAGACAGAACCAGGTAACAACAATAGGACTGGAGTAACAATATTAGAACAGTAATAGAAAAATAAAAAATAGCCAACCTAAAATTTTGCTCAGTCTCAGTGTGAGCCATTTGTTTCTTCTCAATAAAAACTGAATACTAAAATGATGTGTTAATATATTTATTTATTATAATATAATATAATATAATATAAAACTAAATGTCTTTGAATGAATTGTTATTCGGTTTGTCAATCTTTTGCATTAAATGACAGCACTTGAGTCGCATGAACTTTGTGTAAAACAATGACCATGAGATTCAGAATTTGAGAGCATCTTGTGCTTCAAAGGAAGAACATTTGAACATCTGTACAAAGGAGTTCACATGATCAATGTCAAAAATGTATGAAAAGTGACTCAGAAAAAGCACAGAATCTTAAATATTTCTTATTCATTCCCAACATATCTTTTATTTCCAATTTTTACATATTCAAATTTAAAAAAGGAAAAATAAAACAGATTTTCAGTGTGGTTTCAGACTTTTGGCTCCCACTGTATGTGATTATACCTCAAGTAACACAAGAGGAAGGACAAGTTGAAGATATTTAAGCTAATGATAGTCATTTCACTGAGTGCACTGCCAGCAAAGTCTAAAACGAGCAAATGGGAGACTGTTTCTGTCATCTATACCTGTTTAAATGAGTAAATGACTGGGTGCAAAGTCTTGCATGGATCACTGGACACCCTTGAAATTAGTACCTTCCTCTACCTTCGACAAGGATTTTTTAACACTCTACAGTTAATGGCCCGGTTTCACAGACAGGGCTTAGACTAAGCCAGGATTAGGTCATAGTTCAATTAGGACATTTAAGTTTTTATAAACATGCTTAGAAAAAAACATTACCGGGGTGCATCCTGAGACAAAACAAAGGCATTGATATATTTTAAGATCAGTCAATGCAAGTTTATTTCAGTTGAAACAGCTCAGACTTACATTTTAGTCTAGGACTAGGCTTAAGCCTTGTCCGTGAAACCGCAGGATAATGTCTTAGACCTTTATCTCAAGAATATATTCATGGTCTCTGAGTAAGTCCTTTAAGAAGAATCAGATTTATCTCACAGGCTTCAAACCAAATTGAGTTCTGGTTTAACGCGGTTCCCAATGAATCGATTGCTTGCAATGATTACAGCCTGCACAGATCATTCAAAAATGCCTGTCCAATTTTATGTCCATCCATTCCATGTCAAGAAATGATTTGACCTTTTACCTTAGTTTGCCGTCAAGAGAAAAAAAAAAAAATCTATAAAAAGAAAGTGGCACTATAGGAAAAGGCCTGGTGACATATTTCACAAAACTGTGTGACAAGTTCTTATGGGGGTCATGGACAATCAGGACTTCCAAATTAATTTTGAAAACATACCATCTTGGCTAACTATGTTCTTTAATCACTGGAGCATATTTTTTTTTCATGCAACATTTTTTTGTATGAAACACTGTGCTCATCAGAGTATACTAAACACTGCAAGGCATAATTTTTAAACATGAAAAATGTCCAATTCTGCCACAGACCACAGTTAAACAGACTGTTCATGTCAGTCTCATCACAAATGGTGCACATTTATATCCAGAGGGGACCTCAGCACTGTCACTCTCCCTTTTTATCTGGTAACGGGGGGAAAAAAAAACACTTGATTTTACAGCTCTCTGGTAGAGACAAAGATAATTGAGCAAAGGTTCAAATGAAATATATGTAGAAATATACAGATATAGAGGTTTGCTCATGCTTATGGTGCTTCAAAGGTTTGAGATGAGTTTGGCATTATAAAATATACAGGTGCTGGTCATATAATTAGAATATCATCTAAAAGTTGATTTATTTCACTAATTCCATTCAAAAAGTGAAACTTGTATAATGTATACATTCATTCCACACAGACTGATATATTTCAAGTCTTTATTTCTTTTAATTTTGATGATTATAACTGACAACTAATGAAAACCCCAAATTCAGTATCTCAGAAAATTTGAATATTGTGAAAAGGTTCAATATTGAAGACACCTGGTGCCACACTCTAATCAGCTAATTAACTCAAAACACCTGCAAAGGCCTTTAAATGGTCTCTCAGTCTAGTTCTGTAGGCTACACAATCATGGGGAAACCATTCACTTTTTGAATGGAATTAGTGAAATAAATCAACTTTTTGATGGTATTCTAATTATATGACCAGCACCTGTATATATATATCCATATTGTTACGGAACTGCCAGACACAGAGGTTAGTGTAGAAAATAGTGAGTTTATTAACAATGATAGGGTGATACAACGGTGGTGAGAGTCCTTGGGTGAGGTGAGTGTCCTTTCTTGGAAGGATTGTGGATAGTGAGCTGGGATACAGATTGAGTCTCTGTCTCTTGGCAGGTTTGTGGCAGATAGGAATCCTGGAGAGCCTGCGAGTCTCAAGCGTCCACAGATGAACAGGTAACTGGTGGTGAGAGGGAAGACAGAGGGTAAGTATCATCAGATAAGTAATGCAGGAAAGTATACTCAGCTAGCAGTCCGCTTGTAGAGTGAAGGTCCGTATAGTATCCTTAAGATACAATGTGTTGGCAGCTATGTGACTTCAAGATCAGAAGATGACTGGAGTGAGGAGTGAGCTTAACCCTCTGGGGTCTGAGGTGATTTTGGGGCCCTTGAGAGGTTTTGACATGTCCTGATATTTGTGCTTATTTCAGCTACTTATAACATACTAATGACCAACATGTATTTGTTTTTGTATTCAGCACAAACTTTGCTACAATATTATGTGACCAAGATGGATGTACATCTTTGTATTTTTTTAGAAAAAAAATATTATGCGTGGTTAGTAAGTTTTGGGGAAAAAAATGTAGCTGAAATAAGGCCATAAAACCCACACTAAATAGTCCTGAATAAGACTTTAGAGTAATCAGTCTTGTCGGCTAGAATATTTACTTCACAATTAAGTGAGAATCATTCTGCTTACTCATTTACAGAAAACAATACATTGATTAAAATTTTTTAAGACATGTTTTGTGATTGAAAGCCTGTATGCGAGGGAGTGACAATGTGCTTGAATATTAAGTGATTCTCACCTGAGACACAAAGGGCCCTCCCCTAAAGCTGCTAATGGCCCATCAGTGTGACTGACTTTGAGGCAGGTAAGAGAGAATGTGAGGAGATTGAACAAATGTTTTTTTTAAATTATTTGTATTTTATTTACAACACCGTATAATCAAAACATACATAATGAAGGTCAAAGACACATTATTGTGCACACTGATCTAACCACAGAGATGTGAACAGACTTTGAGTCATTCCTGCAACAGATTCTGTTCAACAAGTGACAAGTTAATCATGCCTGATATTTACGTGTGTTATTTGAGTGTTTCTGCTACTTTCCATGGATTCAAGAAGAAAAAAAAACATAATCAGTGGTCAAGGAGCTTGTTTTACCATATAATATCAGTGTAGTTGGACATCTGATTCTGAGTTTGAAGAAGGTCATCAGGATTCATCATCTGTGGTGCAGGTATCTGATTCAAAAAAATACACAACAAAAACATTTGCGAGCATGTTAATATCAGGAGCATCTTTTTATATATATGTGTTATAGACTCACGCATGCTTTGTACTATCGTAAACAAAAAAATACATTTTATATCTGAGAAACTAATTATTATTGTTTAGAAAAAACGAACTATGATTTTGCCTAGTATAGCCTCATATAGCCTAGTATGTATGGCTTTGTAATACAAAAGATGTACTTTGTACTATAAAAAAGGATATTTTATATCTGAGAAACTAATTATTATCGTTTAGCACGCTATTCAATCCATTTGTGAACATTAAACATTTTTCTAAACGTTGTAGCATTCATCATGTTGTCGTTTGGGAAAACAAATAAACGTGTTCAAGTTTGAGTCACAATAACACGTTATCTAATGCAAAAAAAAGAAACATTACTTACTCATCATATCGCTCTTCTCTTCTGGATGAACTCTTGCTCTTATTTTGAGGCAAATCCAGCTTTTATTCAGCGTGTCTTCTTCCAGAAACGAACAGTAATGTTAGCGCGAGGAACATCTGGCTTTGTTGTTGGGCGTCTCCACGAGCACGTGGCTCACGCGTGATATTTACATATGAACGCGAGGGGGCGGGATCGCATTAGAAATAATGAGTTAGACGGGACAGACTGGACATCGTGTTGGTTTCATACGGATTACTTCATCACAGAATGTTTGTTTTCGATAAGACTTACTTCATTTGAAAGTAGACACTTCCAGCTTTCTATAGATATAACTCTCATGTCCGTGTGTTGAGTTTTCGCTGAGTTACAGTTCATTTTAGTGACGTTTTTTGAAGAGCAGCTCGCGGAGATGGAGAAGACAAAGAGCGCATCCCGTTGGTTTTCTTTTTTTTTTCGAAAACCACAAAGTTTTGTTGTTATTGTGAGTGTACACAAAAATAATAGACACTTCAAAGTTTCAATTGATTTATAACACTTATCTGTACGACCAAAATCGACGGAGTATTTTTAATGTCTTTTGCACTGGTCTTAAAAAAAACGAGTTGGTATCGCCGGCGATACGGCCGTCCCATTAGGGTTAAGTAGAGCAGGGGTGATGAGCTGTGATGATGAGGAGCAGGTGTACATGATAATTAATCAGGTGCAGGTGAGGGTGATGAGTGATGGTGGAATACGGGCCATTCTGTAACAGTACCTCCCCCTCCCGGACGGCGCGTGCCGCGACGTAATAACAAAACCTGGGAGGGGGGGTGGGCGCCGTGGATGTCGGAGGAAGACATGGATAACGGGAAGGCATCCATGGCGGATCCGGAAGGCCATGGCGGATCCGGGGCTTCGGGAGGCCAAGGCGGATCCGGGGCTTCGGGAGGCCAAGGTGGATCCGGGGCTTCGGGAGGCCAAGGCGGATCTGGAGGCTCGGGAGACCATGGCCTAATTCCTCTGTGCGGCCATGGTGGGTCATGGATCTCCGTGGCCTTGGCTCTGGGCCCGGCCACCCCGGCAGAGGATATATAGCCCCCCCCCCAAAATTTTCATGGGGAAGCTCCCCTCTAGTGGGCATTCTGGAGGAGCGGGCTCTTGAAGCAGCTCTGGAAGAGCGGGCTCTTGAAGCAGCTCTGGAAGAGCGGGCACTAGAAGGCGCTCTGGAGGCGCGGGCACAAGGGGCCGCTCTGGAGGAGCAGACACTAGGGGGCGCTCTGGAGGCGCAGACCCTAGGGGGCGCTCTGGAGGCGCAGACCCTAGGGGGCTCTCTGGAGGCGCAGACCCTAGGGGGCGCTCTGGAGGCGCAGACCCTAGGGGGCGCTCTGGAGGCGCAGACCCTAGGGGGCGCTTTGGAGGAGCAGCCACTGGAGGGCTCTGGCGTGGAGCAGCCACTGGAGGGCTCTGGCGTGGAGAAGGCACTGGGGGGCACTGGCGTGGAGCAGCCACTGGGGGGCACTGGCGTGGAGACGCCACTGGAGGGCACTGGCGTGGAGACGCCACTGGAGGGCACTGGCGTGGAGACGCCACTGGAGGGCACTGGCGTGGAGACGCCACTGGAGGGCACTGGCGTGGAGACGCCACTGGAGGGCACTGGCGTGGAGACGCCACTGGAGGGCACTGGCGTGGAGAGGCCACTGGAGGGCACTGGCGTGGAGAGGCCACTGGAGGGCACTGGCGTGGAGACGCCACTGGAGGGCACTGGTGTGGAGACGCCACTGGAGGGCACTGGCGTGGAGACGCCACTGGAGGGCACTGGCGTGGAGACGCCACTGGAGGGCACTGGCGTGGAGACGCCACTGGAGGGCACTGGTGAGGGACAGCCTCTGGGGAGATGACAGGAGCAAGGAATTCTGAAGGGATAGCCTCATCCATTATCTCCCGCCTTATCACGGGCGGTAGCCCATACGTCACCGCGGCCAGCGAAAACTTCATCGCGGGCGGCGGTATCATTGCCGCGGGCGACGGAACCATCTTCGTCGCGGGCGGCATCATCGCCGTGGACGGCGGAACCATCATCGTCGCTTCTGGCGGCGGAACCATCATCGCCGTCTTGGGCGGCGGAACCATCATCGTCGCTTCTGGCGGCGGATCCATCATCGCCGTCTTGGGCGGCGGAACCATCATCGTCGCTTCGGGCGGTACTCCGACTCGGGATCTAAGACTCTCCAGACACGTGAAGACAGTCTCCTGCCATGTGAGGCTGGAAGTGTCTGGGAGCTTAAAGGGATGATGGGATGTGATCCCGAGCCGGAATAAGAGCTTGAGGGCTCGATCCTCTAGTGTGCTGGAGAGGGCGAAAGGCACAAATTCCCTCACGAATTCCAGCGGGTCGTGGATTCCATAAGCCCTCGAAATGAATGCTGCCGCCTCCATTTAGATGTGGTCCGATCACTTCTTCGGTCTTGGTCTGATCTTCTGTTACGGAACTGCCAGACACAGAGGTTAGTGTAGAAAATAGTGAGTTTATTAACAATGATAGGGTGATACAACGGTGGTGAGAGTCCTTGGGTGAGGTGAGTGTCCTTTCTTGGAAGGATTGTGGATAGTGAGCTGGGATACAGATTGAGTCTCTGTCTCTTGGCAGGTTTGTGGCAGATAGGAATCCTGGAGAGCCTGCGAGTCTCAAGCGTCCACAGATGAACAGGTAACTGGTGGTGAAAGGGAAGACAGAGGGTAAGTATCATCAGATAAGTAATGCAGGAAAGTATACTCAGCTAGCAGTCCGCTTGTAGAGTGAAGGTCCGTATAGTATCCTTAAGATACAATGTGTTGGCAGCTATGTGACTTCAAGATCAGAAGATGACTGGAGTGAGGAGTGAGCTTAAGTAGAGCAGGGGTGATGAGCTGTGATGATGAGGAGCAGGTGTACATGATAATTAATCAGGTGCAGGTGAGGGTGATGAGTGATGGTGGAATACGGGCCATTCTGTAACACATATCACATTTTCAGAATGACGGGTTTATTAAATTAAATTTCAAAGCAAATGTTTATGAAACTCATTAGAAGTGACAGTGTGATGTTAGAACATGCCAGCATAAAATGACTCATTAGATGAAGCATGACATTATTACACCAGTTCAAAGTGAAGCTGCTGGCTTGAAGCACATTAAACTAGAAGCACACAACAAAGTCCTCATACTGGTGGTCTACAGCCATATACATCATTAAAATACAGGCAAAATCATATGGCCATTGAAGAATTAAAGATGCATTTTTCTAGTTTAAAAAAAAGATAAATAAATAATTTATCATTAATTTACAAGAAGTGTACAAACATAACACACTAGTCAATGAAGTGATTACTAGACGGTCAAGAGCTTTTAAAACAACCCCAGACCTCTCCTCATGTAATCTGACTTGCTCTCTATCTCACTCTCTTTCTATCCACTCCATCTAAAATGGCATTTATTCATCACATTAGAGTGCATTATCATGGCTGTCCAATCACCGATTAAATAGTAATTTTGGCCATTTCATTTAGTACCTACATTTAGAGTGGAGATAATTTAGCAATGGTATTTTTATGATAGGCCAGCACTCCTCTCCAATCAGAAAAAGGTTAAAGGGTTAAATATCTGTCACACGCTGGGCTCAAATGAAGGAGAGTCCTTAGGAAGCCAGGCTCATGCTAAAATATTTCAATTAAATTATTCAGTAGCCAAGAGAAGACACTGAAGAAAAAAAACAAAGGGATTAAAATGAATGAAAACACATAATATTTTCCCCAGCATTTATCTGCTTATTTCATGACAATCTCCAATATATTCATAACATGTAGGAGCCTGCAAAGCCTTCTCAGACCAGTTAGGGCAATTTTGTTCAATTGTCCAAGTTTTTTTTTTTTTTTTTTTGTCCAGTTTTTATATGTAAGGATTTTCATTAGATGCAGATACTACACCAGGTTGACATTTTAATTCTCTATGGCTAATTTAGAGCTTTGCATCAGTCTCTGTTGTTCCATTCTGTCAGGTTATGATAATTAAAGGCAATCTTGAAAGGTGGATTAAATTCAGATGACTGCTCTGGCCAGAGGATTCCTCTAATCCTCTATTCCGCTATTAAGACCCCTGAAAGAAAAGCTTGTCTTAACAAGGGATTTTCTGCCACAGGCTCTTAAGATACTTAAACATAAGTTAAACGTTCAGGACTTTCAGTGTGAAATGGGCTATAGAAAAAAAAATAGACATACTGTACTGTAAATACACCACACCACCTGCAATGACACAAAGAATGTTGTGGGAAAATTTGTTTTTGCAATAAAAAAAAAAAAAAAACACAAGATAGTTGAAAGTATTGGTTAACAAAAAAACTAAAAAAATGTGTTGGTATATATGAACAGTGAGGATCATCTGTGTTCTCTATTATGCCAAAATCAGTCCGATTCTGCTCCATCACAAGCATAACAAGCTAACAGTCTATAATGTCAACTGCATGTCAGCAAGAATTCATTACTTTGTTAAACAAAATTATAGTTTTAGTCCAACCTGAGTCATGTCCAGATCCCATTCACATTTCGATCACTTCTGCTTTCCTGTCTGCACTCTTCCTGTAAAATAAAAAGGCAAAAAGTAAAAATAAATAAATAAAGAGTAAGACTGAATGATATACTAAATTTGAATATAATCAAAATGTCTAGTAAAAATTATTGAGAGACGAATGTGACAGCTAAACATGGATATGAGAATGACCAATAATTTGCTGTAGAATTTAAAATGGTCTGCCGAGAAAAACAGGCTGAATATACATTATCTCTCCTGTCAGATGTGCAATCTATTCCAAATATCATATCATTGATAATGCATCTCTAATACATTCTGTAACTGCACAAATATGCATTTAAAACTTAATAAATTGTGTCCAGACTTTCTTAAAACACAAACTTTCATAAAACTCCATTTGTGTTTTACGAGAGAAAAACAAATGGGTTAAAAAAAAAATTGTGTTGAGTAAAAATGTTTAAAACAATATTTTTATTTATGGGTGAAATAGCGCCCATCATCAAGTAGCATTGTATATTCTTGAAATGTATGGCTAATTGTTGTGTTCAATTATTGTTGTTTGTCTCCAGTTTTTTTATTTATATACCTTCATGTACAGGTGCATCTCAATAAATTCGAATGTCGTGGAAAAGTTCATTTATTTCAGTAATTCAACTCAAATTGTGAAACACGTGTATTAAATAAATTCAATGCACACAGACTGAAGTAGTTTAAGTCTTTGGTTCTTTTAATTGTGATGATTTGGCTCACATTTAACAAAAACCCACCAATTCACTATCTCAACAAATTACAATATGGTGACATGCAAACAATATGGTGACATGCTAATCAACTCAAAACACCTGCAAAGGTTTCCTGAGCCTTCAAAATTGTCTCTCAGTTTGGTTCACTAGGCTACACTATCATGGGGAAGACTGCTGATCTGACAGTTGTCCAGAAGACAATCATTGACACCCTTCACAAGGAGGGTAAGCCACAAACATTCATTGCCAAAGAAGCTGGCTGTTCACAGAGTGCTGTATCCAAGCATGTTAACAGAAAGTTGAGTGGAAGGAAAAAGTGTGGAAGAAAAAGTTGCACAACCAACCGAGAGAACCGCAGCCTTATGAGGGTTGTCAAGCAAAATCGATTCAAGAATTTGAGTGAACATCACAAGGAATGGACTGAGGCTGGGGTCAAGGCATCAAGAGCCACCACACACAGACGTGTCAAGGAATTTGGCTACAGTTGTCATATTCCTCTTGTTAAGCCACTCCTGAACCACAGACAACGTCAGAGACGTCTTACCTGGGCTAAGGAGAAGAAGAACTGGACTGTTGCTCAGTGGTCCAAAATCCTCTTTTCAGATGAAAGTACATTTTGCATTTCATTTGGAAATCAAGGTCCCAGAGTCTGGAGGAAGAGTGGAGAGGCACAGAATCCATGTTGCTTGAAGTTCAGTGTGAAGTTTCCACAGTCAGTGATGATTTGGGCTGCCATGTCATCTGCTGGTGTTGGTCCACTGTGTTTTCTGAAGTCCACAGTCAACGCAGCCATCTACCAGGAAATTTTAGAGCACTTCATGCTTCCTTCTGCTGACAAGCTTTATGGAGATGCTGATTTCATTTTCCAGCAGGACTTGGCACCTGCCAAAGGTACCAAAAGCTGGTTCAATGACCATGGTATTACTGTGCTTGATTGGCCAGCAAACTCACCTGACCTGAACCCCATAGAGAATCTATGTGGTATTGTCAAGAGGAAGATGAGACACCAGACCCAACAATGCAGATGAGCTGAAGGCCACTGTCAAAGAAACCTGGGCTTCTATACCACCTCAGCAGTGCCACAAACTGATCACCTCCATGCCATGCCGAATTGAGGCAGTAATTAAAGCAAAAGGAGCCCCTACCAAGTATTGAGTACATATACAGTAAATGAACATACTTTCCTGAAGGCCAACAATTCACAAAAAAAAAAAAAATGTATTATCTTATGAAGTAGTCTAATTTGTTGAGATAGTGAATTGGTGGGTTTTTGTTAAATGTTGCCTAAATCATCACAATTAAAACCAAAGACTTAAACTACTTCAGTCTGTGTGCATTGAATTTATTTAATACACAAGTTTCACAATTTGAGTTGAATTACTGAAATAAATGAACTTTTCCACGACATTCTAATTTATTGAGATGCACCTGTATACAAAAAATATCATCATGAAACAAAATGAGTGTTTCGGCATATCAAAACTTTCTCAGTTGGACATATTGCATAAGAAATCACCCACACATGCATGTCTAGTCTGGCACTTCAGTACATTTGCATTCTATCGTAAATGACAAGACATTTAAAACTTCAAACAACAAGCATCATATGCTACACAGACAAAAAGGACACTTTGAAGCTAGTTGGAGTTGTTGTTGTGTTTGAAGGTAGTCTGTACACAAGGGAGGAAGGAAACGGACAGAGAGGGATAGAAGGGAAGAAAAGAGGGACCGGCCCTTTACAGAGGTCACCTGGGGGCCAGGAGCATCAGCTGGGGTTCAATACTTCCTGAAGAGGAAAGTGGTGTTTGGCCTTCAGAGATATCACAGTCCTCAGCACACAGTGACACAAGAGATTCTCTCTTCTTCTGCCTAGAATGGGGAAAGAAAAAAAAAGAAAAAAAAAAACGGTTCATGCCACAGAGAAAGCAAGTTGAGCATGAAATTATGCCCAATGGAATTAGATAAACAAACAAACTGTACTTTTTCACAATTTTAACCTTTTCTTGATTTGTGTTCATTACTATAGCATTGGACTTAATCGAAATCAATTCTTATTTTTTGTTTATACATATAAAAAGTGCATGTTGATGAGCCAAATATATATATATATACACACAGGTGAAGTTGATCATCTCCTAACAAGTCCACATATTAACGTCTGGGTAGGTTAGATGGTAAGCAAACAATCAGCTCTCGTGAACAACATGTTGGGTGCAGAAGCAATGGGCAGGAATTAAGATCTGAGTGACTTTGACAAGGCACGAGGGCAACAAAGACTACTCCATCTGGTCCGAGCCAACAGAAGATCTGAAGTCACACAAACCTTTAATAGTTATAGGAGGAATGTGCCACAATACACAGTACATCATACACTGCAGCATAGCTGCAAACCAATCAGAGTGCCTATGATGACCCCTGTCCACCATAGAAAGGGTCTACAATGGGTATAAAATCACTGGAACTGGACCTTGAAGCAGTAGAAGGAAGTTACCTGGTCTTATCCAATTTCAAGAACATACTAACATATAAGAAAATAAACCTGGTCCCTTTAAGCACATTTTGGCCCCTCTGTGACCCCTTCTTTAAAAATCCTAGAATCGCTAGTGTTTGAGTTGAATGAATGACTTATTGATCCAAACTTTCTTGGACATTTTTTTTCCTGACATTTTATGTGAATATAATTACTTCACTAATTTAAGTCAGAGTGGCATCATTATGCTCCATTAGAATACTACTCAATTTGGCAAGAACTTTATATTCCTTCTACCAAACAATACACTGCATATAATAAATCTATTTGGATTGCTGAATGGCCTTATGTAGTGTGTTTGTTCAAACAGAAAGCCTTTTCAAAGTCAAAGACTTACACTTCATGTCAATGCAAGTCTCGCTTCTCAGAGGTAAATAAATGTCAAACTGCTAAACTTAATGAAAGAGAATTCAGATAAAGACCATCTTCCTTTCATAGGTAAGATTATTGAAAAGATAGTTTTTAATCAGCAGAACAACTACTTAAACTCAAATGGATACCTGGATAATTTTCAATTTGGTTTCCGAGCGCATTACAGCACAGAGAAAGCACTCATTAAGATAATATATGATATTCGCTTTAATTCTGATTCTGGCAAAATATCAGTGCTGGTACTACTAGATCTTAGTGCTGTGTTTGACACTGACGATCATAACATACTTCTAGAGAGACTGGAAAACTGGGTCTGGCTTTCTGGGAAAGCACTCAAATGGTTCAGGTCATACTTAGAAGGGAGAGGTTATTATGTGAGTATAGGAGAGCATAAGTCTAAGTGGACGGCCATGACATGCGGAGTCCCACAAGGCTCAATTCTTGCACCACTCTTGTTTAGCTTATATGCTCCCACTAAGTCAGATAATGAGGAAGAACCAAATTGCCTATCACAGCTATGCTGATGATACCCAGATTTACCTAGCCTTATCTCCAAATGATTATAGCCCCATTGACTCCCTCTGCCAATGCATTGATTAAAATAACAGTTGGATGTGCCAAAACTTTCTTCAGTTAAACAAGGAGAAAACTGAAGTCATTGCATTTGGAAACAAAGATGAAGTTCTCAAGGTGAATGCATACCTTGTCTCTAGCGGTCAAACAACTAAAAATCAAGTCAAAAATATTGGAGTGATTCTGGAGACAGACCTTAGTTTTAGTAGTCATGCCAAAGCAGTAACTATTATACGATCATCTCAAAAACATTGCAAGAATTAGATGTTTTGTTTCCAATCAAGACTTGGAGAAACTTGTTCATGCCTTTATCACCAGCAGGGTGGATTATTGTAATGGTCTCCTCACCGGCCTTCCAAAGAAGACCATTAGACAGCTGCAGCTCATCCAGAACGCTGCTGCCAAGATTCTGACTAGAACCAGAAAATCTGAGCATATCACACCAGTCCTCAGGTCCTTACACGGGCTTCCAGTTACATTTAGGATTGATTTTACTCGTTTATAAGTCACTCAATGGCCTAGGACCTAAATACATTGCTGATATGCTCACTGAATATAAACCTAACAGACCACTCAGATCATTAGGATCGAGTTAGTTAGAAATATCAAGGGTTCACACAAAACAAGGGGAGTCTGCTTTTAGCTATTATGCCGCCCACAGTTAGAACCAGCTTCCAGAAGAGATCAGATGTGCTAAAACATTAGCCACATTTAAATCCAGACTCAAAACTCATCTGTTTAGCTGTGCATTTGTTGAATGAGCACTGTGCTACGTCTGAACTGACTGCACTGTATTTTATGTATAATCATTTTCTATTCTTAACCGTTTTAAATTAATTTTAAATCAATTTCTATATCATTTTAAAATTCCTTTTTATTATTTTTAATTCCTTGTTTTTATTGCTGTGAATGACTATTTCAATTTCTTTTATGTAAAGCACTTTGAATTACCACTGTGTATGTAATGTGCTATATAAATAAACTTGCCTTGCCTAACATGCATTTCTAAATGGTAATATAAAGTCGTATTAAGACATGTCTAATGCTAAATACAGCTCCTGTACAATGAAACTAAAATATGCGGACACAGGAGAGACTTGGCAATATGGGTGTCAAGAACCTTCACGGCCACTCAGTCTAATCAAAGCTAATTAATTTACTGTCAAACTCACTACAGCAGTTAGTACATCAATGTCTCATTCAAGTCAGGAAGCGAGAGAGATGAAACTTGGGGGGGGGGGGGGGGTGAGATAAAACCAACATGATGCTAAGCATTTAAAAATGGCTACAAATCTACAAAAAAGTAAATGTCTCATCAAAAGTGTGGATGAGAAAAGACAATAAAATAAAATAAAAACAAGACAGATATGAAATCTCTTTTCAGAGATGAAAAGTTATGTAAGATGAGGCAGTGATTGGTGGAAAACCCTGCAATGTGAAAACATCCACCTCTCCGGTTCACTATTACACAAATTAGTCTAAATGGGTCAAAATTGTGGAAATGGAGAGAAACTCCCTCACCTTGGTGACATAACCACCATTTGGTCATGTCCAAATTTGAAGATACGTGGGATGATGTGAACATCAGCTGAGTTGCATCTCTATGTGTGTCCATCGTTACATTTTCGATATTTACAGAGAACCTGATGTCTTATTTTCTGAAGAGAGGGTGACTATTAGAGCAGCAGTTATGAAAAGAGCTAAATTAATGTTTTTACTGTACAATGGTAGTTATTTCTGAAGCACTAAAAACTTACATACACTACAGATCAAAAGTTTGAGGTCAGTATGTTGTTTTTAAAGAAATACTTTTATTCAGCAAAGATGCATTAAACTGATCAAAATGTCAAAAGTGACACTGAAGACAGAATGTCTGCTGAAAACCATCACATGAATGGATTACATTTTAAAAAACGTCTCAGGTTACGTATGTAACCATGGTTCCCTGAGAGTAGGGAACGAGACACTGCGTCCTCTAGGGGTCGCTATGGGGAACGTCGTCAGCGTGACCCGTGTCTGAAGCATACATACAAAAACACCACTTGTTGGCCGGCGACAGCCTATGACGTCACTACTGGCGCGAACCACAGTATAAAGGGGCACCGGGAAAATACGTCATCCACTTCTTCGTCTGAAGCTTGCATCCGAAGCATGGCACAGCGCCTAGAGGACGCAGTGTCTCGTTCCCTACTCTCAGGGAACCATGGTTACATATGTAACCTGAGACGTTCCCTTTCGAGGGAACTTCGAACTGCGTCCTCTAGGGGTCGCTATGGGGAACGGAATACCCACGCCACCATGCTGAGGGGAGTGCAAGCCAAGCACAAAAGGCGAGCACTAAGTACCAACTCTACCCGGCTACGGGAGTTGCCCCTGGGACGGTTAGATGGCTGTCAGTGACATTATCCCCTATGGCCAAAGACCCGAGCTGCATACCCTGAAACTTACCTGTTAAGGGCCTGGACTCCCGGACCCAGGGTAGAGCTCGAAGGCTTAGAATCATAAGAAAAGATTCCTTTAAGGGGATACGGCCAAGTGCCTAGGATAGTAGCTAGGTCCTGGCCTGTCACCCAGGGGCTACCGCTTGCTCTGCATGAGCTCAATGAGGGAACTGTCTCAACAGACCCTTGGTAGCAACATCCTGTTCAAATCAGTATCACTATGATACATAGGTAGAGTGGGCCCAAGGCGAAACCGGGGCCTGCCAACTCAAAGAAAGGGCACGAAGCCGCAGCGCGTAATCCCTACCTTACAGGATTTTTAGAAAGAACGCAAAACCACTGATGTGCGATCTTACCACAATGTGGATTTTTAGAAAAGTGCCCAGAGACTAGCGTGCGCACTTACATAACATGGATTCTCTTTCCGTTCTAGGGAATCACAGAGGCTGTCATTACACAGCGAGCAGGGAGGCCGAGAGAGGCCTAACAACCTGAAGTTTGCTGATTCCGAGCTCTGGGGAGCGGAGAACCTAACTCTCAGCATGAGAGGGAGCTCAGACGCTTCAGAAGGGAGTGGCATGCTCATATGTGACCCTCTAAAGAGAGGGGAGCAATGCTAGCTCGACCAACCAGGAGAGCATAAGGCTGCTGTGACAGCTCTGGAGAGCGGAGAACTCAACTCTCAGCATGAGAGACTCAGACGCTCAGAAGGGAGCGGCATGCTCATAGGTGACCCTCTACGGTGAGGGGAGCAATGCTAGCTTGACCGACAAGGAGAGCAACCTAACAGGGATGCAGAGAGAGGCCTAGCAACCTGAGGTCGCTGAATCACAGCTTTTCTTTTCTTTCGATCGTGATCTAATTTGTCTTTCAAGCCCAGGGCATTGGGAGAAATAGGTAGAGTGGGGCCCAAGGCGAAACCGGGGTCCGACCAACTCAAAGAAAAGGCATGAAGCCGCAGCGCGTGACCCTTACCGTACAGGATTTTAGAAAGACCGCAAAACACTTGATGTGCGATCTTACCACAACGTGGATTTTTAGAAAGTGCACAGAGACTTAGCGTGCGCACTTACCATAATATGGATTTAAACTGTTATAGGGAGCCGCAAAGTGAGCAACTTAACAGGGAGGCCTAAAGAGGCCTAACAACCTGAAGCTGCTGACTGACAGCTCCGGAGAGCGGAGTCACAGTGCACGGAAGGGAATAGCGTTGCTCATAGGTGACCCTTTATGGTGAGGGGAGCGATGCTAGCTCGACCATAAGGAGAGCACCTCCAAATCACAGAGCTCTGGGAAGCGGAGGACCCAACTCTCAGAATGAGAGGGAACTCAGACGCTCGGAAGGGAGCGGCATGCTCAAAGGTGACCCTCTATAGTGAAGGGAGCAATGCTAGCTCGACCATAGGAGAGCAACCTAGCAGGGAGACATAAAGAAGCCTAACAACCTGAGGCTACTGTGACAGCTCAGAAGGGAGCGGTATGCTCATAGGTGACCCTCTATAGTGAGGGGAGCAATACTAGCTCGACCAGCCAAGAGTGAGGCTGCTGCGACCGCACCGGAGAGCGGAGAACCCAACTCTAACATTAGAGGGAACTCAGACGCTCAGAAGGGAGTGCTCGACAGAAGGGAGCGGCATGTTCCTAGGTGACCCTCTATGGTGAGGGGAACAATGCTAGCTCGACCATACAGGGAGAGCAACGTCTAAATCACAGAACTCCGGGAAGCGGAAAGCTCCACTCTCAGCATGAGAGGGAACTCAACCGCTCAGAAGGGAGCGGCATGCTCATAGGTGACCCTCTATGGTGAGGGGAGCCATGCTAGCTCGACCAACAAGGAGAGTAACCTAACAGGGAGGCAAAGAGAGGCCTAGCAACCTGCTAGCTCTGCTGACATGGACGTCTCTATGATGACAGAGCTCTGGAGAGCGGAGAACTCAACCCTCAGATGAAAGGTTGAACTCAGATGCTCAGAAGGGAGTGACATGCTCATAGGTGACCCTCTATGGTGAGGGGAGCAATGCTGGCTCAACCAACCAGGAGAGCATGAGGCTGCTGTGACAGCTCCAGAGAGCGGATAACTCAACTCTCAGCACGAGAGGGAACTCAGACGCTTCAGAAGTGAGCGGCATGCTCATAGGTAACCCTCTATGGTGAGGGGAGCCATGCTAGCCACTGCCTGAAACCTTAGGTAAGCCCTCCAGAGCCTAGTAGTGGGTTAGCTCTCTAGGCAAGGGCTCAGGGAGATTGCTACTTAAAACCCTGGGAGGGGAGCAGTCCCTGAGCTAACACATAGATATCCTCAAATAGCCCATGCACCTTCCTCTAGTTAAAAAGACCAGCAGGTCCTGGAATTGCAGTGCTGGGGACCTGATGACCACGGAGGCTCCACAGAGACCTACGACTGAGCCACACGATCCAGGGGTATGTGGCCGTGGTTTTTAACAGGGCTCTCATCCCATCCTAGGTCATACTGCACTGAGTCGAAAGAAAGAGGTGAAACACACACCGGTCCCCGAAATACTGCAAAGAATGGTTTACACAAAACCAGCCCGTAGAACTGGATCGTACTCACCCATCCATGGTTCCTGCGCATGAGATCAGTCCAGGAGGCAACGTCCGAAGAGTCGGGTCCGGACCATCAGTAAGGTAGTTTCTATGAAACATAGAACTCCACCAAAAACATCATAAGTCCAGCATAGAGACTGCAATGTTACAAGCGCAGGTTTCTAGGTTCCCACCTAACCTCGGTCAGGTGGAGTAACGATGGTTGCAGGGGAATTAGAGAGGGGAAGATGAGGGCTTTTTATAAATGTTTCACAGGCCCCCTGAGGGAAGCGAGTAGATGTTTCAATTCTTACTCCGGTCCAGACGAGAGCGTTGAGAACGCCTTGTCTGGAACACCTCCCTCAGGTCTTGCCTACCTCTCTTTGACCCGTGCCACCCTCTACCCCTACCCGCAGGCGGGGGAGGGGCACGAGCCGGGACACTAGCCTTCTGTGCCCATCTCTGATCCCCAGACGGAGATGGGCCAGGACCCCTGCGTTGTTCGGGCTCAGACCTGGACCTTCTTGGAATGAAGGATTTGAAGGCTGCTGAGCGCGCCTTCGCCTCCCTAAACTTCTCAACCACCGTCTCAACGGAGGTACCGAAAAGCTCAGAAGGCGAGACCGGAGCATCGAGCAGAAAGCCCTTCTCTTTCTTCCCGATATCTGCCAGGTTCACCCACAGATGTCTCTCCGCTACCACCATGGCCGCCATAGACCTGCCCATAGCAGTGGCGGCCTGCTTAGTGGCACGGAGAGCCAAATCTGTGGTGCGGCGCAGCTCAACCACTACATCAGGTGACAAGCCCTGACCCTTATCCAGGTCTTTCAGCAGATCAGCCTGGTAAGCCTGAAGCATCGCCATCGTGTGCATCGAAGCGACAGCCTGACCTGCTGCTGCATATGCCTTGCCATTTAAGCGAGATGTTTCCTGAAGGGGCTTAGATGGCAAGGAGGGAGCCTTAAGAGAGGATGTCTCGCCCACGGAGAGATAGCTGGCCAGCGTCTCTTCCACAGGGGGCATCCTCTCATAGCCATTTTCACGCATCCCCTCCACGTTAGCATAACTAGTATGCTGAAACCTGTGGATGCGAGCGGAAAATGGCTTTTTCCATTCCCTCTCAACCTCCGCATGGACATCTGGAAGAAATGGGAGGCTCACTCCTGCTGAGCGGTTATGGCCAGAAAGATAACGCTCATCGAGACGACCCCGCGGTGCCACCATCTTGGCCCGCTTCCACGGCAAGTCAAGCCTCGCCGTGGCGCGTTCCATAACCTCCAGTAACTCATCATACGCAGGGCAGGAGGATTGATCGGGCTCAGCCTCAGCTTCATCACCCTCAGACATCTCCTGCTCTTCCTGGGCATAACCCAGCAGAGCACCAGCCGCTGGATCAAATGATGTCAGCGAAATCGCATCATCATCATCCAGCCGCTCACCCTCGCTCGCGGCCGACGAGCGCGAGAGGGAAAGCCCCCTCTCTAACTCATCGGCCAGCTCCGCCTGCGAGCCCCACGAGATCATTCCCCTCCGTGCCTCGGCAACAGTGAGTCCTGAACTGTGGGAAGCAGACGGCTGCCCCTCCTTCCTCGAAAAGAGAGACAGACGAGAGCGGAGCTTTCTCATCGAGAAAAACCTCACAGTGCACGCAGATCGCTCCCTCGAGAACATCGCGTGCGTGCTCCTCACCCAAACAAAAGACGCAAAGATCATGTGTGTCATCAGGTGTCAAATAACGAGGACACGGATGCACACATCTCCTAAACGCCTTGATAGTGCTCGCCATAGTAACAGTAAAAAATCGTTCTTACCAGTAGAATGCACGCTTCAAACAGAACAGTCATTGAAGACGAAGAAGAGGATGACGTATTTTCCTTGCGCCCCTTTATACTGTGGTTCGCACCAGTAGTGACGTCATAGTCTGTCGCCGGCCAACAAGTGGTGTTTTTGTATGTATGCTTCAGACACGGGTCACGCTGACGACGTTCCCCATAGCGACCCCTAGAGGACGCAGTTCGAAGTTCCCTCGAAAGGGAAGTAACGTTTTTAATTGTATTTTTGATCAAAATTAAATTTCAAAAACATACAAATATTTTACCTCAAACTTTTGAATGCTGTTGCATATGCCTTAACCCAGAAACCATGTAAACAACAAATGGAACTGGGGAATGAATTTAGAGTAAAAATCCTAATACAGAGAAAGACACACAGTTCCCACAGTTCACCACTAACATACAATCACAAAAAGGTCAAGGATTCTGCGGTTAATACCGTAAATGTATTTTGTGTTGGTGCAGTTACTGAAAGCTGTCACAGTGGTGTTTTGCTCCAGAACGCTCTTGATGACAGATTGAGACACTTCACACTATATCAGCCGTACCATCCAAAATCAAAGCACTTACTGACATACGGTCACCGTTCACCACGACCCCACGCAATGAATAAATCAGCTGCTGAAGCTATGAAAGCAAACACACGTGGTGAGGTCAAATAGTCAAAGACATTAAAGCACCATATAATGACCCTGCTGACCTGCTGCAGATGAATGAAATCAAAACAATAGAAGGAAATAATGTGCACTTTGATTAGAATTCAAATATAATTATTATTTTGACATGTATAATTATTAAAAACGTTGATGAAAACATGCCAAGGGAACGTGAAACCTTGACTCACAAGAAATGCAAACACATACATGACAATGGCAGCATGCAGTACAGTATACTGATATCCATTAGAGTCCAGGTTTTTCAATGCATAAAAAGATCTCAGGAATAATAAGAAAAAAGGAGCACGCTTGTGTACTTCATTTCATTCAGCGCCACTCAGTCATTAGCACGGCTTCTCAACTCTTACTGAGTGTAATTAATGAGGCCGAAGCCGGTGTGTGAATGGCGACGCTCTCAGCTTGACGTTCGCTCCTTCCCTGCAGCAGCAGAGGTGCCCATGTCTGTCTCTATTTACACGAGCAAAATGCTAAATTCTAATTAGCTGACAGAGATAATTAGTATATTAAATCATGACGCTTTTTTCGCTCTCTGACTCTTTCGACCGCAAAGTACATTTGCAGTAAACACATAAGTCTTTTAATCATGACAGACGTGAAAGGCCAAAAATAAATAAATAAATAAATAAATAAATAAACACTCTATTGACTTCAAAAGCTCTGAAAGTCAGCGGGATGGTCGTCCCTCTCACTACTGTGAACAGCTGGATTGCCGATGTCAGCACGGTGTGAGCCACAGGAGAGATCACGCTTTAACTGAACACCTGTATTTTGAATATGCATGCCATTCTGATTTTTATTTATGTGCTTTCATTTCAAAGTTAGAGAGTTTGAAAATATGCCTATTTTTTATTTTGCTACAATGTGACCCTGTTCAACTCAAAACGCACGGGGTTTATCATTAAATTAGCTTTTAATCATAATTTAGTTCTAAATGCACTGTACTGGCAAGTTGCTCCACTGATTAAAGGCATCTCATTATCCATTTATTGTCATGTTTTTGTTGCAAATCATGCACGTCCTCCTATAACTGCAAAAAATTAAACTTTTGAAAAAAATCCTACAAATCTCAAGCACTAAATCACTGAAGCCTTTCAAAATATATTTATATAAAAGTATGCACCATATTTTTTATTGCCTGATATTACAGATTTTTTAATTTAGAGGTATCCGTTTATATTGGATATATATCCATCATCAGCAAATATCAGGTATTTACTGTAATAGTGTATTTCCCTTATTTTTACATTTGTCTTCCATCTTTAAAAACAGTTAATTTAATAACATTGTTAAATGCAATCTTTAGCAAATCTGAAAATTAATATACATTTTTCAAACTGTATACTGAGAAAAAAATGGAGTAGAAACAATTTTCACCCAGAAATTGCTGTTAAATTTTATAAATGATTACAAAGAAACGGCTAAGTAACACATTAAATTGAACATTTTATTTTCGGTAGAAAGACTGAAATAGTATTTTCTTGTAAAATATACGCTAATAATCTTTGTTCTATTTACAACTTGGAAAAATCCTTTTTCTAAAATGTACATTATAATATGATGATGCCTAGTTTCTCTTGTAGCAAAACAACTGACAGTTTTACCATTTTTAAACATTTAATATCATAAACCATTAAAATAATATATTATTGTAAAGAAAAAGGATCTCAAAAAAAAAAAAAAAACTGGTTCCCTTTAAACCTTATGGCACCACAATTTTAGGACAAACAAACAAGCTTACGTTTAAGTCATATTGTGCTGTACAGAGACGGTACATGTAGGGCATGTGCTGTCAGAGTGACACCTAAAAACACCATACAGGTCTGTCCCAGAACACCCTGCACCCATGATAAAAGCACGCAAATATCTGCTCTAATGATCCTGTGTCACCAAAGGAACAAGCAGAGAACATTCGCTAGTGCTTCACAGTGTCAGTGGGTTTTATGACAAAGGAACAGAAAAGCAAACACGATAGCATATGGAAACAGCCTCATCTAATTAACCTCTTAACACGGCCACAGTCTGTTATGTGCCCAGGCTTCATTTATCTCAATCCTTGATCAGAGATCAAGGCAAATGCGACTTCGGTACCCCGATAGGCAGTGGATACACAGAGATATGAAACATGAAAGCTATAAGCTGACTTGTTAGGGATGCATATCTCAGGAGAAGAAGAAACCAGGTTAACCATATCAGATTGTGTAGCATTAGATCCCCAGACTAAACACGGAGGCAGCTGTGAGCCATTCATCAGATGTCACAAGTTACAACTCGCAAACAAATAAACGACGAGTTTTGAGCTTCAGCAGTTTCAGGGAGTTAAACGAAGAACAGAATCTTCAAAAAGGGGTCCGTAACTCCTAGGGGGTCCATAGCAGTACTACAGGGGGTCCGCCTGATACAGTTTGATCTCAAACTAATTTTTGTGCAGAAATGAAAATATGCATTAAATAAGTTAGCTTCAACTTCAAAGGTAAGAAGCTAAAGTTTGCTACATTTTTTATTGAAATGCATATATCATAAAATTCATAAAGTGAAATTAAAATGAAATGTACAAATATGTAATATAGATATCTATATCTATATATCTATATATCTATATATCGACACAATTCTAACATTTTTGGCTCTATACACCACCACAATGGATTTCAAATGAAACGAACAAGATGTGCTTTAACTGCAGACTGTCAGCTTTAATTTGAGGGCATTTACATCCAAATCAGGTGAACGGTGTAGGAATTACAACAGTTTGCATATTTGCCTCCCACTTGTTAAGGGACCAAAAGTAATGTGAAAGAATAATAATCATAAATCAAACTTTCACTTTTTAATACTTGGTTGCAAATCCTTTGCAGTCAATTACAGCCTGAAGTCTGGAACGCATAGACATCACCAGACGCTGGGTTTCATCCCTGGTGATGCTCTGCCAGGCCTCTACTGCAACCGTCTTCAGTTACTGCTTGTTCTTGGGGCATTTTCCCTTCAGTTTTGTCTTCAGCAAGTGAAATGCATGCTCAATCGGATTCAGGTCAGGTGATTGACTTGGCCATTGCATAACAGTCCACTTCTTTCCCTTCAAAAACTCTTTGGTTGCTTTTGCAGTATGCTTTGGGTCATTGTCCATCTGCACTGTGAAGCGCCGTCCATTGAGTTCTGAAGCATTTGGTTGAATATGAGCAGATAATATTGCCCGAAACACTTCAGAATTCATCCTGCTGCTTTTGTCAGCAGTCACATCATCAATAAATACAAGAGAACCAGCCATACATGCCCACGCCTTGACACTACCACCACCATGCTTCACTGATGAGGTGGTATGCTTAGGATCATGAGCAGTTCCTTGCCTTCACAGTTCTGGAACAACATCCTAAGGACAGATGAGACCAAGATCAACTTGTACCAGAGTGATGGGAAGAGAAGAGTATGGAGAAGGAAAGGAACTGCTCATGATAGGCTTTCATTAAGGCTCTCAATATTTTGGTGCATTGAGCTTTTCTTCTATTCTGAGGAGTTCCTCAGTCCCTGCCGCTGAAAAACAGCCCCACAGCATTAGGATACTACCAGCACACTTTACTTTTGGGATGGTACTCAGCAGTTGATGAGCAGAGCTGGTTTCCTTCAAACATGATGCTTAGAATTGAGGTTCATCATACCAGAGCATCTTGTTTCTCTGAGCCCGAGTGTCCTTTAGGTGCTTTTTTGCAAATTCCAAGTGTGTTTTCATGCGTCTTCGCTGAGGAGAGGATTGAGTCTGGCCACACCGCCATAAAGCCCAAATCGGTGGAGTGTTGCAGTGATGTTTGTCCTTCTGCAAGTTTCTCCCATCTGCATATATGATCATGGAGCTCGACTAGAGTGACAATCAGATTCACCAGTCTAGACAAGGCCCTTCTCCATCAAGTGCTCAGTTTGGCCAGGAGGTCAACACTAGGAAGAGTCCTGGTTGTTTAAAACTTCACCTATTAAGGGTAACAGAGACTACATGTTCTGTGAACCTTCAATACTGCAGAAATTTTACCGTACCCTTCCCCAGATCTGTGCCTCGATACAATCCTGTCTTCGAGGTATACAACCAATTCCTTGGACTTCATGGCTTGGTTTGTGCATTCAGAACCTCAGACATGGCAGAAGGTTTACCTTCCAAAACGACAATGGACCTAAACACACAGGAAGAGTGGCTTATAGACACCCCTTGAGTGGCCCAGCCACAGCCTGGGATTAAAGCCAGTCAAATATTTCTGGAGAAACCTGAAAATGTGCATCTGCCCCTGTCCAACATGACCGAGCTTGAGAGCTGAAGATGTGAGGAGAAGAATGGCAGATAATGCCAAATGATGATGATCAAAGCTTGTCGCATCATACCCAAAAAGATTTGAGGCTGTAATTGGTGCCAAGGGTGCTTCAACAAAGTATCGAGGCAAAGGTTGTGAATATTTATGAACATGTGATTTCTCGTTTTTATTTTTATTAAATTTGCAAAGATTTCAAACAAACTTCTTTCACGTTGTCAGTATGGGGTATTGTTTGTAGAATTTTGAGGAAAATAATTAATTTAATCCATTTTGCAATAAGGCTGTAACATAACACAATGTGGAAAAAGTGAAGCGCTGTGAATACTTTCTGGATGCACTGTAATTTTACATTTCTCCAAATCTGCTCCGATGAACAAACACACATTCTTGGATGGCCTGAGGAGTACATTTTCAGCAAAATTTCATTTTTGGGTGAACTATAGAAAAAAACAATTTCGAAAAAAAAAAATGCATTTTACACAAGGTTATATATGAGCATACTCTAAGCATGCATGTCACTTGCCATGCATGTAATTTGCTATGATGCTTTCATCCCAAATTAAATTAAAAGAAATCCATGGACAGCAAAGTCCAGGCAAAAAATGCAATGGTCGATTTCCATGACAGAAATATATAGTGATGTATGAGCAGCATGAATATTCTAGAGACTGTTCATGGGTGAGTAGATACAATCCTCACATCACATTCCGTACAGCTGCGCTCTAATTGTAGCGCTGTTCAACAACATGTGGCTCCATTACAAATTCATGGAGAACTGCTTTATCATACTCAGCATGTGTGATAATTGCTACGTCACATTGTGCAAAGCTTGAAGTGGAATGACCCAAGGTGTTCTGAAATGGGTTCACTCCATCTGTTGAAGTTTCAAAAGGCATTCAAACCACAAGAATGGGAACTGTGAGGGTCCTTCAGGAAATTGCACCCAGCCTCTGAAGAGATGTTATATGTGATGCATACTTTAAAATTCTGCTCTCACACTCCAGATTTCATAGTTCAGTCTAAAAGACAGCACAAACCAGGGCTCAACAATAAAGATTTTTATGCAGACCAAGTTCACATTTTTACATGGCCTGGTGAAATTTTCACTGGCCTGAAAGGAAGGGGTAAAATTGCTTAATTTTATTTATTTTATTATTATTATTATTAATAATAATAATATTATTTTACTATAAATGCTATACACACAGCTTTTGCCGTTTTGTGTTTCTTTACAAAACAAATGCACAACAAACTGTTTTAAAACAAAGTCAGCATGAAATGACATTTGGTACCATGACAAATAAAACAAAAGTTTATTTTTGAATATTGAGCAGTGATTTTTTTTGTTGTTGAGTATTTATGAGTAATATAAACATATTTCATTTAAATCCACTAAAAATAGCATCTAACTATTAGCTAGCAATAATTCACCTACATGTGCTAACATAAGGCTCTATTTTTCACCACAATGTTTACCCACCAAAATGGAAACAGAAACCCCTATATATTCCGACATAAGACATACAGGTGACATACTTTTCAAACAGATAACAGATATCTTCCAACATTAATGTTGCATAAAAACACAAAATAACACTTAATTTCAACATTTACTCTAAAATCAAATTTCCTCTCTTTGAAGAATACTGATATTGAATGAGTCATAACTGTATTTCTTGAAAATAATCATAAGTTTTCCATTCTCAAACATTTTGATTGAAATATTAAGTATGTCTTAAAATATAATTTAGTCAAATACTTTAAGTAAAAGTCACTACTCTTTTTGTGAAAAAAAATAAAATAAAATCTTATAGTAAATTCTAGAAAAATTAACTGTTGGATTTTTAGGCATTTATTGTTTATTGTCCAACTCGAACAACCACGTAAGTGATATTCGGAGATTTTTTTTTTAAAGGGATATTTCACCCAAAAATGAAAATGTTATGTTTATCTGCTTACCCCAAGGGCATCCAAGATGTAGGTGACTTTGTTTCTTCAGTAGAACACAAACGAAGATTTGTAACTCAAACCGTTGCAGTCTGTCAGTCATATAATGTCAGTCAATGGTACTCACGGCTTTGAGAGAAAAAAAAAAACATACACAGACAAAACCAAATTAAATCCTGCGGCTCGTGACGATAAATTGAGGTCTAAAGACATGAAACGATCGGTCTGTGCAAGAAACTGAACAGTATTTATTTTGTTTTTTACCTCTGATCCACCGAACGGTCCAACTGTCCTGAGCTCGTTCACACAACAGCCAGCGCGTGACGCGTCTTCTTCTTCTTTTTGCTTTATGGCGGATTGCAGACTTATAAGTGCATTACCGCCACCTATCTCTCAAATGGACCATTGACACTCTATCTACAATCTCAATTAGGAGTGTCAATGGTCCATTTGAGAGATAGGTGGCATTCGTCATGAGCCGCAGGGTATAATTTGGTTTTGTCTGTATGTTTTTTTTTCTCTCAAAGCCGTGAGTACCATTGACTGATATTATATGACTGACAGACTGCAACGGTTTGAGTTAAAAAATCTTTGTTTGTGTTCTACTGAAGAAACAAAGTCACCTACATCTTGGATGCCCTTGGGGTAAGCAGATAAACATCATATTTTAATTTTTGGGTGAACTAACCCCTTAAGGTAGCATAGTTACTATTTATTGTGATACTTAGAAAGTAACAAAATTATTTTTGAAGTGAATTTTAAAATGCATAAATGCATTAGCCTATCTCAGAATACCAAAAAAAGTTTAAACTGATAACTAACCCTCTAACTAATTAACCTGACAACTGTTACCCTAAACATCATAACCCAATAACAGCAAACCTTCATAGAGGGCTAAGGCTGATGATACACGGGGCAACATTTTGAGCAATTTTGCCGGGCAACTTTTTTTGAGCAATGTTGCTTAGGCACTTTCCCATTGAGAATGGGTAACAAATTTCTATCTGGATATTTTAGATCAGTCGTGGGCCCTGTGTCTCACCTGGTTGCCCATTGATGGCAACATTTCCCAAAGTTGCCCTGCAACATTGCTCAAAAAGTTGCCCACTGTATCATCAGCCTAAGAGGTGGCATGACAGCAACATAGAGTAAATCCAGCATTGGCCCATCTGAGCAAGTGGCGGTTCTGTCAACAAGCCTGAACCAGCCTCACGCTCATCATTGAGCCCTGTAAAAAAAAAAAAAAAAATGCTGACTCCAAGCGTTCATCTTCACTTTACAGATGTGAATGTCATATCCTATCTGCCTAGGTGGGAAGTAAAATAAGACAGGAGCACTGTTCATCTGGCATTCTGCTGCCCTGGCACCTGTGGGAAAAGCAATCTGGCATCCCTCCATCACCACCTCTCCCCTCCTGTCCCGGGTGTAAAAAGGTATTGTCCACTAGTTGAACCTTGCCCACAGCACACAGTCAGAGGTGACGTGACAGATGGAAAAAAGCTTTTTATTTGGCTTGTGCTCAGTTTTTGAACTGACAGGTAAAACCTGGCCCTGCTTCCCTGCTCCTGACAGATGTGGCCATTAGTTCTAACACACTAGCATACCAACCAGTTAAGAGTGGCAACATCTCACTGACTGAGGAGTGAGGTAGCTCTGACTGGAGTCAGACTCACAGTGAAAAACTCCCTCACTGACAACAACAGGAAAAAACTCTAGACTTTCACTGAAACCAATGATTGTGCTTATTTGGCTGTCCTTTTCAGACCTAATGAATCAATAAATGGAGGCAGTATTCTTCTGGAAGGGAGCAGTGAAGAATTATAGTCTCAAATGCATCCCAGTATAAAACCATGTCTTAAAGGGACAGTTCACCCAAAAATGAGAAATATTTCATTATTTATTCAACTTATGTTGTTCCAAACACCTTTGTTATTATTTTAAAAGAGTATATATTAATAGATAATAATAATAAATTAACTATTCAATTTGAATATTTTTTTAAATGCAATTTATTCCTGTGATTGCAAAGCTGAATTTTCAGCATCATTACTCTAGTCTTCAGTGTCACATGATCCTTCAGAAAACATTCTAATATGCTGATTTATTGCTCAAGAAACAATTCTTATTATTAATGTTAAACACAGTTGTTGTGATTAGTCACCAAACACAAACAAATACAAACATTTTGTTGTGACAAATCATTTGGAACCATACTTCTACAATAAACACTTTATTTTCTGTAACTAAAATATTTAGAATAAAATACTTTGAAATATTTTAGTGGCTAAAATATTGTTCAAATTCATGTGTTTCCAAAAAGAAAAGAAAAAACAACTACTAACATCTTTACTGTATAGCGGGTCATAGTTTCTTCCAGATGTTAACACTATTTCTACATATATTTACAAAACAAATCACCCTGTGGACATGCAAATATGTGTCACAGACAAGGCAGACAAAACCCAACAATGGGGATGAGTGATTCAGTGATTCACATAGATGGTCTACATCAGTGAGTGACACAGCACCAGTGGTTGGCAGAAGCGTTAAGCTGACTTTGTATGGTTCAGAGCGCAGAGCACCTGCTTCCTACAGAGGTTTCTTCAAGGCATGTACACAAAATGACCAGTCATCTTAAAGACCAGGCTACCACATCACAAACCAAACATGCTCCACTTTCACACTGTCCTCCAACACAAGTAATATACAATTTTCCAAAATATATATATTTTTTAATAGAAATGCTTTTACATTTTGTCTAATATTCTAAAACTAATCACAATTGAGTTTTCACAACTGATTCTGTTAATAAACAGAGTATGAATTCAACTCATTCCCACTAAATGCACATGTAAACTACTGTACATTAACAGTTTACAAAGAGAATAACATTTGAAATAGCCACATTCTTTCAGCACCAAACAACTTACCACTGGAGTTCAAGTCCAATACGACAGTTTCCTGTCCCACAAGTCACTTAATGCTCTAAAAGATTATGATTCTGTTTTTAGAAACAGACCAGACTAATTTCACAATGGATTCCAAGATTTTCTATTTCATCACCCATCTGTTCAAATCTTTGTGCAGTCAATCTTAACGCTGGATCCTGCTGTGAGGAAAATTACCTCCTTTGACCAAATATAATAACCTATCAAAAAATGACTACTTGCTTAAGTATTAGAAAAGGTCAATGTAAAATTTAAATAACAGGAAGTAACTGTTACAGAGGAGGCTCCCGTACCACCTCCCTCGCACCACCAGAGGGAGCCATCTCCTGAATATTAACCATTCCCATTCGGACTCCATTTCCCATCATTCCTCATACCTGGGACTGACTGATCATCCACACCTGCACCTCATTTACACACACACACATGTAAGCCACACACACACACGGACTCCTTGCGAAGTCTTGATTTGCCCTGCTATCATTTCTGAGCGTTATACCCGTGTTTGATTTCTCGTTTTGACCTTGGACTGTTTCCCGTTTCTCTGATTGTTCTCTGCTTGCCCCGACCTTGAATTGTTTGCTAGCCGCCTGGTATCTGTCTCTGTCTAGCCTCTGTTGTTCTGCCCTGCCAGTATCTGACCCTGTATTGTCTGACTATTCTAAATAAAAGCTGCAAATGGATCCAAACGCTTCTGACTCATCACAACAGAATACTTCACCAAACAGCGATCCAGCAGCGCTCATGCGATTGTCCACAGAGCTCACTGCCCAGGCCTCCCAGCTCGCTATGCACCAACACCCGTTGAACTGGCTTACTACGTTGACGGAGGAGCTGGTCAAAGCACTGCAAGGACTCAGCATGTCACCATCCGAAGCCGCCTCACTGCCGCCCCCAAACCGCAGTAGCTCTCCACCTTCTCAGACACCCCCAATCAGCCTACGACTCGCTTTCCCCGGAAAATTTGATGGTGAACCCGCCAGATGCAAAGGCTTCTTACTTCTTACTTCTTACTTGCTCGCTTTTCATTAGCCAACAGCCCTCTCTGTACCCCACCGACTCAAGCCGCATTGCTTTTGTGTGCTCATTACTCACCGGGAAGGCGCTGGAGTGGGTCACCGCTGTCTGGAAGATGGATGGTTCATCCTTTCCCACCTTCGATGCATTCCTCCAACATTTCCGCAATGTCTTCGAACATCCAGCCGATGGGAGAAGTGCGGGGGACCAACTGTTGACTCTCTCTCAAGGGAGGAAACCGGCAGCCGAGTACACTCTGCTCTTCCGAACTCTTGCGGCTCAGACTATGTGGGTAGAGGACACTCTAAAATTACTGTTTCGAAGAGGATTGAATCTAGAACTTCAGTCTGAGCTGGACTGCCGGGATGAGGGAAGGAATTTGAATGAGTTCATTGATCTCGCCATTCAAGTGGATAATCTGATCCGCTCTTGTCGCTCAACTCGAGTCACGCCCTGCTACGTACCAGAAACCACGACCGCAGCCGAGCCCATGCAATTAGGATTCACTCATCTCACCCCTGAGGAACGAGAACGCCGCATGCAGAATCAACTGTGCCTGTATTGTGGTCAGTCCGGACACATGAATACCCCTTCCCAGTTCGTCCGTCTTCCAGTTCTCGACCGGTGAGTGTCAATCCTCGTATCACAACTTCTACATCAAGCATTAAGGTATCGGTCAAAGTTTTTATTCAAGACAGAAGAATTTCCATGACTGCTCTGATAGATTCTGGGGCAGCCGGTAACTTTGTATCACATGATTTCGCTGTGCAAAATGAATTGAAACTAACTTCCTGTAACTCCCCCTTGGCAGTGGAGGCGCTAGACGGCTGCCCCCTCGGTGAGGGAAGAATTCTACGCATCACCGAAGAAGTCAAGTTGCAAATAGGAACCCTGCACTCTGAATTCATCCGACTTTACGTCATCCATTCACCCAATCACTCTATAATTCTTGGATTACCCTGGCTGCGCAAACATAACCCACACATCTCCTGGAGAGAGGGACAAATTCTTCAATGGGACGCTAAATGCCACGATCGTTGCCTTTCAAAGATTCCCCAAGCTTCCTGTCATGCACCGGCCCCGCCTGTTCAGAGTACTGCCAATCTAAACCTACCCTCAGAATACTCTGATCTCACTGAGGCGTTCAGCAAGAAAAAGGCATCCCAGCTCCCTAAATCACCGATCTGTCGATTGTGCCATAGAAGTAATGCCCAACGCAATTCCTCCTAAAGGTAGAATTTTCCCGTTATCTCAACCAGAATCCGAAGCCATGAAGCTCTACATTGAGGAGGAATTAGCCAAAGGTTTCATCAGACCCTCGACCCCTCCTGCTTCAGCCGGGTTCTTCTTTGTAAGAAAGAAGGATGGAGGCTTGCGGCCGTGCATCGACTACCGCGGCCTCAACGATATCACCATTAAGTTCTGCTATCCATTACCCCTATTTCCAGCCGCACTAGAACAGCTCCGCCAGGCCAAGTATTACACCAAGCTAGATCTACACAATGCCTACAACCTGATTCGCATTCGTGAGGGAGATGAATGGAAAACGGCCTTCTCGACCACTAGTGGGCACTACGAGTACTTGGTTACAGAGCATGTGAGCGGAGCGGAGCGTGGAGCGAGCGCGGAGCGGAGCGTGCGAAATATAGTCGGAGCGCGGAGCGGATTTTTATCCAAAGGCCGGAGCGATCGCTCTGTCTCGCTCCGGTTCCGCTCCGATACCGCTCACACCACGAGCCTAGGGCATGCACAAATCCACCCAGAATTCACCTGTGCCTTCAACAATTAACAAAACTGTCAGCCTACACTTCAAAAATCATTCGTTGTGAAGGAGAGATGGAGTTCGTGAAATATTTCCAAAAGCAAACCGACAGGTCATGCAGGTGCACAATTCCTGTCAAAAAAATAGATGATAACGATGTTGAACATGTACAGGAATGTGGTGATACGATTTCAATAAGTAAGGATTCGTATTTTAATCTAAAAAGACACATCATGCGGAACCATGAAGAACATGGAGAGGCCAGAGCAAAACGTGAGCATTTTGAATATGGTTGAAATAGGAAATATTGGCTAATAATCAATTAAATAAGTTTTGTCATACGAATATTTTAATGTAGCCTACTTAACCCTGTCCGTGATTTTTTATTTCATAGAGAAAGAGATATAAATATATGTTCTATTTTGACTGATGTTGCTGTGAGTTCTTTATAGGATATAGGCTGCGTGGCGGACGCGTGTTGATTTTCCTTTCCGCGCCTGTTAACAGATTAGAGCAGCCACACTGCCTGCGGGATATGCACGTATCAGGTGCACTTATGGGCGGCGCTAGGGAGGAGCTAGCAGGTGCTCCAGCACCCCCAAGAAAAACCAAAGCACCCCCATAGCACCCCCATAAAAAATGAAATAAAATAAAAACATTTGACTCATTAAACACATGCATAAATACTGCAATTCAATAACGTGATTTGCAGTCGCACGTAATGTCAGCATTTTATTTAAAAAACAGATCGGTTCCTTGTACCAAGTACTATTGGCCTGCCCCGACTAAAGATTTTTCTAGTCAACTATTCGCACGTTTATATTAAATTGATAGTATAATAACCATTTAGGTTATTGTTTATGCCTATTATTTAGGCATTTAGGCGTATTATTCCGCGCTCAAACGCACGCATAACGCTTGCCGCAAAACACTGGCTAAAGATTATGATCAATTCATAATCAAATAATGATTATGAATGCATCGGGGAAAAATACATTTTACGTATTTATTAATAAACTAGTGCTTTCTCAGACTCAACATCTCAACACAGTGGACGTGCCTTTAATAGAGAAATGCACCTATACGGACTACATAATCAGAAGATTTGTTTTTTTTTTATTTTAATTGGTTTTCAAGTTTTCTGCAGATTTATTTCTTATGTCTGTGAGCTGGTTCATTGTTGTGACGCGCTCCATTCACAGAGACTGCATGAGACGACAGAAAACACATCCAAAAACGACAGGAGTATAAGCTCTTTCCGCTGGAAAAATAAATAAATAAAAATAATTGCGTGCGCGCCCCATGCAGTAGGCTAAGTGCGATAATACTCACACATTCCTCATAAACATTTGAAATGCGCCTATATAGTGATTTTGTTATTCATATAAAAATAATAATAATAACAACCTGTTTTGGTCATATTTACTATTAATTGCCCAGCTCCCCCTATCATTGAACTAGCACCCCCTCAGCACCTGAGTTCAACATTCTCTGGCGCCGCCCCTGGGTGCGCGGTCCAACCACACCGCAACCGCGGCCCCGCGACAGAATAGAAGTGAAGCGGATTTTTCCAAAGCAGTTACGCAACAAACCCGCTCCACGTCCGCCACGCAGACAGTGTGTCCCAAGGCTTCGGTTGAAAACGGCAGGTGTTAGGCATGCACAGGAATTTTAAATGTGAGCGAGCGTGGAGCGATTTCACCGGAGCGGGATGAAATTGTAGGTGAGCGGGGAGCGGAAATGAGCGGAGCGGTCTGCTGTAACTTTGAGCGGTGGAGCGGGGGAGCGAACATCCACGTGAGCGGGGAGCGGAAATTCTCACCGCTCAGCTCCGCTCACATGCTCTGCTTGGTTATGCCCTTCGGCATTGCTAACAGTCCTTCAGTCATCCAGTCATTCATGAATGACATCTTCCGGGACATGCTCGACAGATGGGTAATCGTATACATTGACGACATCCTGATTTATTCAAACACTCTGGAGGAACACATTAGTCATGTCAGTTCAGTGTTGAAACGCCTCCTGCAATACCAACTCTACGCCAAAGCTGAAAAATGTGAATTTCATCTGACCAGCACCTCATTCCTCGGTTACATTATCAGCCAAAAGGAGGTAGCAATGGACGACAGGAAGGTCAAAGCAGTCCTGGAATGGCCACAGCCTCAGACCATCAAAGAGTTGCAGCGCTTTCTAGGATTTGCAAATTTCTATAGGCGATTTATCAGAGACTTCAGTGCGATCGCCGCCCCTCTGACAACCATGACTAAACGTCACGCTGCAAGATTGACTTGGTCACCAGAGTCACGTCAAGCGTTCAATGAGCTCAAGACTCGGTTCACTTCCGCACCCATCCTTCGACACCCCGACCCTGACCGTGAGTTCATCGCGGAGGTCGACGCTTCGAACACGGGGGTAGGGGCAATACTTTCTCAACGTCATGGATCACCAGCAAAGAAGTACCCGTGTGCCTTTTTCTCCCGCAAACTAACGGCGGCGGAACGGAATTACGACGTGGGCAACCGTGAACTTCTTGCCATGAAGTTAGCACTTGAAGAATGGCGTCATTGGCTGGAGGGAGCTACTCATCCATTCCTCGTTCTCACAGATCATAAAATTCTGGAGTATCTGCGCTCAGCTAAGCGTTTAAACCCCCGACAGGCCAGATGGGCATTGTTTTTTACTAGGTTTCGGTTCTCGGTAACATATCGGCCAGGCACCAAGAACACCAAGGCTGACGCTCTCTCTCGTCAAACTGAGGAAACCGTCCAATCCATCTCCAACGATACTATCATTCCCGAAAAGCTACTTTTAGCCCCAGTGCAATGGGATATCATGACTGAGATCGAACATCTGAATCTTCAAAAACCACCACCTCCGAAATGCCCTGCAAACCTCACCTATGTCCCTGAATCCCTTCGACCACGACTACTATCCCAAGTACACGTAACGCTCAGTTCAGGTCACCCTGGAATCACCGCCACAGAAAAGTTGCTCAGGAATCGATTTTGGTGGCCCACGTTGCTGACTGACACGACCAAATATATCCAGAACTGTATCACCTGCAACACATCCAAGTCCCCTCGACAGCTGCCTGCCGGTTTACTTAACCCACTACCTACTCCACACCGACCTTGGTCTTACATTGCCATCGACTTCATCACTGACCTACCCAATTCCCAAGGCAACACCACTCTACTCACCATCGTAGACCGATTCTCCAAAGCCTGCCGTCTGATTCCGCTACCTAAACTTCCCACATCCTTTGAAACTGCTGAACTGCTCTGCAATCATGTGTTTCGTTTCTACGGATTACCCGAGGACATAGTGTCAGATCGCGGCCCCAGTTCACTTCTAGGGTATGGTCCGCTTTTTTCAAAAATCTTAATGTGAACATCAGCCTCACATCCGGCTATCATCCCCAGTCGAACGGGCAAACGGAGCACCTAAATCAGGAAGTAATACGATTCCTCAGATCATACTGCCAGCGACAACAATCGGAATGGAGCAGGTACTTGCTATGGGCAGAATATGCCCAAAACTCATTGATGAAACCCGCCACAGGAATGACCCCTTTCAAGTGCATTCTGGGCTTCCAACCTCCACTGTTTCCCTGGTCTGGCGAACCCACCGAATTACCTTCAGTCACAGATTGGTTGCAACACAGCGAGGAGGTCTGGGACCGAGCCCATACTCATCTACTTCATGCCGTAAGACGTCAAGAACAACAAGCCAATCGACATAGACTTCCCAATCCCGAGTACACCCCAGGCCAATGGGTCTGGCTTTCCACTAAGGATCTACGCCTCCGACTTCCATGTAAAAAGCTCAGCCCCAGGTATGTTGGTCCCTTCAAAATTTTAAGACAAATATCTCCAGTATCATTTCGGTTGGAACTGCCTGCTAATTATCGTATTTCTCCCACCTTCCATGTATCACTTCTGAAACCCGCTGGTGGTCCGAGAGGAGAGACGGAGGAGGGAGCCAGATCCCAGACCCCCCTGCACTTCCTGGTTGACGGCGAGGAGGCGTATCGAGTGCACGAGTTGCTGGATTCCAGACGCCGAGGCGGTACCCTCCAGTATCTGGTCGAGTGGGAGGGGTTCGGTCCGGAGGAGCGATCTTGGGTCAACGCTGGAGATATCCTTGACCCCACACTCACTGAGGAGTTTCACAGAACGCATCCGGAGAAACCGGGCCCCCGGCCCCGTAGGAGACCCCGGTGTCGGTTGCTTCCTCGCGTCAGGAGCCGCTCGCAGGGGGAGGGCTCTGTTACAGAGGAGGCTCCCGTACCGCCTCCCTCGCACCACCAGAGGGAGCCATCTCCTGAATATTAACCATTCCCATTCGGACTCCATTTCCCATCATTCCTCATACCTGGGACTGACTGATCATCCACACCTGCACCTCATTTACACACACACATATAAGCCACACACACACACGGACTCCTTGCGAAGTCTTGATTTGCCCTGCTATCATTTGAGCGTTATACCCGTGTTTGATTTCTCGTTTTGACCTTGGACTGTTTCCCGTTTCTCTGATTGTTCTCTGCTTGCCCCGACCTTGGATTGTTTCACCTGGACTGTGTTTGCTAGCCGCCTGCCCCGATCTCTCGCCTGGTATTGGTATCTGTCTCTGTCTAGCCTCTGTTGTTCTGCCCTGCCGGTATCTGACCCTGTATTGTCTGACTATTCTAAATAAAAGCTGCAAATGGATCCAAACGCTTCTGACTCATCACAACAGAAACATTTCTTCTTCATGTCAAATGTAATTGTCCAAATGTCCCAGTGCTCCCCCATGTGTAAGTTTTATAAATGTAGAGATAAACACACACACACTAACTAACGGATAACACTTTTATTAAAAACTATTTTAATTTTTACTATTATTAAAAATAGTAAAAATTTGTTTAAAAAAATGTATTATTAAATGTTACCCTGGACCACAAAACCAGTCATAAGTAGCACAGGTATACTTGTAGTAATAGCCAACAATACATTGTATGGGTCAAAATTATCGATTTTTCTTTTATGCCAAAAATCATTAGGATATTAAGTAAAGATCATGTTCCATGAAGATATTTTGTAAATTTCCTACCATAAATATATCGAAACTGATTAGTAATTAGTAATATTGATTAGTACTATGCATTGCTAAGAACTTCATTTGGACAACTTTAAAGGCGATTTTCTCAATATTTAAATTTTTTAGCACCCTCAGATTCCAGATTTTCAAATAGTTGTATCTCAGCCAAATATTGTCCTATCCTAACAAACCATACATCAATGGAAAGCTTATTTATCAGCTTTTATCAGCTTTCAAGTGATGTATAAATCTCAATTTCAAAAATTGATCCTTATGACTGGTTTTGTGGCCCAGGGTCACAAATTATTAAAAATAATTCCAAATAGAATATATTGAGAAATATGGTAAAATTTAAATAGCTGTCAATGGAGAAAGATGCTATAACAGGGGACAGCCAGAATGTGCTAACTTGATAAACTTTGACCCACTGATTTCAACGCAATTACATTGATAAAGTTTGTCACCAGTTAACATCGATGTTGATTACCCAATCAAGTCAGACCCAGCACCATTGAGTCTTAAGGCAGCACAGACAATGCGTCTCACAATGCACCAACCCTAAAAGGACCAGAAAAAAATAGGTGTTTGGTTCTTTACACCAGTGTCATTTCCATATCTGTGCAGTTTTGCATGGTCTGCATGTAGTTTAGGCCTAAAGAGGAGTCATTACCACCAAATGAGCAGCGTTTGCATACCAAGAATGGCTTAAGGTGCTTGTTTTTATGCAGCCCTCTATTATTTCCTGTAATTGAAGACAAGCGTGCCATTTTCTTCTCATTTACAAGATAATTTGATGGAAGGCAACTGTTATCACTTGGTGGGGGGGTGGGGGCATATCGCATCTGTTTGCTTTTGCGCAATTTTCCTGCATGGCCCATCGCTTACCATGACACCAAGACCTTGTGCAATAAAAGAAATGTCAATGAAAAGAAAAGTAAAAGAATTAATCTGCCAGTGCGCCTGGCTATGTGTCTCTAATTATCTTGGAAATCAAGTCAATACGGAATTAGTATGCAAATAGCCACACAGGATGAGACGCCACTTACACTGGCCTGTTTAAAAGCTGGATGTTCTGTGAAAGTAATTCACGTTGAAATGCATATGCAAGAGGTAATCACGGGCTACTACACCAGCATAAAGCATCGAGAGCAACAATTACAAGCACAGAAGGCTGACGAGGTCTAATTCGACAAAGCAATTGCTTTTCCTTAATTAACAATCACAAATGAGACACAGAACAGTGAGACAAATTGATTTCTAAAGAGGTATTTGAATAGTGATTGTGAATGGGTCGAGGAGGTGTATTATATTTGAATTTGTAAGAAAGATGTCAATGACTCAAGACGAAGCGGTTCAGGATCATTCAATCTAGCCCATGTATTTCCATCTATCTCGAGATTGAAACATTCTGGATCCATTACTCTACACCAGAGCCAGTGCTCATTTCATTTCGGTCTTGTGTCTTTGATTGGATATAATGACTCTGAAATCTCAACACGATAAGAAAGGAGAATGTGGCCGTCTCAACTCTGGAGAGAGTGTATGGGGAATTGTTAAGACCATGATTATTGGTGTGTGTTCCTGGCACTTTTTTCTTTTTTAATTTCCTTTGGTGTGTAGGTTTAGAAAATCACAATGTCTCATTAACACCTACAATATGCCATACCAACACAATCTGTAATAACACCCTTACATAATTTAACTGAATAATTTGACTGCTTTGCATCTGTTGTGTGCTTAATAACACCGCAGGAAACATTATTGACAGTGAAATATGCATTCACGTTCATCCTGATTTAATCGTTAATAAGCTTTACATGTTCATTAGATAAGTCCTTAATAGACAAGTTTACTGTACAGACGCATGAAGAGGTTTAGAGAAGAAATCAGATTTTTTCTTCTTTCTTTCTTTTTTTTTTTAATCCTACAACTTTATCCTAAAAAATAATTTCAAAAATCATATACATATTGCAGGTTTTAATTCATAAAAAAAAATAAAAAAAATCTTCTATGTGGTTTCAGATATTGGACCCACGGTATATGTGGTCAACTAGAATATTCTGGGTTCAATAGAAATTAAGCTCAATCAACAGCACTTTTAGCATAATGTTGATTACAACAAAAGAGTATTCAAAATAATTACAAAATAATTTATTTGAATCTGAGTTACAGATAGTGACTTGAAGTAAATGGATGGTGTAAAACCATAAATATTAAAATACTCAATAATAAGTCCGTTAACATGATTTTATTGTGACAAACACACACACACACACACACACACACACACACACACACACACACACACACATATATATATATATATATATATATATATATATATATATATATATATATATATTTACTAACCTTTAACCTTACTAACCTTACACATTTACAACTACACTGCTATGACAACATAACACCATAAATCCTAAAATGAACATAAAAAAAAAATTGTCTAAAAATGAACAATCCATTAATATGCAAGAGAATGAGATATCGACAGCCATTCTCCTCACGTCCCATAATGCAAGGTCTCAGAAGTTGACCGTAAACACAGTTAAAGGACCCATGCAGATAACCTTTGACCTGTGGTCACTAACGGTCACTATAATCCCCTGAGCTGTGGCTCGCTCAATGCCAGACATCCTGGTACTAAGGGGTGACTCCAACACATGCCAACAGCAAACTGTGATGGTGATGATGATAATGTAACAGTGCAGTACTCCGGTAACCCTGTCACTTCTTCCTACATTCATGGTGATATTCTATCTGAACTCTGCCTTTCGCTGACTGTTTGCACATATTTGTTGACGTAAGAGGACATGCTTCATACTGTCTCGCTCTCTAAGAGTAAAAAGCATGTAATGTTTCATGGGCTGGAAAGGAGACACAGACTTCAAAAAAGCCACCTGGGTGTTTTTTGACCTACATAGGTAACCATATGGTGGGTTTCATACAGTAAATCATACGTGCAGAACCATGATGCAATATAGATCCATTCAGACATTCAACCTAAAACATCACATTCCCTGTACTCTATCTCTCTGTACTTAAAACACTATTAAAATCCCATCTTATTTTTAGGAATTTGATCAGGAATTATCTAAAACTAACGAGCTATTTATTTAGTTACAGAATTTTAACGCAAACGATCTGTAAAAAAATATTTTAGGCTCAGAAATCTGAGGAGGCATGTGCTTCTTACTAGGTTTCTGCAAATCAGTTTATAATTGTAAGTCATTAGTGGTCTGTTGTAATATGGAATGACAAACCTTTCTGAGCTGTTACTTATTTAGAAATGGACCCAATTAGAGGACACTGTTATCACAGTGATGGTGGCTGAAGTGTATATTATTATTCTAGGCACACAGCAATAAATTCGCACATTATTATACACCAGACTGTTAATTATACAGAAATAAATAATGTGCATTCACAAGTCTGCACATTTACTGAAAAACGAGGAATTGCTGCACCATAATAATGTTGTAGAAGAGCTTCTCGGAAATGATGCAAGGAAGTTGTCATCAGTTCACTGCACATCAGTCAGTATGTCTGTTTTGTCTGTCTTGTTTTCTGCTTAATGCTGCAGTAGAAGTTTTTATAATGAGACAAGCATGTGACAAGTAACGTGTGTTTTCATTATTTCAAAGTAATGCAAACTGTGCAAACATCTGGATTTTACAGGGCTTCACACAACTTGTGATCATTAGTGGGAATAAAAATAAAATAAAAACATCTTTTGATACTTAAATATAAGACTTTGGTTATAGCTTAATTCCTTAGAACAACTGTTAAAAAAGAATAATACACTACAATGCCACAAAAAGCATGAAATAAAATGTTATGAGACATGGGGTGATAATTTTTGGGTGAACTATACCTTTAAGGCACAGAAAACTGAGAAAGACAATGAAACAGTGAGGATGGTCACAGAGGAAAAGTGAGAAATGGAGTTAGAGAGGAGATAGCCCCAGTGTGTCTTGATACTGTATATATCAAAATAATGGTACAACAAGATGTCTCACGCATTCTCTTTTTTTTCTTTTTTTTTCTGCTTATGAATGCACATCTGGGATAGATGCAGAGGCAGAACAAAACCATAAACCTGACGATTTCTCCAGATGTTTAACAAATTATGTTGGATTTCAGAACAGATGATGTTGGGGCATCATTTGCGTAGACTATAAAATTAGTGACACTGCACCTACATTTCAGAAAAATCCTTTATTCTTTGGACTTTAAGAAGGACAAAGGAACATATAAGCTACAAATAATGCCTTGCTTTTAACATGACAGATCAACTAGATAAAGGCAATTCAGGAAATGTGTGGAAAGAACTGCAAGAAAAGCCACTATCCACTGAGTTGCTTTGAACAAAATAATTTTTAAACTTTTAAATTTGACTCTGACCTGGACCATTTTATACAAAGACAACTCTGTATGTTATACAAATACAGACAATTCCAGCATTTACAAGTTGGGAAGTCATTTTTTGTGTGTGTGTGTGTGTGTGTGTACAATATATATAATATAATTGTATTATATTTGTTATGTTTGTGTGTGTCAAATAAGTGCAGTGCTGTGGAAAATAATTTCCCTCTTGGGGGACAATAAAGTTAATCAATCAATCAATCAATCAATCAATCAATAATTATGATGTCAGGTGCATTCAAATTACTTTGGGTGGGGAAAATACAGCAAGATTTTTAAACTCTACTTCTACAAAACGATAAACTAAGAATGTGTATCAGGTGTCTTTTTACTTTCTTATGTAAATTTAATTGTTGTATAATATTGTAATTGTACAATACTATACAATTTTGTGCATGCAACTTAGCATGTTTTATTATAATATATATATATATATATATATATATATATATATATATATATATATATATATATATATATATATATATATACCCAACACAGAAACAATTGGCTCAAATAAAATCTTATCTTTGTGGTGGAATTCATGTGTGTCAAACATGTAAATGTGATTTTTTTGGTTCAATTTTATTTTAAGGTGTCCTTGTTACAGTGTAATTATACATTTAAGTACTGAGTAATATTAATTAACTACATGTTATATGGTTAGGGTTAGGGTTTAGCTTAGGGTTACTTGCATGTAATTATGCATAATTCATTGTTATTATAATAGTACGTACATGTAACATGTGTAACAAGGACACCTTAAAATACAGTGTTACTGATTTTTATTTTTTTTATCATGACTTGAATCTTGAATGCACCAATACTACTCCTTGTGGAAAACACAACCTGTATCAGAACTCTGAATAAATACAGAAAATGTCCTGGCAGAACATTACCAGTAAATTGTATGGTAAGTTTGCAGACATTTTCCAACAAAATGCATAATTCAAAATCCGTGTAAAACCCCTTCGGGGAAGAAAAAAAAAAAAAAAACAATAAAACAGAAAATTCCTTGTTGCACTTTATTTTACAGTACGTGTACTTACATGTACTTAAAATGTACTTACAGTGTACTCAGGGGCGGATTTAGTGAATTGGGGGCCCCAGGCAAATATAGAAATGGGGCCCTATACATTTGCACAAATTTACCTAGATCAAGCTTGAGGATCCTTTTTTGTCGTGATGCTTGCTGCTGCACAATGGTGCCCCATTGTGTCCAATGTTTCTACATTTTTCATGTACATGTTATAATGGGATTCTTTCATTTCCATTTGCATTTATTAATTTAGCAGACACTTTTATTTATACTTATGTTGTAGACCATGAAATAGCAATTGATTTACCATTGAGATACAAGTTTTAACAAAAAAAATATATATATATAAAATGATAAACCTCACAATTAAACCTATAAACCATTTTTTTTTTGAAGAAAAGGGATGAGTCAGAAGTATAAATTATTATATTATTTAAACCGGGTTTATGTGGGTGGATTTTCGCATTGGTCTGAACAAAAACTGCAGACTGGATTATTGAAAATGCACATTCATTCTCTGCCAGTAGGAGGTGTTTTGGAACTTCAGAAATATAGCGATTTCCCCGGTAACGGCTGTAAACAAAGCAGTGCTCAGCTCATAAATTATACTTTATCAGGTAAAAAGAAAATGCCATCGAAACTTTTCTGAAGACAATCGGTTCCCTTCAGAGGTTCATTCTTATAAAAACTTGAATTAGTGAGAATGAGAAAAGTGTGAATATAGCCTATATTGACGAGGAAAGTCCACTGATGAGTTACCAGCTTAAGCCTCCATTTAATTTTAGTCATTGTAACTTAGGGCTGTCAATCGATTCAAATATTTAATCACATAATTGTCATGAGTTAACTTGCAAATAATCACAACTTAATCGCACATTTTTATCTGTTCTAAATGTACCTTAAATTAATACTTTTCAAGTTTTTAATACTCTAATCAACATGGGCATGGATAAATACGGATGCTTTATGCAATATATGTTTATTATTAGTGAAACCATAGTCAACATAGAGCATGAAGAGTAGACATGTTTCAAAGGTCATAGATGTTTTTCAAAGAACTTGTTTATGTCTATTAGACACATGAAAAAAAAGAACATAGAACTACCATGTTCCTATTACTTCTCTTTCTTTGCACTGAGCAATTTACTGACATTTTCGCAAGACAGGGCAGCTCTCTTCTTCTGAACATGCAAAATGTACATTTATTATTTATTATTACATTTGTTTGGTTCTCTGTGCCATATACTGTATTTTGATGCAGCTAAATTCTCAATAATTTTTCATTAATATATTTCACTGTTTCTGTTGTCAGACAATGGGATGAATATGAAATAGTGACTGAAACGCGACCCATTAAGACATAACCAGCTCTCCTTTCCAAGATGTTAATCTGCACAAAAATCCTGATTTATAATCGTGCTGTCGTCTGATAAAATCAAATAGGCTACACATAAGATAAAGACAATAGCTGTGCTGTGATTTCGGCTATAGCTGCATGTAAAATTAGAGAAGAAACATATGTGTTTAACTGAAAGCGCAGCTCCTTTCAGAACAGAGCAGACGCAGAGAGAGAGAGAGAGAGAGAGAGAGAGAGAGAGAGAGAGGTGTGTGCGTGCGCTGGGAAAGAGAGAGACCTCGCGCTCGCGCAGCAGTCATCTTCAGATGCATTATATTTATATTTGCTACAAGCAGGATACACAAGAAGCACGTTCAACTCGGACACGCAGACGGTTGTCGTGGCAATAAACACAGTAAACAGCAACCGTTCGCGTGTCCACGGCCGCGCTTAATGCGCATCTCATATATGAAAGCTTTTTAGGGGGCCCTTGGCTTTTGGGGGCCCAAGGCGGTCGCCTACCTTTGCCTAATGGGTAAGTCCGCCCCTGAGTGTACTTACCCAAGAAAGTACTGGTAATATAAGGTAACTACATGGGGTAGGGTTAGGTTTAGGGATAGGTTCAGGGTTAGTACCTAGTTATTACCTAGTTATTGTAATTACTACAATAAGTACATAGTATGTACGTGAAGAACAGGACTGTAAAATAAAGTGCAACCAAATTCCTTTATATTAACATGGTATATTGGGCCCTATAAAAGTATGAAAACAAAGTTACAATTTAATTTGACCATGACTGTCATAAGATTACCATACGTGTAAATCTACTATGCCAATTCACAATGCTAAAGCACTTTTGTTCAGAGATTTCCACGGTTGATAATGTCTACACCAGTTGTCTTACCTTTTTGCAGCCAGTATCATTATTAGCACTTGCCCTTTGATCTGAAACTCCTGCCATCTTACTGTCTAATTGTCATCCACCTCTAGTCCAGGTCTGGCCTCCTCAAAGAGCTGCAGGGAAATAAGCGAAGTCACAGAATTCTCATCCTCTTATCACTAGGGCAGCAAAGAGCCAAAACCTACACTTTAATTAAGGTGAAATGAAGATCAAACCGGTACAGTTTAGTATCATTTCCGTAAACTAATTTAGACATCGTTTTGGGCAGCGAGAAAGAAAGCTACGAGTTCAACAAAGACCAGCCGTTGTTTACAGGGAGTGCCAAAACACATGACAGGCCACATGGCTCCAAAGATGCTTTCTAACTTGCCTCTATGACTATAATTGCTCATAATTCACTTGAGTGCTTTTAATGAAGGAATCAAACCTGCCAGGGTGATCGGAGTGAATTCGGTTCTCCCCTTCTGTCGCAAACTTTCCCCGGGTGCAGGGCCGGATTTATGTACAGGCATTCTAGGCATGTGCCTATGCTCCCTCGTCCAGGGGGGGCCCAAACACAATGAAGATATATAATATTTTTTTTGTTATACTATGGGCTATCTATAGAATTGTATTATTTGTCACATACACGATTATATAGAGAGTATATAACCAGCAGTGAAATGTATTCTCTGCATTTAACCCATCCTAAGTGAACACACACCCGGAGCAGAGGGCAGCCATGTGACGGCGCCCGGGGAGCAGTTGGGGGTTCGGTGCCTTGCTCAAGGACACCTCAGTCATGGTATTGAAGGAGGAGAGAGCGCTGGTTATTCACTCCCTCACCAACTATCTCTGCCGGACCTGAGATTTGAACCCACAACCTTTGGATTACGAGTCCGACTCTCTAACCATTAGGCCACGACTTCCCCCTCTACAAGACATTGAGCAAATAAATATAACAAACAATTGGGTAAAAAATGACAATCTATTTCCATGTTTTCCACCTTTTTTATGTACAGAAATCACACTTTCTTTCTCCAGTTCTCTCTCACAGACGCACAAACACAGACACGCACTCGCGCACACACGCGGAGACATGGACAGAAACTTGTCATCGCTGCCCCGCGAATTTATCAGTAAAATAGTTTCGCAGCTAAAAAGCTACATGACATTTCTCAGTAGCGAGGTTCTTGAAGCAGTTCAACTTAAAGATTTGCTATTAGTAGACTCTGCTGCTGAATACTGCTGAGAGACGCACAGACGCAGGTATTCACACGCACTTAATCTCTCTCTCTCTCTCATAACTAAGTTAAACTGCATTAGCCTGCATATCAATGGCCCAAGACTCTGTTATTAGCTCTAAAATTACGTTTTGAAATTTGCAATGTAAGGTTTATGAGGTGCGCAATAAATTAGTTCAACACACTCGAGATTTCAGGATAGAAACATGACAAATGTCTTAAAATAATTCATCTGAACAATGTCTTGAGGTGTGGATGTGACTCCAGGCCGTTAAAATTATTAGGGAAATAATGCACTCCCGAAGTGGTAATGTGGCCACAACGCTGCCCATTAATGGAACAGTCTTTCTCCATTCTCAAACAAATTAAGACATTCGATTTTTATTGACTGAACGAAAGCGCTTATTGTTATAGAAAACACTGTAACGGTTTCCACGGATTATGAAATATTTTTTGTTTGCTGGGGTGGTAATATTATATAGGCCTATTAATAATGAAGGGGGGCCCAAAAAATAGTTTTGCCTATGTCACGATAAGAGGTAAATCCGGCCCTGCCCGTGTGCCTTAGTAATTCTATCGATGTGCGTCTCTTGTGGCTGAGGCTCGATACACAAAGCATGACGAAATTCACTGGGTGATTGAAAGAGCACCTTCCACTCCACAGAGGAGTTTCAGTAGCTTCCAGGATTTAATCAATCGAAGCGTTAAGTGCAATTCAGGTCAAACAGCACGTAGCACATCCTGGCCCGCTTCGCCTTTGCCTCACACAACAGCTTTTACACATGCTGTAGATCTCGTTTCGTGTGGTCAGGGGATCGAGGATACTCTGGGTACATGCCCTTTCTGACTTTTGAGGTCTAAACAATGGGACTGAACATGGATCAGAGGTTACCAGGGTTGGGAAAAATTCGGACGATTCTAAGGGCCCGACGATGGGAGAACCTTATTTTTTTAATATTATTATTATTTGATTCCTCAGTGTTTGCTAAACATTCTGTTATGTATAAGTCGGTATAATACAGCATGTGATGTGTCCTATGCCATACCTCCTCTTATTCGTTTTTGTTAATAAATGTTATGCTAGTTTGTCATTGTAACGTACTGTTTTATTGTTGTTGTTAATTAAGAATACCAATGAATCCATCTTTTGTTTTAGTCTTAAATAGTGAAAGGTGTATAGATATAACCAAAACAGAAAATTATCTTTTCTTGTAAAGCGTGACACCAAGATCTTGAAAGTGAAAGCAAAAAAAAAGGAATTTCTGTCACAAAATTTAAATCACAAATAATACTGATGAAAAAGAACGGGTTGAATGTTGAACACTTTCGTTACCATATAACTATAAACTATGATAAAAATTCATCAGCATGCATTGATTAATCAAATGTTGTATCAAAAAAAATATATACAAAATTTGCTACCAAATGATGTGCTGGTGCGGCCAACTGAGAAAGTTAGTCGCACAAGTGCGACCAGTGGGAAGAATGAGTCTAGAGCCCTGCTATTTTATAAAAAGTCTTGTAAAGTAGACCCTTTACAGTTCCAAATGATGTATTACTCTTACTTTTATGAGCAAAAATTACTGCAAGTTGTTTCCATTGAAAAAAAATGCAATTGATTGCACTGGTGCCTCCATGTCCTGCGCTTTAACTTCCACTCTCCGCACAAACTACTGGATGCAGCGCACATTTATCTAGGTTTAACGTTTAAACATTGTTATATGCTTGAACTGTTTTAGTATATCTATAGATTTTATTTTAGGCAAGTCGTGATGATTTGTGAAGGCTAAATTGATCAAACATGGCTATGATAAGCTCACTGTCTGCCGCTGGCCGCTTGGTCGTTAATTAAAAAAAATAATTAAAAAATAAATGCTCCAAACGTTTTTCTAAATTAACTTTATAAAAAACCAAAACGAAATATTATCACTTTGCCATTACATACAAAACTGAACAATTTTAATAGCTGAAACAGTATAATCTGATTTGGGAGAAGGGGAAAAAAAGACTGGCTCGGGAAGGGGGATATGCTGTCCATGGGGCCCAGAATCCGTAGCGGCGCCCCTACTCATGAGTTCATGCCACAGAGTTCATGCCACAGATTTGGAAGTGCATTTTTCTGTTCTAAAGAAGGGGGTGTCCCAATACTTTTGTCTATATAGTGTATGTACAAGTCATTGGTGTTTGGTGATGAGTTTTTGGCTCAAGGTCTGCATTTACAGTCACACCAGAGGTGTTAAACTGGGATTAGGACTTGGTTTTATGCAGACCAGTCAAGTTCTTCCACACTGACTGAATCAATCATTTTCTTTTTGAACCTTTTCTTAAACACAGAGGCATTGTCATGTTAGAATAGAAAAGGGTCCTGTCCAAACTGTTGCTATAATATTAGAAGCACACAATTTCCTAGAATATCATTATATGCTTTAACATTAAGATAAGTACTCATAGAAATTACCTAAAGTAGTCAAACCTGTTCATTAGAAGGGGGCGACTCAATACTTTTGGCAATAGAGTGTATATATTAGGGGTGGCACGGTACACACATGTCACGGTTCGGTACGTACCTCGGTTCGGGGGTCACGGTTCGATACGATTCCGGTACAACAGGAAAAAAAAATCTACTATGCTCGGTTTCTTTTCATTTATTTTGAACAGGAAAGGAAAGGACGTGACATGTGGAATTTGTGCTTTGCATTTAACCCATCCTAAGTGTACACACAGCAGTGAACACACACACACCATGAACACACACCCAGAGCAGTGGGCAGACATTTATGTTACAGCGCCCGGGGAGCAGTTGGGGGTTCAGTGCCTTGCTCAAGGGCACCTCTGTCGTGGTATTGGAGAGAGCGCTGGACATTCACTCCCCCCACCTACAATCCCTGCTGGACCTGAGACTCGAACCCGCGACCTTTGGGTTATGAGTCCGACTCTCTAACCATTAGGCCACAACTTCCCCCAGACAGTTGTACAAATTATTTTTTTTTCCACCTAGATGTGAAAATACTAAATAGTATTACATTATGAAAATCTGCAGTACATATATATACATAAAAGGAATAAATTCTTGAAATATATTTGATTTAGTTTACAGATAAACAAGGGAGAAAAACAGTGCGACACGTAACATAGCCTATAGGTTTCAGTTCATTTTTGTGACACGCTTAATTTGTTCACAGAAAGTTTGTGGGCTACTTTTATAATCTACCGCGGCTGCCCAAAGTGTATATAGATAAATACAAATTAAAATAGATCCTTTTACTAATGTGTATTATACTTGGAATGTATACCTGGCAACTTCAGAAAGGAGAGGCGCTTGTAACATCACAAACAACGTGAGTTTCAGCAGAGCATACAACACAGCAGAAATAAACATGACAACAGCCACTATAGATTATATAAGATAATAAACACACGATTATGATAGGATATGGTTTGTATGTGATTTTCTTGAGATGAATCTGTAACTTAAAAACAGTAAATAAATGTAAATAAATGTAACAGCGATATAAAAGGCTATAAAAAGCATATTTTAACAACAGTAAACAACCAAATTCCACATGTGATCGCAAAAGAAGGTTATTAAAAACACTCGATGGTGATTTGAAGTGAGTTCTGAGTAAAAATGTACTATTAATCTCATAAATTGTCTTATGAAGCATGATGCTAATGTAAGCTCTAATGCACCTGCAGAACAGGTCCAATTCTCCTTCATAATGCATTTTGTCATAATACTTCATGTAAGGTCGCAAGAAAATGTTTTATTGTATTTATTTAGAAATACTTTTGATAATAGTTGGGTAAATGTATACTGGGATTGAAGTGATGTGGCTTGGTTTTATTGCCAGTATAAACATTTACATTTAATCATTTAGCAGACGCTTTTATCCAAAGCGACGTACAAATGAGGAGAACAATAGAAGCAATCAGACCATCGAGAGAGCAACAGTATACAAGTGTCATGACAAGTCTCAGTTAGTCTAGCACAGTACACGTAGCTAGAATTTTTTTTTTTTTTTTTTTTTTTTTTTTTTAAATAGAATAGGTAAGTTAGTATTAGTTAGTCAGGTGCTGGCGAAAAAGATGTGTCTTTAGATGTTTTTTGAAAATGGCTAAAGACTCAGCTGTTCGAATTGAGATCGGGAGGTCATTCCACCAGCTGGGCACAGACCAGGAAAAGGTCCGTGAGAGTGATTTGGTACCTCTTTGGGATGGCACCACAAGGCGTCATTCACTTGCAGAACGCAAGCTTCTGGAGGGCACATAAATTTGAACCAGCGAGTTTAGGTATATTGGTGCAGTGGCAGTTGTGGTCTTGTAGGCAAACATCAGTCCCTTGAATTTGATGCGAGCGGCTATTGGTAGCCAGTGTAACCTGATGAAGAGAGGGGTAACGTGAGCTTTTTTTGGCTCATTAAAGACCACTCTGGCTGCTGCATTCTGGATCAGTTGCAGAGGCTTGATAGTACATGCGGGAAGGCCCGCCAAGAGAGCATTACAATAGTCCAGTCTGGAGAGAACAAGAGCTTGGACAAGGAGTTGTGCAGCTTGCTCTTGCAGGAAGGGCCTAATCTTCCTAATGTTGTATAAGGCAAATCTGCAGGACCGGGCCGTTGTAGCAATATGGTCCGTGAAGCTTAACTGATCATCGATCACAACTCCAAGGTTCCTGGCAGTCCTGGAAGGAGTTATGGTTGATGAACCCAGCTGTATAGAGAAGTTGTGGTGAAGTGATGGGTTGGCAGAGAACACGAGCAGTTCTGTCTTAGCAAGATTGAGCTGAAGGTGATGGTCCATCATCCAGCTAGAAATGTCACTCAGACAGGCTGCAATGCGATCTGTTACCGTCGGATCATCTGGTTGGAATGAGAAGTAGAGTTGAGTGTCATCAGCATAGCAGTGGTAGGAAAAGCCATGCTTCTGAATAACCAGTCCTAATGACGACATGTAGATGGAGAAGAGAAGTGGTCCAAGCACTGAGCCTTGAGGAACTCCAGTAGCAAGAAGTTGTGACTTTGAAACCTCACCCCTCCAAGACACCCTGAAGGACCTATCGGAGAGGTAAGACTCGAACCACAGTAGGGCGGTTCCTGAGATGCCCATCTTTCTGAGGATGGACATGAGGATCTGGTGGTTAACTGTGTCAAAGGCAGCAGACAGATCCAGCAAGATGAGTACAGAGGATTTGGAAGCTGCTCTTGCCAGTCTCAGGGCCTCTGTAACCGAGAGTAGGGCAGTCTCAGTTGAGTGTCCACTTCTGAAGCCAGATTGGTTGTTGTCCAGAATGTTGTTCTGTGCAAGAAACAGAGAGAGTTGGTTGAACACAACTCGCTCAAGTGACTTTGCAATGAATGGAAGAAGGGATACCGGTCTGTAGTTTTCTAAAAGTGCTGGATTTAGAGCAGGTTTTTTAAGCAGTGGGCTTACCCGAGCCTGCTTAAATGCTGTGGGAAATGTACCAGTGTTAAGCGAGGTGTTGATAATGTGAGTAAGAGCAGGTACGACCGAAGAAGAAATGGCTTGAAGGAGGTGAGTGGGGATAGGATCTAGCGGACAAGTAGTGGGATGATTGGAAAGGATGAGTTTGGAAACCTCCGTCTCCGAGAGAGGAGAAAAGGAGGTGAGAGATTGTGTATTTGTCGTTATGAAGTTATTATTAGTTTGCGGTGTGAGGAATTGGTCACTGATGGTTTTTGTTTTATTTGTGAAGAAAGTTGCAAAGTCATCAGCTGTAAGAGTTGATGAAGGAGGAGGGGGAGGTGGACAGAGAAGAGAAGAGAACGTTTTGAAGAGTGCGCGAGAGTCGGAACAGTTGTTAATTTTGTTGTGGTAGTATGTCATTTTAGCAGTGGAGACATTTGCAGAGAAGGAAGAGAGGTGTGACTGATACACAGTAAGGTCGGTAGAGTTTTTGGATTTGTGCCATTTCCTCTCTGCAGCCCTTAGTTTAACACGATGTTCTCGGAGAACATCGGACAACCAGGGGGCAGAGGGGGTAGCGCGTGCTGATCTGGATGAAAGGGGGCAAAAGTTGTCTAAGCAAGATGTTAGAGTGAAGCAAAGAGCGTCAGTAGCACTGTTTGTGTCGAGTGCTGAAAACTGAGAGGGTGAAGGTAGTGCGGATGAAACCATTGAGGATAGGCGAGAGGGAGAGAGCGAGCGTAGGTTACGCCGAAAGGTGACCTGCGAAGGAGCGCGTGCTATTTCAGGAGTTAGTGTGAGGTTAGAAGTGATGAGGAAGTGGTCTGAGGTGTGCAGCGGAGTTACTAATGTGTTGTCAGTGGAGCAGTAGCGTGTGTAGATGAGGTCCAGTCGGTTACCTGATTTGTGAGTAGCCGTAGTAGACACTCGTTTGAGGTCAAATGAAGTGAGAAGAGTGTTGAAGTCAGTAGCCTGGGGTTTTTCTAGGTGGATGTTGAAGTCACCGAGCAGTACCAGAGGAGTACCATCTTCAGGAAAGTTTGAGAGTAACACATCCAACTCCTCCAAGAAGTCACCCAGTTGACCTGGGGGACGATACACAACTACAACGTGGATTTTAGCAGGGTGAGTAATAGTAATCGCATGAGATTCAAATGAACTGTTGCCTGTAGGAGATGGTAGAAGATCAAATTTCCATTCATTTGAAATAAGGAGACCAGTGCCTCCACCCCTCCCAATCGTGCGAGGGGTGTGGGAAAAAGTGAAATTAGTGGAGAGGGCTGCAGGAGTGGCAGTGTCCTCAGGTTTGATCCAAGTCTCAGTTAGGGCCATGAGGTTGAGACCGGAAAGGGTAGCAATAGAAGGAATAAAATCTGCTTTGTTTACAGCAGACTGGCAGTTCCAAAGACCAATTGGAACAGAGAGTAAAGTAGTAGAGGACAGAGGGACCGTTCGTAGATTATTAGGATTGGCCTGCCTCCAACGTACAGCGCGTGCTCTCCGAGTGTTAGTAGTGATAGTACAGATTTGAAAGCACATAGTGAGTACAATTGATTAAAAATTAGATGAGTACAAGTTAGACAAAAAGTAAAGAAAGGGGAGAAAGCAATACTCAAGTGCCTTGTCGGTGTCCTTGCTCGGTGGAGTCGTGCAAGGTAGAGTCGATCGTCTTTACACTCGTCGGTCTTCACACGAGGAGGGCTTCACACGAGGGCTGCCGCGGTGTACAAATCAGTTTTATACTTGCCTAATTACTAGTCCCTGAAGTCAGCTGACCACGCCTTTCTACTTAGCAAACCGAAACTGGGAACTCCCGCGATAAGCACGAGAACAAACGCGACTTGCGAACGCGTTTACCAGGTAAAACACAGTATGCAAAAATAATGGTTCCTAGCAACGACAACTGAGCTGAAATCTAATGAGAAAACAAGACAAAACACTCACAAACTGATGTTCTCTTCTGCTGATCGATTGTTCCTTCTAACAAATGTCACTGAATCAGGTAAATAAGTACTTTCTCTGGCTTAGACCACGCCTTTCTACTTAGCAAACCGAAACTGGGAACTCCCGCGATAAGCACGAGAACAAACGCGACTTGCGAACGCGTTTACCAGGTAAAACACAGTATGCAAAAATAATGGTTCCTAGCAACGACAACTGAGCTGAAATCTAATGAGAAAACAAGACAAAACACTCACAAACTGATGTTCTCTTCTGCTGATCGATTGTTCCTTCTGCTGATCGATTGTTCCTTAAATCATGAAAATGATTTAAATCATTTTCATTATCAGTATAAAGGCTGATAATGGCTGAATAAAAACAAATGAATAATGATAAAAGAATAATAAGGATTATGTCTCCTATCTGGCGGAAGTGTGAAAGGTTATGTTTCCTTAAAATAGTTTGTCATGCATTTCTTTATTTCAACACATTTACAGGTAAATCCTAGTATTTTAAATTTGCGATTAATCATGATTAACGCAATTAAATGTTTTAATCGATTGACAGCACTTATATATGCTCCATGTCTAATAGCAGTACAATAAATGTGAGAGCAGAGACATTATACAGAATTTATAATTTTGCTAAGTCATAGCATTATGATTTCTCTACAGTTCCATTATTTGTACACTATATTGTGTTGCACCAGTTTTAAAAAACTGAAGGATTATTCACAGAATTTAAATCATTTTCATATCCCGCACAGCCAGCCAATGAGGCTTGACTTGTTGTCTGAAGGTATAGAACCTCACTGGTCATTTATTCAGGCAAAGACAATCAACCATGAAACTATTATCACATATTCTTGAAAGATATTGATTAAAGGCTGTTGTAAGTCATCCGTCTTGATCACAGCCTGAAAATTAAATAGTTCCAGCGATGGAGTTAGTGCCATCTACATAATTATGTTTTAGAGACCTAATCTTATATTCGGAGAAAACTTTGAGCATCTGGAATAGCCTGTTTATACAGTACAGAGCAGGCGACACTTAGAAGTTTTGTCATGTCATTATTATTATTATTATTATTTTTTGGATAGAGTACAAAAACATTGTATTACAAACAATTACTAGCACTATAACTGCAGTAATAAAATGATTACTGTAACGTTTCTCAATTGCTTATGTAAAAGCTTTTGTTGTGCCATGTTACATCATGCACAAACCCTAAATAATTAAAATGCAAGCTCAATCATCTCTCAATTCAAAAAACTCATTCTCCATCATTTCATGAAATTACTATTTGTTAATTCAGACATTCACTGATTCATTTTCATGTGCATTCATATTCATTTATTTTACTACTACAGACACGTGTAGCGGGTGAAAGGGAATGAGATATGGGTCAGGGATTTACGCAGTGCATTTGAAAAGGAATAGGAGATTGACTCTGTATAGAAAGACAAGCTTTGACCTCAACACCTCCTGTGAAGGAAACTTGGTCAAAAACATTTCAAAGGAAGGATGGTATGTGTGGTGTGCTCACAGTGAGGGGAAAAAATGAACATCAAACCCCAACAATTCTAAAATGCTCTTTTTTGTTCCTTCTCTGGTCATGTAAGGTTAACACTTGACTTTAAGACTGTCTCGCTGAGTTTGGGCGAATAATTTGAGGATTTGTGTGCCGTTCTCTGCATGTTACAGCTTAAGGATACGTGCTGCAATATGACAGAATTGTTCTAGAAACTGTATAGTGCAATTAAAATTTATAATAAGTGCTTCTTGATTGGAGTTGAACATTTTAAGACTTTTTTGTCACCAAAAGGCATATTTGTCAAATCAAAGAGATTAGCACAAAATTGCATTTATGTTGCTCCCTCAGCATCTGTGTGTAAAAAATAAATAAATAAATTGCCTTGTTTTCCAATCTGATGCAAGTCAATGACAAACAAGACGGAAACTAGTCTCCAGGCATAATTGCAAGTTTGGAGCTAAAAGTAAAATTACATTAAAACAGGAACTCAGACAGAAATGGGCTGTTTTCTTGGTGGAATACAGGTGCATTCTGACTATTCCTCCTGGAGTCAAGGTAAACCGTTTCTGGCTAAAAACTTAAGGGAAAAAATGTCTCAGCCTATGTTTATCTTACCTAGATTCTCTCAGAAAGCCACCATTCCATGGGTATTCACTTTAAAGTTCTTTTTTATTTTTTTGTTCCCAAGGTTTTCAAAGACCTGCTGCTTGGAGCAGGGCAAGTAAAGGAGACGTGTGTAAAATAAGTCTTTTTACCTTGCCAGAATGTGTTGAAAGGCACAAAACACTGGCTCTAATATAAAAAGAGCTCCACTCGCTATACCGTTTTTCAAACAGAATTCACAATAGTTGTATTGCAAAGATAAAGTGTACTTCAGACCATTTTGAAAATGATACTACTTAGTTTCAATTCCTCTGGTCAATCACATACTGACCACTTTTAGGTCGGCTGAGTAAATTATACTTTATTTTATATTACACTAATGTCATTTATCATAATTACTTATCTGGTCCTAGATTTTGAAACTATTACGGTAAATCCCATTCAGGTCTTACTATTACATCCGTTGACCGTTGTATGAGTTCAAACTCTTTGACAGTAACAATTCTTTCCTTAAAATAAAACATTCACTGAAAGTCCACTCTGGCTGTCAGAGAAAGCCAAATACAGGGATAGTGAGCCCATGGTTTTACTGTCAGAATGAGTGGCATTGAGCTGGCTGCAAGACACCTTGATAAAACAATGATTTGGACCACAGGTATCTGATCTCAACCTAGGGCATGTCAGGGATACACAAAAAGTTATTTATTTCCATGTATGTCACTAAATAATTTATTATTCCTAAATAAATGTATATTTATAATAAAATGTTAAATATATATTAATATAGACAATAATATCCACAACTAAGTTATGTCAAATTATGCATTTATTATTATCAACAGCAGCAACAATTCAATGCATATGATTTCACTGTTGTAGTGAATTGAATTACTGTTAATTCAGAAATATTATAATTATTAAAAATTAATAAATTATTAAAATTTGTTCTGCTTAATTAGACACTTACAAAGAAAAGTAACCTTTGTGTCATCGTGAGAAGAAAAATATCTTCTCTTTATTATATATTTACAAAAGGATGATGACACACGTATGACTTAATAAGCAGGCTGTTGAGCTGTGAATTATGTTCTTTAAAATTCTCAGAAAGTCATTTTCACTTTCAAATGTCTGCCAGCATCTCACTTTGTGGCAAATTATTACACAGGAGAAAAATATCTCCAAACAAATAGCACCTAATCCTCTTTATTCAGCTCTTTAAAAGTGAGTCTTCCACAGGGATAGTGCATTAAGCCAGGTTTGACACAGTCAGTGTACAGCTTTGTCTGTGTTTTTGCAGGCTCTGTCTGCATGAGGCTGGCCTTATGCACCCTCTGTAATTTTAGAGCTTTTCATGGACAGAGATGGTGAACAATGATGAAAAGCCACAGTTGTTTGCCTCCCTCTGCATCACCTCTTACTTTCAAACGTGCATATTTTTTTAAGGGTAGTATCAGGTGTTTGAAGATGAAGTGTGCGTAAAGGAAGTGTCACACTTTAATTTTGTAGTCACTTTATTAGGTTTTGTCTGAATAAAATTAATTTCAAACAATTCACAGATAAACAGTTTCTTCCTTAATCAATTAACAATGTGTTAAAGGCTCAGTTCACCCCCTCCCCAAAAAAACCCTGAAAGTTCCAAACCTGCATGACTTTCTCTCTTCCATAGATCAAAAGCAGTGATTTTTTATATCCTTTTTCCCAATTTCTTTTAATTTTCATGAAAGTGAATGGAGACTGTGTCTGTCAAAATAATGACAATAAAGCACCAAAAAAGTAGTTCAAAAATCCCCCCTTTGTGTTCCACAGAAGAAAGGCATATTGGTTTAAAAGGAGTAAAGGACAACAGAAAGTTAATTTGTGGGTGAACTATTCCTTTAATATAGGTTTAGGAAGCTGTTGCAACCCAATAAACCTGTCAATTACATTGTTAATTAGTTAGTATGCCAGTAGAATCTAATTTCTGCTCAATTTTATGCTTTATCCAGATTTCAGTTTTTGTGCTACCCTCTCACAGCCTTTATGTGCATCAGCAATGTTTTATTTAGTAATATATTGTTTAAATGATCCAAAGCAGAGCTGCCAAATGATTGAATCTATTTTAAGTTTTCCAAGAGAAGGATGACTCACAACTCTTTTAAAACAGCACAGCCAAGGTTTGCTACAAATGCCAGCTCATTTAGGGTCCACCAACATACCAGTATCTATCCAGGTTGTGTCCTTTCCTCTTGATAAGACCATGATTTAAATGATGTATTTATGCATCCCTTTGCATTTCTGAGCGTGATAATTTTCTGAATGAATATAAGTATATATTGAGAGTACTAAAGTGTGATGTATTGACTGACTCCTATTTCACATAAATGCTTTGAAAGACTTTGAAAACATAATGACAGACCAACAGCCTTGCCATACGTTTTGGTGTGGTAGACTATAAAACATGGAAAACCATTCAAAGTGGCCTAGAGATCTTTTTAGGAATATGCAGAACAGATAAATCATTCAGAGCCATATTTAGCTCAATTGTTCATTGTTTCAGTGGCTGAAACTTCTGTTTTTATCCTATAAAGCCCACATTCTCTACAGATTTATTCCATAGTGACACAAATGAGCTGGTACCCTCCTCTGTGGTATTATCTGATGGGTGAAATTAAATGTCAAAGATGTGTCATGTCACACAGAATCGCCATCACTCGTGACTCCACACGCAGGCCAGAGCGCATGACCTCGGGGCTTTGATCAAGATAACCAGGTGTCCACTCCCATTAACACAACAGCTTCAAAGAAAACCCATCCATTTATCAATATTGCCATCACTAGTCAGGAACGGTTTGTGGTTCGCTTTGAAAAGAGGTTCACCTTAAGGTTTTCTTCTAGCCCTCTGAACTCCTGTGATTCCTGCATTAATCATAGCACTAAAAATACAAATATAAACAACACTGAGTTCATGGAAGGCTTTGATAAATCTAGCCTTGAGGGCCTGTTTTCGTGTTCTTTTTAAACTCAACATGAAATCAAAATCAAACCTATTTACTTTTTTAACACGTTCATGGTCTTATTGTGCATGATACAACAATATAGAGTTGCACTGATATAATGAAGCATTAACAACTTTCACATTTAGGCAATAACATATATATAACATTAAAATGTTACAATATTTTTGTATAAATAAAAATTATAAAAATTAAATAATAATAATTATTTAAAATTAATTATTAAATATGAATTGACATCACAACATTATATACAGTAAAATGAATGTTAATTTTGAAATTTGCTAAAAAAATTACATTTAACAGTGTATTTAAAAATGATTTTTGAGTGAATGTTCGATGGCAGAAAAGATAATCTAAAGGTAAAAAAGGGGGAAACAACCATGAATACTGTTACGGGGCGAACGAGACGTGAGACATGCGGATCCATATGCAAGGCTTTATTTTGAGACATGGTCAAAACACAGGCAGGGTCGGACAGTGGCAAACAGGTATAACACAGACAAGGCAGAGAGTAGTCCTAAGGCAAGCGTGGGTCGACGATCGGCGAACAATATCCAACAGGGGCAAGGCAAAGAGAGATAATCCAGGTACACAGCAATAATCCAAACGAGGTGCAAACAGAGTCCGAACGGTAAGGCAAAGGGTTAATCCAGGAAACACGGGCAGATGTCAAACACGGGAAACTAACAAGGCAAGACTATAATTACTGAGAGGGCTCCGTAAGGTAGCTATCGGCTAGGGTAGCGATATGCGCATACAATACTCGGCAGAGAGCAAGAGGAAGTCCAAGGCTTATAAAGCGTGTGTGATTGGGTGATAGTGATTGTGTGAGAGTTCTCAGGTGTGAGCGTGATCAGTGTAATCAGCTGTGTGACGTCAGTGCCAATGGATGATGGGAATTGTATTTTGTGATGGTGTGCAACAGTTCGTGTAGTGCAAGAGTCAATGTGGTGAGTGAGTGACCTCTGGTGGTGAATGAACGGAAGTGCATGGACAGGATTCGTGACATATAGTTAATACAACATCATCTTAGAAATTAACAACAAAAAAATCACATTTTAGCCAGTAACTGATGGTATTGTATTTTTTTCTTTTCTTGATGAATGTGCTGTTTTACTTGTACATATGTCTCATTGCAATATTAAAACATTTAAATGGGTTGAAAACGTGCAGACTTTCATATATAATAACTAAAGGTTATTGACGCTTCTGTTGACAGTGGACATAATACATCTTTGACAAAAGGAGGTCAATAAATAGCTTTTGTGAAAAAAAGTTTGGAAGGACACAAAAAAATCAAATGTTTTTAATTATGATACTGGGTTGTGTTCATTAATTATGATTGCAGTAATGAGGGTCATGAAAGGCAGGACCCAATCTAAAGCTCTGTTCTTTCAAGGCAATGGCTCATGCGCAGTTAGAAGACTCAAGGATGACTAAGATGTCATCGAACAACCTGAAAATAATTGAAGATGATGTAACTAATTAAAAATGCCACTCTAAGGGCCTTCCACTGATTAAATAATTACATAAAAAGATAGAGTGCCTGAAAATATTATTCATTATGCAATCTTCAAATATGAAAGTGAGCTTCAAATTAATTTTTATCATGTGCTGGCAGTAGCAACCATGGAGAGATACTGACTGGTTGACCACAGTCATTTGTGCAATTTAAATGTCAAATTTTTAATAGTATTTTTCCAATTCTTGTACAATTAAAATGGTCTTTATGACCTCATAATGTTGCTTGAATATCTGTAATCTATACAAATGTATTTGTCACACCTGTTTGAACAGACATGTGGTGATTAAAAATGTTCTTAAAAGTAAAACTTTTGAAATAATGAAATAAAAATAAATAGAAATAATAAAAAACAGACTCCACGGATTTTATAAATACAAACAGTTCTTGATGTTGTTAACCCAAGTTAATTATTGATTCCAGACCATTTTTAAATTTTAATTTCACAATACAATGGCCCCATGTGTTCCTCAAATAAAGAATAAAGGGTATCTACACAAAGTAAACAATTAAACTCAAACTGGGACAAATATTTATACAACCCCAAATCAGAAAAAGTTGGGACAGTATGGAAAACGCAAATAAAAAAAGAAAGTAGCGATTTCTAAATTTACTTTGACTTGTATTTCATTGCAGACAATATGAACACAAAATATTTCATGTTTTGTCTGGTCAACTTCATGTAATTTTTAAATATACATCCTTTCCTGTCATTCAGACCTGCAACACATTCCAAAAAAAGTTGGGACAGTAAAGCATTTACCACTTTGTAATGTTGCCATTCCTTTTCACAACACTTAAAAGACGTTTAGGGACTGAAGACACCAAGTGATGAAGTGTTTCAGGTGTAATTTTATCCCATTCTTCCTGCAAACAAGTCTTAAGGTGGGCAACAGTACGGGGTCTTCGTTGTCGCATTTTGCACTTCAAAATGCGCCACACATTCTCTATTGGAGACAGGTCGGGACTGCAGGCAGGCCAGTCAAGTACCCGTACCCTCTTCCTCCGCAGCCAGGACTTTGTAATGTGTGCAGAATGTGGTTTTGCATTGTCTTGTTGAAATATGCATGGACGTCCCTGGAAAAGATGTCTTCTTGAAGGCAGCATATTGTGCTCCAAAATCTCTATGTACTTTTCAGCATTAATGGTGCCATCACAGAAGTGCAAGTTACCTTTGCCAAGGGCACTGACACAACCCCATACCATGACAGACCCTGGCTTTTGGACTTGTTGCTGGTAACAGTCTGGATGATCCATTTCTTCTTTGGTCCGGAGCACACGGCGTCCATTCCTCCCAAAAAATACCTGAAATACTGATTCATCTGACCACAGTACACGTTTCCACTGTGTGATGGTCCATCCCAGATGCCTCCGAGCCCAGAGAAGTCGACGGCGCTTCTGGACACTGTTAACATAGGGCTTCCTTTTGGCACAGTACAGTTTTAACTGGCATTTGTGGATGTAACTACGTATTGTGGTACTTGACAAAGGTTTGCCAAAGTAGTCCTGAGCCCATGTGGTGATATCGCTTATAGATGAATGAGGATTCTTGATGCAGTGCCACCTGAGGGATCGGATATCACGGTTGTTCAGCTTAGGCTTGCGCCCTTGTCCTTTACGCACTGAAATTCCTCCAGATTCCTTGAATCTTTTAATTATGTTATGCACTGTTGAAGGTGAAATATCCAAATCTCTTCCTATCTTTCTTTAAGGGACATTGTTTTTAAACATTTCAATAATTTTCTCACGTATTTGTTGGCAAACTGGCGATCCTCGGCCCATCTTTGCTCCTAAAGGATTAGACCTTTCTTGGATGCTGCTTTTGTACCAAATCATAATTACAATCACCTGTTGACATCAACTGTTTCAAATCACATCATTATTTAACCAATTTACCTCATTACTAGCCCTAAATTGCTCCTGTCCCAACTTTTTTTGGAATGTGTTGCAGGTCTGAATGACAGGAAAGGATGTATATTTACAAATGACATGAAGTTGACCAGACAAAATATGAAATATTTTGTGTTCATATTGTCTGCAATGAAATACAAGTCAAAGTAAATTTAGAAATCACTACTTTCTTTTTTTATTTGCGTTTTCCATACTGTCCCAACTTTTTCTGATTTGGGGTTGTATTTGCTCATCCCGGATTCAATTCCCTTGTAACATTTTGTTGTTTTAACAATTGAGTGACTAACATACAAATGAAATCGGATGTCTCATTTAGCAGGCAAACACATCTTTGTTTATGCACAGTGGTTTGAATGGGGCGGTATGCTAATATGATGCCGTGCTAAGAATTTGCACCGACTGAAGTAGGTGTAAGAACAAGTGCAAAATTATAACAAAACGTTTAAAAGATCTCCACAGAAGAATGCAAAAAGAAAAGAGAGCCTTTGGGTATTATATGTGAATGAATTAGAATCAAATCCAGTCACGGCATGCATGTCATGCCCTTTAACCACAACAGAAGAAAATACAGCGGAACAACCAAAGACAAATGCTGTTTGTATAAAAGTTATCACAGGCCGGTCTGTGAACTTCCCCTTGCCTTTGTCTTTATATAGTTTCCTGGTCTTTCAAAGTAAAAAATGCTAATTTATCTGACAAGTTTCATAGCATATTTTTTAAAAAGTCAAACAAGGCAAGGATGAGCAAATTTCATGTGGGTGGTATATTTACTTGAATGAAGGAGTATAAAACCAGCTTCCATCCAAACACGATGGAAAATTATACTGTAAACTGTGACCTACGACATGGTACAAAGTGTTGTTGCCAAATTCAGATGTTATCTTTTCCATTATTGCACAATTTTCCTGTGCAGTCACAAAGATTCTATATCCGGTAAAGTCTTATTTGGACATCAGATGTTTTAGATGGGGACGTAATGCAATTTCAGTATTTACAGGTACTAGTCTGAGATTTTTTTTGCCATCCAAATCAGAAATGTCAGTGTTTTCTCATACCACCCAAAATTCCCAGCTGATTCATCATCTGTTTTCTGACAAACACAAATCTTAATTCAATTCCATCTCTGAGTTTGAATTGAGGAATTGGCTTTGAATGTCTTTTTTGGCCCCTGCTAAGTGCCGTAGGGCTGCTATTTGACACTTTTGCAGGTAATGAGCATTTAGCTATTTTGCACAAAGGATCTTAGTTTCAAACAACTAACAATTGAAATATACTGCTCACAATACATAGACATTGCAAAGTTTTGTGAGTGACAACCATATTTACACGTAGCCTTGATTCTCCAAGTTATTGTTCAAGTAAGGAATACAAGACTCGATTCTGAACATGATGAATGATGCAGTGACACCAATTTGGCATCTCTTGGCTGTAAACAGCAAACATGGAAATCAAGAGTTTAAAACTTTTGTTGTGAGCTAGTTTTGACCAAAGTTAGAAAACAAGGACTAAAACAATGGGATGTGACACGGTTTAGCTGCAGTATGTTGTACGGTATATTAATTAATTTGTCCCCTCTTACTCCATGAATTAAAGAGATGCCCAAAAGTGAAAACTGATACCATTTTCCTAACCTATGATATAGGATATTTTGAGAAATGTCTTAATGTTGATTTATGTCCATACAATTATACTGAAGCACGCATGGGACTTGCTGTGTTTTCAGCCCCTGAGTATATGAGGAAATGAACACCTGAACATAATCTCTAGAATTGCTCTGAGAGTCACTTTATTAGCATTTTACCGTTTCTTTAAGAAAAACTATCGTCATAAAGGTCTTCAGCAACCCATCAAAATAAAAGTTCGGTTTCACTTCAAACTGTAACCTAATTGTTTAAAAACTAGCATCTTAATTTAACTACTAGTATCTGGATGATACTAAAATAACACTGCCATAGCCACCAGCCCAGGACAGGAGTCATTTTATTCCCTAGTGGTAACTATAATATTCTGCTACACGTCTCTGCCAAAGCACATCCCAGTTAGCTTCTGAAAACTATTCCGATCAGAATGGCCACAAGGACAAGCAAGAGTGCAGAGACAAAATGAGGTCATTCTGGGTATCACACACTCTTCAACTGCTGATTCAAATGAAATCTTAACATGCAGGTCCAATGGAGTGTTACTGTTGAGAAATTAAACTCAGGTACTTTCATTTCCAAGATAACTGTTCTTTTCTTTTTGGCAAAGCTCATTTGTGTATGTTAAGCAAACAGCAATGCCGCCTCTTAGCATCAGACATAAGTATCATGTGTGCAAGAAAAGGGATGCACAATTGATTTACTGTCTTCTTTAGGTTTGAACTTTGCATCTTATCAGAGACGCCTGTGGCTTTAAGGTCATTCAGTCCATGTTAATCACATGAATTTCCTGAAATCCCAACAGAGAACATTTTCACTTCAGCTAATCTCAGGCCTTTGGGAAATCTCATCATCAACTCAATAACAGTGTTCATCGTCAGGCAGTAAATGACTGCTGCTCTGATAGCAGCCACACCGTTGACTTCCTGGAAACACTGTCAATCAATTTTCTGTCCCTATTCAAGTGGAAATCGTGCTTGACAGGTCTATTTGTTTATTTTATGAAAAATAAAATACCAAAGAAAATAAGCAAAAGACCAAGCTAACTCCCCTAAATGGTTCAATTCCATCAACAATAGGTGCCAGCATTATACAGATATATCTGCTAGCTATCAGTCCTGACCAAAATAAACCCCACAAATTGTGCATGTCGGTCAAAAATTATGGATGTCTATTTTTCCCCTACATTTTGCACACAGTGGTGGTTTTTTTTAGCTGAAGCTGGTGTTAACTCATAAAACAGTGATGACTAATCAGTGCTTTTCACATAAACATGATGATTGATTTTTGTCATCTATATTTGTCCGCAGTTAAACCATACATTGATTTCAACTGAATATCAAGGGCTCCATATGTCCCTGATTATCCCATTACATTATTTATCCTCTTCATAGACACAAAATTTGTATGGGCTGCACAGGAGTCTTTATTAACCTGCATTTCACTCATTCATTTGCCTATAACAGCACTGGACTTCAGCCATTCTGACAAATGAAAATCGATAGCCTGATCAATCTGGTAATAAAAACATAAAAGTTCTATTTTTAATTTCCATATGACCTAGTGACAGTACATTTTTTTGTACTGACTCAAATTATCCTTGATATTTCTATGCATAAACGTTATGAATAATTGTGGGCATTCAATATATCACGATATGTGCGGCAAAATGACAAAGACAAAACGGGTGAAAATACAACAAGTGGTGAAATTGGTTGATGTAACAAAAATAATTATGAAGCACTTTACATATGAAAATCAGTCATCATGGTGAAATGTGTTTTTGTGCTTCTTAAGAACTTTCTTGTTGCCAAGCAGCAATTTGAGGTGATGAAAATTCCTATAAAAAACAGTAACTGGGCATATATGAACACACAATGGGTTTGATTTTGCATGAAATGTTAAACCTTCACTTTTACTTTCAAAAAGATGGTGCATGACAAGCAACAATAATAAAAAATAATAATACAGATTTCGTAATTATTAGTATTTTTTATTTTTCTGTGGGAAAAAAAAAATAAATAGATAAAAATAATACTAAAAAAAATTAATAAAAAAAATAAATAAATCACTGGAACGGAACTCGATGACAGACAGACAGCTTGGAATGACAAGGTAGATTGATCAACGGCAACTTTCTCCATAACTTTATTGTTAAAAATATATATATTGTAAAAAAAATAAAAATAATAAACAAGTCAAATTTACTTGTAGCGTTTTTTCACAATACATTTTGTTTCATAGCAACTCATGATTTTAATGTTTATAATATCTTCCTGCCTTAGTCACATTTAGCACATTAAAGCTGACTGAAGGCAGTTTACATTTTGAGATGATACAAGCAGTTGAGATTTGCTACATACTTGCTAATGTATTAGGCTTAAAAGGAGATTGTTACTGGGGTTTTTTGTTTTTCTTCCCAAAGTAAAAAAATCTAATCTCACAAACCTTGCTTCTTGTGGTCTTTACAAGCTTTTGATTCAGCCTTGCTGTTTTTGTACAATTTTCTCTGGACATCATGTAAATGGCTGGAACCAAGTGCACAAACAAAAATAAGCATTTTACATTTTCTGAGTCTCCGTTTACTATTCCTTTACATGCAACATGCAATTTTCCCAGCCAGTGATGTCGAAAAAACATGGGCCTGTGCAATTCAATAAAGATCACTTAAAATGCTGAGTGGCTCATGAATTATTCAGAAAACATCAACCTGCATACCCACAGAGCCAAACCCATGTCTCAGAAGCAGGGCCTGGACATCCGTCGGAGTGCGGAGGCTCGCTTTCCAAGATCTATATATCTCTGCACACCACAGCTGATGTGGCATGAAAAAGGTTCTGATCTCTCATACACTCAGGAGAACCCCAGTCATCCATTGGACCTGCCATGCAGACGAGATGCTCTTGCTGCTTAAACACAGTTATTGTGAGAAGTGGTCTCAATGAATAAATCAGCAGCACAGTGATCCTGCTGGCTCAGCTCACAGCACCAGTCTGACACCCAGTGATAGAGCTCACACTTTGACTGGGAGCAGGGATAGACTGGGGTTAACAGACAAGGAAGGAGCTCCTGAAAGGAGGAGAAAAGTTGACAAAAACGGGGATCCCTAATTCCCTCCTGCAAGATTTAACTAAGGCTCTCAACATAATAAAATTATTAAATAAATGATTTTACATAAACGCAAATGAATTGCATGATAGGCAGATTAATTAATTGCAATTAATCACATATTTGAAAAAAAAATCCCCTAAATGAAGTGAAGAAATAAATAGGCAAGAAGTGGCTTACTTCAAGCTTGAATTGCATCATTTGGAACAAATTTCATAGGTGGAGCATGAAAAACAGACAAGACAACCCGAAATGTGTCTAAATTATGCGTTACATAAGATTTAACTAATAGAAGTGAAAAAAATAAAATAAAATAAAACTAATAATTTGATTAAGGGTGTGTTTACTTTTTTTTCTTTTCTAGAACAGTAAATTCCAGGTCATTTTTAACACCAAACCTAAAGATACAAAATAAAGGGCATTAGGATACAGTCAAAACCTGCTTGGATAGTTTGTATTACGCTGGGCTAAATGTATGTTTGTACATATGGTGGCAGTTTAACTAGCTTATAGTATAGTATAGTATAGTATAACTTTATTGTCCACCTAAGTGGAAAATTGTCTTTGGCTCACCAACACAGCAGAACAACAACATACATATAAAATAAAATCACAATAACTAGTCACGTACACACATAACATTAAAAACATAAATAAAAATAAATAAAAAAGATACAGTTCAAGCCTTACACACTGCTCAATTAAAAAGTTGCTGAATTAATGATTTGAATTGCATTGGGGATGAAAGACCTCTTAAACACTTTTTTTTTTTTTTTTTTGCTAGAGGATCTCTATAACGTCTACCGGACTTCAAGAGCTCAAACTGGCTGAAAAGAGGATGAGAGCCATCTGCAAGAATAACTCTCGTCTTCTTCTTTGTCCTTTCCACATAGAGTTGTGTTAATTGATTCTGAGGCCTGCCAATTATTTTATTTGCTGAGAATACAATTCTGGAAAGTTTGTTCTTGAGTCTACAATTTAGATGCTTGTACCAGACAGGAAGATGAAAGGTTAAAACACTTTCAACAATGGATTTATAAACAAATTCCAAGATGTGCTTACTAACACCAAGACCACTAAGCTGTCTGAGAAGAAAAAGTCGCTGAGAGCATCTTTTAAAAATGTACTCTGAATTATCAGCAAAGCTCAACTGAGAATCCAAAATTGATCCAAGATACTTAAAATGTTCCACAATTTCAACTTTTGTACACATAATTATTTCTTTAGTCTTGGCAACATTAATTTCTAATTGGCTAGAGCAACACCAAGTTTCAAAGGCCTTAGTGTGGGTCAGGTAGGCCAGATCATATGTCTGATTTGTTTTGTCCAACAGGCCAACCAGGGCCATATCATCAGCATATTTGAATAATGTGAAATTTTCCTCATTAATTGTAAATTCATTAGTAAAATAGAAAACAGCACAGGGGAGAGAACACACCCTTGTGAGTTATAACTCACAAAGAGCTTATAAAATGTGTAAAGGAGTCAAAACAGCAGCAGGAATTCCTTCGCTGGACATCTTCTGTATGCCTGTACCTAACTTTAATTTGTAACATGACAACTCCTGTGACAAGAAAAAAATATATACAGGTGCATCTCAATGAATTAGAATGTCGTGAATAAAGTTAATTTTTTCTTGTAAGTTATTTAAAAAAGTGAAACTTTCATATATTTTAGATTCATTGCATGTAAAGTAAAACATTTCGAAAGTTTTTTTTTTGTTTTAATTTTGATGATTAGAGCTTACAGCTCATGAAAGTCAAAAATCAGTATCTCAAAATATTAGAATATTTACATTTGAGTTTCAATTAATGACCATCCATACAGTATAAATTCTGGGTATCTCTTGTTCTTTGAAACCACAATAATGGGGAAGACTGCTGACTTGGCAATGATCCAGAAGACGAGCATTGACTGGTCACAGAGGGTCATTACTGAAAGGTGTGGCTGTTTACGGAGTGCTGTATCAAAGCATATTAAATGCAAAGTTGACTGGAAGGAAGAATTTGGTTAATAAAAGGTGCACAAGCAACAGGGATGACTGCAAGCTTGAGAATATGTACTGTCAAGCAAAGCCGATTCAAACACTTGGGAGAGCTTCACAAGGAGTGGACTGAAGCTGGAGTCAGTGCATCAAGAGTCACCACGCTCAGACGTCTTCAGGAAAAGGGCTACCAAGCCACTTCTGAACCAGAGACAAAGTCAGAAGCATCTTACCTGGGCTGTGGAGAAAAAGAACTGGACTGTTGCTCAGTGGTCAAAAGTCCTCTTTTCAGATGAAAGTAAATGTTGCATTTCATTTGGAAATCAAGTTCCCAGAGCCTGGAGGAAGAGTGGAGAGGCACAGAATCCATGTTGCTTGAAGTCCAGTGTGAAGTTTCCACAGTCAGTGATGATTTGGGCTGCCATGTCATCTGCTGGTGTTGGTCCACTGTGTTTTCTGAAGTCCACAGTCAACGCAGCCATCTACCAGGAAATTCTAGAGCACTTCATGCTTCCTTCTGCTGACAAGCTTTATGGAGATGCCGATTTCATTTTCCAGCAGGACTTGGAACCTGCCCACACTGCCAAATGTACCAAAAGCTGGTTCAATGACCATGGTGTTACTGTGCTTGATTGGCCAGCAAACTCGCCTGACCTGAACCCCATAGAGAATCTATGGGGTATTGTCAAGAGGAAGATGAGAGACACCAGACCCAACAATGCAGATGACCTGAAGGCCACTGCCAAAGAAACCTGGGCTTCCATACCACCTCAGCAGTGCCACAAACTGATCACCTCCATGCCACGCCGAATTGAGGCAGTAATTAAAGCAAAAGGAGCCCCTACCAAGTATTGAGTACATATACAGTAAATGAACATACTTTCCAGAAGGCCAACAATTCACTAAAAATGTTTTCTTTTATTGGTCTTATGAAGTATTATAATTTGTTGAGATGGTGAATTGGTGGGTTTTAAATGTGAGCCTAAATCATCACAATTAAAAGAACCAAAGACTTAAACTACTTCAGTCTGTGTGCATTGAATTTATTTAATACACGAGTTTCACAATTTGAGTTGAATTATTGAAATAAATGAACTTTTCCATGACATTCTAATTTATTGAGATGCACCTGTAGTCAATTATAGTGCATAGACTGTCAAAATGATAACAATTCATGGCATTACAAAAACTGCATTACTTGCCATGTCTCAGTTTGATCTGTATAGATTAGAACATACAATATGGGATCCATTAAAAATATATAATAGGAAGAAGAAGAAGAAGAATTCAGTCAGCTAGTTCATTTTTTTTGTGTGTGTGAATGTGTGAATTCATTTGAGATAGTATGTGTACAGAATAGTGAAGGAGTCATCATTACTTTATGGAATGTAAAAGAAAAGTGACAGAATTGCTGCAGTAAAGGCTTTATTGGCAAAATGAAATTGCTGTCAGTGATCATAAAAAACAAAACATACAGCCCTTTGCCTTTTGCCCCCTACCTCTCCTTCTCCCTTGTCAAAAAGTCAGAAAGAGCTTTACAGTATTACCAAGTATGTTTACACACACAAGGAATTTGACTTGGTGACAGGAGCTTCCAGTGCAGAAGAAAGTACGGACATAGTGCAACCATACATGATACAGACATACATAGGAATTATACACAGGAACACTACTGTAATATAACACTTATATAATGAATGTACAGATATGTTACTTACAAGTGTGCAGTTCACAAATGAAAATTTTTCGGTTTTCTCTGTATAAATGAGTCAGTTATGATGGACAATGTATTGTTATGAATGTTTTACGATTGTTCAGGCTGAATATAGCCTGCGTTAAGACACTGTTCTTGTGCCTGGTTGTTCTGGTGGTCGGTGCTCTGTAGCACAGACCAGAAGCCAACAGTTCTAAGAGAGCGTTATGGGTGTGTGGGGTCCAATGTGATGTTCTTAACCCTTTTCCTCGCTCTGGAGATGTAAAAATCTTGGAGGTAAGGTAGGGGGGCACAAATATTCCTCTCAGCAGTCCTGACTGTCCGCTGTAGTCTCTTGATGTCTGATTTGGTAGCTGAACCAAACCAGACAGTCCTGGTCCAACTACTCCTCTCCCTAGTCCACCTTGTCCTCTCCCTCACTCAAAAAAATGATTCTTGGCACAGTTTTTTATTAAGTATTTGCATCTATTTGATTTTATTTAAATAATCGTTTTTTAAAAATGTATGTACTCTGATTACTTAGAATCAATATAAATCTGTTAACTGTCAAAACTATTAGATTTAATCGGTTAAAAATTATGTATAGGGTTTACATAAAGCTTGCTCTGAAACAATTCAGATACAATTAGTTAAATTGCATGAGATTGGTTTACATAAATGGAATTGTTTACATCCTCCAGTCGGTAGGTGGCGGTACTGCGCAATTACGTGTCTAAAGCGGCTTTGGTAATGCATAAATCGGTGCAAATTCAAAAAAATCTCCTCACCATTTTGCATTGGAGCAGCCTGGATCATAATCTATTTGCAAGGTAAGATATATCTTATCTGTACTCAGTGTATATTATTTGACAGATTTCATTGTATTGCAGGTACATGTATTATTAGTGCGGTTGATATCGTATTACACTTATATCGAATGCATGGCCTATAGTTTATTTCACTAGCTAGCTAATGGTACTAATTAGGGCTGGGTTGAAATCTGTTTTTCGATTTTAATCATTTCTCATTGTGACAGTGATCTCATTGTAAATCCTAAGAATCGATAGATGCTGTTTTCACTTGATGCGTGAACAAAACTTAATGAAACACAATAAATCACAGTAAGTTTTATTACTTGTGATATGAAAAAAGTGTCAGATTTCAGATTATGTTAATTGTATCACTAAAGTTAAACAGTAAATACAGTTTTGGTGTTAAATGTAACGTGAAAGGTCATTTTAGCGCCTCAGTACAAGCAGCAGTGCAGAACTCACATGAACCGAGCATCTCTTCCTCTTTACTTCTAGTTACTACAGCAAATAAACATCAACGATCATCAGAAGGTGTTGAAAGGAACAGAACATCCTACTGGAATGAATCACAGCTCAAGTAATCACTCAGTCAGAGTTTCAACACGTCAAAGAAACGGCTTGTAAACAATGTCAAAGAAAAGCCACTGAGTGAGTATAAACTCCTAAACTTGTTACTTAACTAGAAATAAATAAATAAAAAGGATAATTTTGCTAAATATATGCACTAGATGACATTCATTATATTTTTTACTTAACCTGTTCTTCAATATGTAATGCAATTTTGAATAAATTAGTCTTAAAAAAAAACAAGTAATGATATCGTCTCGGTTACGTACGTAACCCTCGTTCCCTGATGGAGGGAACGGAGACGTTATGTCGTGACGACATAGGGGATTTACCTGGAAGCCCCAATCATCTCTGTAAAGAGAAAACGCCAATGAACATTGGCTAGTGGAATTTGCATACCTGAGCCCCTCCCCGTGCACACGGGTATAAAAGGGCGACAGGTGCATCCACTGATCAGGTTTTCCACTGAGGAGCCGAGACAGAGTCCCAGGCAACCAGCGGTGGTTCAAGATTGTGGCATGGGGACATAACGTCTCCGTTCCCTCCATCAGGGAACGAGGGTTACGTACGTAACCGAGACGTTCCCTATCTGTCGGTCACTACGAGTTATGTCGTGACGACATAGGGGTCTTATGGAAAGCGCCACAACCTGAACCCCGTCACGACCTTGTGGCATGCAGATGTCTGACAAGCGAGCGCGTGACCGACAAATGCCATGCAAAGATCGCAACCTTCCCATCGCCCCAGCGCAAATTCGCTAACCTTGGTGCCCGTAGGGACCACTGAGTACATTGCTGCTGGAGATAGCCAAGCCGCTGTTCCTTACCCCAGTGTCAGAAGGGATTTCGACCTTCAATGAAAGATGCTTCACGTCTTTCCTGTTTGTTGTTACAGCTTGGCAGTAACGACGGGGAAGCGAGCCTTCCGGAGAAGGGCGCTACGGAGGCCACATCCTGCCCGAAGGGAGGTACCATGTGGAGACACTGATATGGACTGACCCAGGCCTGGGGCAGTACTACATACGACTGGACCCTGGGGCAGATCCTACCTAGGAGTAGGGAGGAGGGCTGCCAGCAGGGCCTGACAGAGAGTTCTGTCAAAGGGAAGACACGGGTTTACCATGAGGGAAACCTTACCGTGGAAGAATACACGTATGGGATTACCCGAAGGGAATCAAAGCCATACGGACACCTAGCCGAGTACAGGGGCTGACCGGAGACCCGGGCGAGCAAGCACAAGTACTGGGCCTGGCGTCAGACTGCTCCGCCCAGTCTGACTGCCGGGGGTGCTGGAGGACTCCCCCAGGGTTCGCCGTCCGGGGAACTGAACTGGAGGAGAAAACAGGCGCTCGTATCCCCGGGTGAGGGGGAATGGCGCAGCAAGCGTGACACCGGCCAGTTCTTCCTGCTACTTACCTGTTCCCTAATACGCGGGAAGAAACTGGTTCAACCCGAAGATTGTAAAATCTTGCGAAGGTGTTCGGTGTCGCCCAGCCCGCAGCTCTACAGATGTCTGCCAGAGAGGCGCCGTGCGCCAAGGCATAGGAGGAGGCAACACTCCGTGTGGAGTGAGCCCTCAACCCTATGGGGCACGGCTCGCCTTGGGATTGGTACGCCAAGGCGATGGCATCCACTATCCAGTGGGCCAACCTCTGCTTGGAGACAGCCTTCCCTTTCTGCTGACCTCCGTAACAGACAAAGAGCTGCTCAGAGCTTCTGAAGCTCCGGGTGCGTTCCACGTATATGCGTAAAGCTCTTACGGGACACAGCAACGCCAAGGCTGGGTCTGCCTCCTCCGAGGGCAGTGCTTGCAGGTTCACCACCTGATCGCGGAAGGGCGTGGTGGGAACCTTGGGCACGTATCCAGGCCGGGGTCTCAAGACAACGTGAGAGTAGTCCGGCCCGAACACAAGGCACTCTTCGCTCACCGAAAATGCTTGGAGGTCCCCGACCCTTTTGATGGAAGTGAGCGCGGTCAGGAGCGCTGTCTTAGCCGACAGGTATCTTAGCTCGACTGAGTCCAGCGGCTCACAGGGACCCCTCTGAAGTCCAGCCAGGACGATAGAGAGGTCCCAGGAGGGCATCAGGGGTGGCCTGGAGGGGTTCAATCTCCTGGCACCCTTCAGGAACCTCACGATGAGATCATGCTTTCCCAAGGACCGGCCGTCCACTGCATCGTGATGGGCCGCGATAGCGGCCACATACACTTTCAAGGTGGAGGGTGACAGCCTACGCTCCAACCTTTCCTGCAGGAAAGAAAGCACTACTCCAATCGTGCATCTTCGGGGGTCTTCTCGGCGAGAAGAACACCAGTTCGCGAACAGACTCCACTTCAGGGCGTAGGCTTGCCTTGTAGAAGGAGCTCTAGCCTGAGTGATGGTCTCTACCACTGCCTGTGGGAGACCGCTCAAGTCTGCCGCGTCCCGTCCAGGAGCCACACATGGAGGTTCCACAGGTCTGGACGCGGGTGCCAAATGGTGCCGAGCCCCTGAGAAAGGAGGTCCTTCCTCAGAGGGATGCGCCAGGGAGGAGCTGTCGCGAGGAGAATGAGTTCGGGAAACCAGGTCCGGGTGGGCCAAAACGGCGCGACCAGCAGGACCTGCTCCTCGTCCTCCCTGACTTTGCACAGTGTCTGTGCGAGCAGGCTCACTGGGGGAAATGCATAGTTGCGTAGAACCCGAGGCCAGCTGTGTGCCAGTGCGTCCGTGCCGAGGGGGCCCTCGGTCAGGGAGAAAAACCACTGGCAGTGGGAGGACTCGCGAGAAGCAAACAGGTCTACCTGAGCTTCTCCGAATCGACTCCAAATCAGCCGGATCGTCTCGGGATGGAGTCGCCATTCTCCGGGGAAAGTGAGCTGTCGTGAGAGCGCGTCGGCCGCACGATTGAGCACCCCCGGAATGTGGACAGCACGCAGCGATTTGAGCCGCGTGTGACTCCAGAGGAGGAGATGGCGGGCGAGCTGTGACATGCGGCGTGATCGTATACCCCCCATCCGGTTGATATATGACACAGCCGCAGTGTTGTCCGTACGGACCAACACATGCTTGCCTAGCAGCAGTGGCCGGAACTGCCGCAAGGCTAGATGCACTGCCAGCAGCTCTAGGCAGTTGATGTGCCAAAGCAGCCGAGGCCCTGTCCAGAGCCCTGAGGCTGCCTGCCCGTTGCATGTAGCGCCCCAGCCCGTGCTGGAGGCATCTGTTGTGACAACAACATGCCGAGACACTTGTTCTAAGGGCACCCCGGCCCGTAGAAAGACAAGGTCCGTCCAGGGGCTGAAGGAGCGGCGACACTCCTGTGTGATGTTCACCCGAAGTGCACCGCGGCGCCATGCCCACCTCGGGACTCGGGAGTGTAACCAGTGCTGAAGTGGTCTCATATGAAGCAATCCGAGCGGCGTTACCGCGGCTGCGGATGCCATATGCCCCAGGAGCCTCTGAAATAGTTTCAGTGGGACCACAGTCCTGCCCCCGAAGGAACTCAGGCAGTTCAGCACTGACTGGGCGCGCTCTTCCGTGAGGCGGGCCGACATACTCACCGAGTCTAACTCCACACCAAGAAAAGAGATTCTCTGCGCAGGGGAGAGCTTGCTCTTTTCCCAGTTGACCCGAAGCCCCAACTGGCTGAGGTGCCGAAGCACCAGATCCCTGTGACCGCACAACTGTTCCCGTGACTGAGCTAGAATAAGCCAGTCGTCGAGATAGTTGAGGATCCTGACGCCCACTTCCCGTAACGGGGCAAGGGCGCCCTCTACGACCTTCGTGAAGACACGGGGAGAGAGGGAGAGCCCGAAGGGGAGGACCCTGTACTGCCATGCCCGACCCTCGAACGCAAACCGTAAGAACGGTCTGTGTCGGGGAAGGATCGAAACATGAAAGTAAGCATCCTTCAGGTCGATCGCTGCAAACCAATCCCGGGGCTGTACGCATTTGATCATACGCCTGTGCGTCAGCATCTTGAACGGGAGCCTGTGCAGGGCCCTGTTCAGGAGACGCAAATCCAGGATTGGTCGAAGACCGCCACCTTTCTTGGGTACGATGAAGTAAGGGCTGTAAAACCCCTGCCTCATCTCGGCTGGAGGGACCGGCTCGATTGCACCCTTTGCCAGGAGGACAGCAATCTCCTCGCGCAAGACAGGAGCGTTCTGAGCTCTCACCGAGGTCTCGAGAACGCCGCTGAACTTGGGAGGTCGCCTGGCGAACTGAATCGCGTAGCCGAGTCGAATTGTGCGCGTGAGCCAGCGAGACGGGCTGGGCAGCGCAAGCCACGCTTCCAGATGCCGTGCAAGCGGCTCCAACGGTACAATCGACGTACCTGTGGTGGTGCAGCGACGGGGAGTAGAGCTGGAAGGTACAGAAGGCAGCGCGTTCTGCAGCATCCACGCAGAACTCCCTGGGTCCCAAAGGGGACTGGCTAGAGGCGCGTGGGGAGGCACTGCGTCCCCGACCCGCGCTCTCTTGGCCGCTGGCAAAATGGGTCGCGGACGAGAGTGAGGAGGCAATGCGTCGCACACTGTCGGCCCGTGGACCTGAAAACCCGGAGGAAAAGGAAATTGCTCTTTCTTTGAAAATGTGGGTGCCGCTGACCCTTGGGCCAGCGGCGGAACAGAAATAAAGGGGAACATAGGATTCTCCACCCGGCCCTCCACCGGGGGAAGGAGCGACGCTGTCCTCGTCGTCTCCTGAGAAAGAGCAAACTCCAACATCTCCGGGTTGCCCGCGTCAGGGCCGCCTCGCCGACTTCCTGGACGATTTGGGGCCCGGAAGGGACGCGGGGGACGTCGCGCTCCTGCGAGAGGCTCGACGCACCGGCCTAGCTTCCGCTTCAGCACGGGGCGGAGCGGCTCTGGAGGACGCAGGAGGGCGTCCACGGCGACGAGCAGACGGAGGTCTGGTCCTAGGGGCAGCCGCCGCTGCCGGAGCACCCCGCCGTGGCAGGATGTGCTGGATCGCCTCGGTCTGCTTCTGCACTGCCGAGAACTGCTGGGCAAAGCCCTCGACAGTGTCGCCGAACAGCCCAGCCTGGGTGACGGGAACGTCGAGAAAGCGTGCTTTGTCGACGTCCTTCATCTCCGCCAGGTTGAGCCAGAGATGGCGCTCCTGGACCACCATAGTGGACATCGCCTTCCCGAGGGACCGCGCCGTGACTTTCGTCGCTCGTAGAGCGAGGTCAGTCGCCGTGCGCAGCTCCTGCATCAACCCCGGGTCGGGACTACCCTCGTGCATCTGTTTGAGTGCCTTGGCTTGGTGAACCTGCAGGATCGCCATGGCATGCAGGGCAGAGGCTGCCTGACCCGCGGCACTATAAGCTTTGGCTGCCAGAGCAGCCGTCAGCTTACAGGCTTTGGACGGGAGACGCGGACGGTTCCTCCAGGTGGCGGCGTTTCGCGGGCACAAGTGCACCGCGACCGCTCTCTCCACCTGGGGAAGGGCCGCGTACCCCCTGGCAGCCCCGCCGTCGAGGGTAGTGAGGACGGAGGAGGCAGACGAGTGGCTTCTGGCCGTGAAAGGGGCCATCCACGACTTCGTCAGCTCCTCATGCACCTCCGGGAAGAAAGGCACCGGAGTAGGGCGCGGTTGTGAGCCGCGTCCCGCTCCGAGAAACCAATCATCCAACCGCGAGGGCTCGGGACTGGGTGGTCTGTTGACCTCCAGCCCGATGCTCGCGGCGGCCCGGGCAAGCATGGCCGTGAGCTCTAAGTCCGGTGCGGCAGTGGCGACCACACCCGAAGGGGGCAGCTCCACCGCACCTTCATCCTCAGAGGACGTAAGCCCATCCCCCGATGCTGCGATCGACATAACGTCTTCAGGCGGCGCACCGAATGATATGTTGGCCATCCCGTGGGAAGAACCAGCAAAATCACCCAGGAGCCGGACGGGATCCTCGCTGCGTGAGGAGTAAGAGGTCCGTGGGGACGTGCCCGGCGGAGAAGCTCTTACTGTGGCCCTCGGATCTCCCAGAGCGCCAGCCGGTGGTCCTCTGCCAGAGAAACCAGCACGGGTGGCGGCAGAGGGTGCCAATCCTTTCAAAAAGGAAAGGCGAGATCGCAGCGAAATCATGTTCATACGCCCACAACAGGCGCATGAATCATCCACGAACGCAGCTTCAGCGTGCTGAATGCCCAGACACTGAAGGCAACGATCGTGTCCGTCATCCATAGACATGAAACGACCGCAACCAAGAGGACACGGACGAAGCGGCATCTTGAAAAAGACGCGATCGTCCGTGATTTGCTCTTTTAGAATTTGCTCTCTTAGTTGAAGTGCCCAGGGGAATCGCTGGTAAAAGGGACTCCGCTGACTGCACCGTGACGCCAACCAGGAACAAATAAAAGACGAAAGGCTTTGTGGAGATCAGCGTACTTCTCATCCACTCGGCTCCGAAGTAAAAATCTGATCAGTGGATGCACCTGTCGCCCTTTTATACCCGTGTGCACGGGGAGGGGCTCAGGTATGCAAATTCCACTAGCCAATGTTCATTGGCGTTTTCTCTTTACAGAGATGATTGGGGCTTCCAGGTAAATCCCCTATGTCGTCACGACATAACTCGTAGTGACCGACAGATAGGGAACCACTGTTTAAATGTTTGTATTTCAGCAAACTGGTGAAGAAAAATAATATCATTAGAAATATTATTTAAAAAAACAATAATAATATAAAACCAGCCTTACATGCAATTTAAAAGTTTCTTTACAAATTACTGTAATATACTAATGTACCAATTGACAGGGTTTATTGTATAGTTGCTGCATTTGTTGAGCGAGATTTTTAACTCAACTTTAGTTTTATATCTGAGTAAATCAATGACTAATGTTGTGTTTTTGGGATCTTGTTGTTCTGCATGTTTGAGAATGAAGACTAAAATCAACTGCAATTACATCCCGAGGAGCCCAAGTATCTACCTCAATGGAGACACTCATTAAAGAATATGTGGTAAGTGTATGTCAACCTGCTCTTTTTACATTATAAATGTCTTGGGGATATATTTACATTGATAGTTATGTTAATTTTCTTATTAGCATCACAGTCTCACTTGCCCATGTGTGTGTAGTATGCAGCAAATTAGCTCATTTTTGATTTGATAAAACTCACTATCTCTTAGTAGAGGTAACAATAAGTTAGTATGAAAACTTGAGTATTGGTAACTGTTTTACAAGTTAAATATTTAAGTACATTAAATTCAAAACAATTTTCTTAAGCTTGTTCTCTGCAGTTCATTTGAGAAATTTGCACATTAGCACATTTGCAGCTGTTACAAATTATGGCAATGCAGAGTAAAGTTTAAGTACAAATAATTACAAAGAAAGATCGATTCATAAATTAAAAAAATATGACATTTTGAAGTAAAATACTGAAATGGCGTTTTCTTGTAAAATGTACTCAACGTTTAATGTTGTTTTTTTATTTTTTTTAAATGCAGTGCAAGTGATATCCAGCCTCTTGACCGTCCTGGAACAACACGTGTGCTCATGTTTTTAAGCTTGGCTGTGTCCAGTTCCTTCAGAATTCTCTTCTCCATAAGGTAGTATAGTTCAAAATAACTGGCTATACATTTAATTCTTATTTTATACTGCCAGGCCAAAAAAAGTCGCTGTCTGGATTTAAATGAGTAAATACTTGATATTTAAGGATTGACTCTTTACTTGAAGCGATTATGTTTCTGGCATGTTGTGTGTTTGGTAACAATTCTTTTAGCCCTATCTGATGCAGTGTGTAGCCTTTTAATTTCTCAAACAACCAGGTCGGAAGTCGTACTCATGTCTATATTCCAGGATAACAATGTCAAGATTCATCAGGCTCAAACTGTGAAAGATTGTCCACCACAGAGTCCTGACCTAATCCCTATTGAAAGTCTTTAGGATGTGCTGGAGTCGACTTTACATAGCCTGTCCAAAAAGAAGTTGCACACTCTAATATTTAATTGGACCACCTATAGCTTTCATAACATTTTGCTGTGTTGTGGCATTGTTTAAACAACATTATGCAAAATCACAACATTTATTTCCATCAAGAGTTGCATTTATTTTTGGCCTGGATCTTGTATTATCAATGGGAGAGTCTAACCACTCTGTAAAGTCGACTCCAGCACTTCCTCAAGATATTCAGTAGAATTAAACTCAGGACTGGTGATCAATTCATATATGAAAATGATTCCTCGTGCTCACTGAACCACTATTCCACAAATTGAGCCTGATTAATTTTGTTATTGTCATGCTGGAATGTGTACATTGGTACGTCCTCCGACATGGTTGTTTAAGAAATGAAAAGCTACACACTGCATCAGTTTGTGTTAAAAGAATTATTGCCAAAATACAACAAGCCGGAAACTTAAAAATCACTGGAATAATCATCCAATTCTAGACTCTTCAGTATTTGCTTATTTAAATCCAAATTATGACTTTTTTTTTTTGGACCAGGCAGTGTACATTTGAATGAGTCTACATATCCAAAATGTCAGAGTTTGTAAACAATGTGCCCTTAAAATTTCTGAATATGACACTGTGACTGGCATTGGAACACTACTCATTCTCTTTGTTTATCCTCCAGGACTGTTGAAAGTGCAGAGGCTGAGTCTGGAATTGCACAGACAACAGTGGGTATGTACATCTTTCATTCAGAGGGTGCTGGTGTTGGTCCTGTTGACCAACCTACGGATGTTGGTGTGGAAGTTCTTCAATGTCACTCTTGGGTGTGTGATGCTTTTTGGACTGATTTATGTGCTTAACTGAAGCTACGCAACGGAGCTCAAGTGCACGTTTGAAGAAAATCATGGATACAACCAAGCTCTCACCAAACTACTCTTAAGTAATGATAATGTCATTTTTGAGACGTCAAATTTTTGTACTTGAATCCATTTAAGTGTTAAAAGTTTAAAATGTAAATGCAGAATGTTTCTTTCGTACTCCTGTACTCCTAACATGTAATTAAACATGCATGGAAAGTGTTGTGGTGCAGAGCCACTCAACCCCTGAGCCTTATGGCCTTTTTTTTTACCATTATCTTATTTTTCTAAATTATTGCATGTCACTTTTTTTTTTTTTAAATGTTAGTGCAACGTAAGCAGTACTGTTATCTTTGATTTACCTCATGTATCTGTCTACCTCAAATTTGCACAGTTCTTGAGGAAACTGATCTTATTTCTGCACTCTGTTAAAAATGGTTAATTTTTATTTTTTTCTGTTAAAGTTGTTTTTTTGTTGTTGCTGTTTTTGTTTTTTGCATTTATTACTGCAGTATGGTTGATTGTGTCAAAAATGTTTGAAAATAGCATTTAACCTTAATGTGTATGTAAATATGAAGGCACTTTTTGTTTCTTGTTGTTGCACACAAGTGTATGAACACTGGAAGTATGTCTTGCTAGCTCATATAGCCAACTGCTTTGAAGCATTAATAAATTGATCTAATGTAACAGGGTGGTCTTGTTGTTCTTTTTTGTGTGTTGTAGTTAGATTTTGTTGTAGCACAGTGTGATTGGGTGGGGTAGGATTAAATATGTTGGGTTTATGATAAAAAAAATTATGTAAATCTGATGCATTTTAAGTTCATTGGGTTTATTACCTAATAATACATATACATGTTTCTTATGCATTTAAAACAAATTGGATTTATTGTTACTATTACATAAGTTATAAGTTACTTATTATTTACTTGTTTCATTTACATAAGGTTGGCAAATTTGCATCACATAAAGTTTATTAGTTTGTTTAAGTTAAGAAATATGTAATCAAAATGGATGGAAATTTTACATGCAACTGAAATACATAAATCTTAAGAATTGGGCCTAAATATTTTTTTGAGTGCTGGTCCAACCAGTCCATTCCTCATCCAACTCTCACTCCTCCAGCCATTTTCTTTCTTTTTTCTGCTTCTCTGTGTTGTTCTGTATAGTTTTTAACAAAACCAATCCAGAGAGTGCCTTTTTATTGTGCATGGCCATGTATGGAAAGACTTGGAATTATTCATTAAGATTGGAATCAGCTATTTCTCAATTATTAGTAATTAAAATAATTCTTAACAGCTCTTTTAAACTGCTGTTGTTGCAGAAGTAGAGGCTTTACACTATATTTAAAGTTTGGAACATTAGGTCTTCATTTCTGTCATGCTGTGTTTAAGCATTTGTAAAAAAGATAAGAACGATCCATCATTTTGGTATGGGGTGAGCTTGTGTGAAAAGAACATTTAAGCATTTTAGAAATGTGTTAAAGGACTGAATATTGTGTGAAAACAACATGAATTGTGTTAATGGTATTGTCACAACAGACGGATGTTGTGCTAATTGTGTTTAGAGTTTTGTAAATGTGACTTCAGATTGGACAAAGGGATGTTAGCAATTGAAAAAAACTGTAATAGCATGTTAGACACTTTAATTTTGATAATATACAACATGCCGTTGTATTAGACTGCTGCTGCTAGGGGTGTATGCTTCCCCTTTTACAATAAAATATTTGTTTTAAGCAGCTTAAACCTCCGTTCATCTTCGGAACACAAATTAAGATATTTTTGATGGAATCTTGAGAGCTCTCAGACCCTACATAGACAACAAGGGTCCTTACAAGACCAAGGTCCAGAAACATAGCAAGGAGATCGGTAAAATAATCCATGTGACATCAGGGGTTCAACCGTAATTTTCGGAAGCTATGGGAATACTTTTTGTGCGAAAAAAATAATTTAAAAAAATTGTCTCCTCCGCATCACCCTAGAGCCATTTTGGAGAATATCCACTGAACGCAAACAGCGTATGCTCTTCTGTGTCAGCTGCGCCACACAAATAAGTTTTCTACGTTGTACGTACACTTTGATTTGAGCGAAAACAACATATCCGTGTCACGTTTCTTATGAGTTTGGAACAACATGAGGGTGAGTAATTAATGACATAATTTTCATTTTTGGGTGAACTATGCCTTTAAGCAACATGCTTGGTGCATGCTTGCTTGCTGAGTTTGGGGTGTTGCTTCCCCCATAAATTTAATTATTAAGCCAACATTTCCCATCATTGACCATTCAAATTGCATCAGTTGTGTTGGGGGGTATTGGCATATGGTTGTTTTGGGGGTTTGTCTTGCTGCTTTCCCCGCTCTGTCCAAGCATGGCTGCATGGACAGGCGTGTGGAGTGTTGCCCAGAACAGAACCATAACGCCAACACTAACTGTATGCAATATAATTGTAATAAATATACTTTGACGAAAGTGGTCCTGATTGAAATGTCTTTAAGCAATTTATGCATGTACATGCACATGTAATGACGTATACATACATGTTTAGCCTATTTGTGTACGCTGTATCGTTTACACAGTGGAAACACAGTACAGTCATCCATTACAAATACAGTGACATTCAATAGCAGCTTGTATCAATCAAGGCTTGTTTTTGACTTTATGCTTCCACAGTAGCCCTTCATTGTCAGTTCTATGACCGTGTAAATGTAACACTTGAGGTAACTTTCGGCTAGGCATCCTTCCAGAGACCTTAAAGGTAATATGCCCATGAGAAAATCCATTCATGTAGTAAAACTACTGCTCTTTGATCTACCACTCTTGGATAGAGACATGACAATGCTTTATCTCCACCGCATGCCAAGGAGGCAATGTATCCATGGAAACAGGGAACACGTCAGATGATAAATTGTCTGGCTATATGGTGGTGAGGGCTCTACGACTAGAGCAAAGTTAAACCAAGGTTTGTTTGAGTCTTTACGTCTTGCTATTAAGGATATAGAAAAGTT
>CM041793.1:33524203-33544896 GCA_023376895.1 Aspiorhynchus laticeps
GTGAGTGAGTGAGTGAGTGAGTGTGTGTGTGTGTGTGTGTGTGTGTGTGTGTGTGAGAGAGAGAGTGAGTGAGCGAGCGAGTGTGTGTGTGTGTGTGTTTGTGTGTGTGTGTGTGTGTCAGTGAGTGGAGTGAATAAATGAGTGAGTGAGTGAGTGAGTGAGTAAATGAGTGAGTGAGTGAGTAAATGAGTGAGTGAGTGAGTTAGTGAGTTGAGTGAGTGAGTGAGTGAGTAAATGAGTGAGTGAGTAAATGAGTGAGTGAGTGAGTGAGTGAGTGAGTGGAGTGAGTAAATGAGTGAGTGAGTGAGTGAGTGAGTGAGTGAGTGAGTGAGTGAGTGACAATTGTGAGATATATAGATCTATTAGGCAATTTTTAGAATTTGGTAAATTTTGGATCAATACAAAAATCAATATGGACTACTGTCTGTAATAATTACACTGCAAGATTTAAACAATTCAACTGAATCCTAATATTTTAGCTAAAAATATCGAAACGAGATATTTTTTCATCAATATTTTAATTTATATAGTAAACCTCAGTGGTACAGCACTTTAATGTTATAAATTAATATTAACTCACAAAATCCAGAAAAAAAAAATTCAAACAGAATTTGGAAACAAATGGAATTTGTGAAAAAAACAACAGATTTCATAGGGCCCTATTATTGTTAAAATGTAAATAGATTATTATATTTGTAAAGTTTTATGAATTTAATTTTTAGACATACAGTACTTTCACGAGTTTGTGTGCCCATATAATCTTAGCAGTAGTGGTAAACAGATTTGGCTTGATGTCTGCAATGGAGGGCTCAGAGAGACTATTCTACTCAAGCTCCGATAGCCCCCTATAGACAGAAAGATAAATAAATAAATTAAAATAAATAAATAAATTAAATATGCATAAAAGGAGGAGATGGGGAGGAGGAGGGATGCCGAAAGAACTAACGACGGAAGTGGTAAGAGGCTGTCTTTTATACTTGGATATTAATTGGAAGATTAGATGGGCGTACTCCTCCCGAAATTACATTAATAACTTGATTGAAATTTTAATTTAACCATTAAAAATATTGAAATGGAAAACAGAATTTGGGAAAAACAAGTTTCACAGGTCCCTTGATGTAAAGTCACTCTGTGAGATATAAAGTCACAGTTATGAACCGATATGCCTCACAGAGCCTTAGATGTCACCAAATTGAGCTAGACTTCAGTTACAGCAATCAGTATGTAAATGATCAAACCAGCCGTTGAATTTAGCTGTACTGTAGAGCCCTAAAAGAGTAAACACTCCTCTCAACAAGACACCACAAGGTTAATCACAATCTATGGACACCATAAACACATATAAAACACTCTGCAAAAGACAGGGATTACATCTATGGTGATGATGTTCATAAATACAGCTCACTTCAATAAATGCTGACATAATTTATGTGCATTAATCCTGTTTACCCCAAGAGATTCTAATGGCACATCAATAAATCATCACATCTAGCTGCTCTTAATATCACCTCAAGAAAGCCTTCACTCTTGGCACTATCCATTCAACATTCATCCACATTTGTAGTTTAGAAAGTAATGTGCTCTATGCTGTTTTCCTTTCTTTCAGTTTCATTGTTTTATATTCCCCATAAGGAGAAGCAGTTGTTTTGTCTTCCCATGCATTAAAGAAAATAAACCGTCTGCAAGAGCGCCTCCATTGACATATTGCTTATACACATCCGCTGAATTCACCATAAAAATGTGAAAGTGTGTGTGCTTTTCCTTTTGTGGAGCTGAATGCAAGGTTTCATAGTGAGGATGCACAATTAAAGTTCCCTCTAAAGCCAAAGCAAACAGTCTTGAAAAAGAAATAGTCAAAAACCACCATAAGGCTATTTGCTCCAGAAATAACACTGATTGCTCAACAAATAAAATAATCAAGTCATAGTTCAGCCAGCAAGTGAGATAATATTGAGAAATGGAGATTATCTTTCAAGTGGCAAGTATAGCAAGCTCAACCTGTTTTATAAGAGACCACATGGAACATGTGATAATGTCTGTTTGACAATCAAACAGTCAAAACCGTCAAAATGACCATTACAGTAAGTGCATATTTCAGAATCAGAATCAGCATTATTCACCAAGTATGCGAGGGCACACATGGAATTTGTTGTGGTTTTTAAGAAGCTCTTGGTACATACATGTATACATACATACTTATCTGACATAAGAACAAAAACATTTAAAGAGGCTTAACAATAAATAATAATAATGTGTATGAATCTGGAACAGAAGATTTATGTACAGATTTGTGCATAATTTACTCTATATATACAGCTGTATAGAAAATATGCATATGTATTTGCATAGTACTTGAGAGAAAGTCAATATGTAATGAATTACAGGCATGAATTACAGAACACAAGTAATAATTCCTGTGTTAGTTGTTTAAGCGTTAGTTGTTAAGCAAGTTTTCTTTTAAGATAGTGCTCTACAGAGAGAAATGTGCATAGAAATGGAAAATACATATTAGAAATGGAAGTGAAAACACATTTATCAGCAGATGCAATATTTACACTAAAAGAAAACACTAATTTAATTTAATTTTCTAAATTCTCATTAGGCTAGTTTGTCGCCACAAGGTCAGACACTTGTATAGAAGTAGAAAAATATGGTTGTGACCAGGCAAATTTTTGTTTACAAACATTTACAAGTATAATTGTAAGTCTTACTAAATGTAGCATGATATACATTTGTGGTGTGACCAAAGACAGGTCCGCTCAACAAATAAATGGAGTGTAAACTCCTCTTGTGAACAATACATTGAGAGAAAGACACCAGGGAGCAAGAAACCTACCACAAATCACAGCAATTTCTTAAGAAAACACAAACACAGCGACTCAAACTTGACCCTCTGACTTATGCCCACCCTCAGATCCATCAACAGACTTCTTACGGGTGACTACAGTAAACCTTAACAGCTGGAAACAAAGGTGAAAGGTTGTAATAAAGCCTTCATTTCATGTGGCAGGTGGGCGGAGGGTCGACAAGTAAATTACATTAATTTATTCCCCTTTTAATTTGCTGCAACTTCAAGCCAGTTTAATTAGCACTCCAGGGTCTGATCATGTGATCTCACCGTCCACCACACTTGCCGTTCACTCTGAGCTCCCACAGAGATCCCGAGCTCTAATTCATGCCTTCCATCAGTTCCAACTTTGCTCTCTGATCTCATACAGAGAGGAGTCATATTCTTCCAGCGTGTGCGCCTCAGACATGTCAAGCACAACGTACAGATGCTGAGAGGATGTGTGTGTTTGCAGGGAAAGATCGAACATGTGTAACAACATGTGTTAGATTGCTCGCTGAGGGGGTGAGAGGGGAAGGTAAAAGCTACCAACACTAGGTAGAGAACTTAGAAACAGTAGGAAACTCTAACCTAGGCTCATTGGAAATACTTGTCTCTACATACATTTCTGCAAAACTGAAAAAAAACGTACCTATATGTACGATTTCCTGCAGTTTCCAGTTGAAATGAACACTAGAGGCAGTACAACTCTGACAACTTTTATTCCTTTTCACACGAAGTATGACTTACAGGAACAGTTTTGATTATTTTCTCACAGTTACTTGCAGAATGGTATGTTATGACTTCTAAACAATTTTAACATCCTGCACGATTTGAAAACTGATACTTTTGAACGTTGTCCTCACATATACAGCTTCATATGTATGAGTTTACTAACTCCGTAAGTTTACTCGGTAGCTCACGTGATACAGCGTTGCACTTCGGTGAAGAAGAGCTCCGGTACGAATCCCGTCAAACTACAGTTCAACAAAACAGCTCAAATCTGCATAAGGAAGTTAAAATAGCATGGCTGCATCAGCGAATACGTTTTTGTATTACTTTTTCATTTGTTAACACTTTCGGGTAGGTTTAGGTTTGGGTTTGGTGTAGGGGATACTTCCAACTTCATAGAGCTTAATCTTTAGCGACACTCACCGGATATTTGAATTATGAATGGCAGTAAAACGTACCTCAAGCAGCATAATAAAAACACTGCAATACGTGCCTGTACCAACGTAATACAAACGTGTCACGGTCACGTATTAAACGTGTGTTTTAGCGCCACTCTCTGGACATTTCACTTTGAAACTGCCGCGAAACGTGCTGCAAGGTACATAATTACGGTGTTGCAGAAATGTATGTAGAGACACGTATTTCCAATGAGCCTGGGTTGCGAAACTCACTGCTGGAAGAAAGTCATCCCTGAACAAAACAAAATAAAAGTAAAACAAAACAAAACAAAACAAAAAACAAAATAAAGTAACGCAAAACAAAAATAACAAAACAAAAAAGCAAAGCAAATAAAAAAAGGAAACAAAAACAATGGAAAACAAAACAAAAAAAAGCAAAACAAAAGAAGAGTAAAACGAAACAAAACACAGAAACAACAGAAAATAAAGCAAAAAAAAAGCAAAGAAAAACAAAAACAAAAACAAATATATATATATATATATATATATATATATATATATATATATATATATATATATATATAGATAGATAGATAGATATATACATAAAATCAGCTTTGAACATTATTATATTATTTGACACAATGTTTTACACACTCACTGCTCATGGTGTGACTGTCACAGTTGTTGCTCCAACCTCTTACATTTACTGAAAAACTGATTGCCCAAGTTACTGGTCTGTTTCTCTCAAACTGAGACTGTATGTTGGCATGTTGACTCACGGCTCTCACTGGGCTGTGGAGGGCTGTCAGGGCTGCTGCTAACGCTTCAACAGAGGCAGCACAGCGGAGAATAAACCAAGGATATGTGGCTCAGGGTTATGTAAATATATTTTAAATTTAGCCCTGACTTTAACCCAGGATTTTCAATGTCCTTGGTCAACATAATAAATCATGCAGTTTATGACTGGTAAATTAAGCTCTTCAAATAAATGCTAAAAAAAATAAAACACAACGTGCTGGCATTCAATAATGCAATCATACATAAGGGTTTTAGAATAAATCAATATCAATTAACATCAATACATTTTACATAGGACTGCCACAATCTTAAAATTATAAATAATTATCTGTAAATAATATGTCTTAAAACTAAAACCAGTAGTTTTTGTAATGTATAGCATGAAAAAAATAGATATTTATTTTGAGATTTGCTAAAGATTACATTCAACAGTATTATTAAATTACTAGTGTTGTACGGATCAACTTTAAGTCAAGTCAAGTCACCTCTTGTTTATTTATATAGTGCAGATTGTTTCAAAGAAGCTTCACAGTATTACACAGGGAAGTAACAGAATCAATAATGCAAAATTCAAATACGAGGAGAAACATCCACTTTTATGTCCCTAGATTTTACAGAAATATAACAATTGAAATACACATTAGGGTTACAATTTGTTTATATTTTAAAATGAAACAATATGTTATTTGGACAATTACACCTTCCTGAGCCATCAATGTGGCATTATTATTTTTTTATTAATTATATAGAATTCCAAGTACCACAAAACTGCTTGTCCCCACATCCATATGGAAAGTGCTTTATTTTGAGGTCAACAACAGGATTTTTTAATCCTTTTTTTTAATTTAAATATATAAAAGTCTATATATATTATAAAGTCTATTTTATAAAAAAAATATATAATGAAAATAGTGGTCCCCTGGAGTTGTGTCACTGGTGTTACCACTTAACAAAAGTATTTTATTTTGGAATAAAAAAAATCACACTGACTTCCTTCTTCCTATTTTCTAAACATCTATGAAAAAAGGCCCATGTTTAGTCCACTGCTTCTTTTCAGTTATCAGAAATTTTCTCATTTATCTCATGATCTCATATGAAGCTTTTAGTTGATGTCACTGGTATGACCTTTTTATTGTTAGGGAATTGTAAAAAAAAAAACTATAATACAAATGGTTTAAACTAATTAATTTAGTGAGTATACCATGATTGACAACATGCGGTTTGATACCTTGCAGCAGACATTTTGTAAAATGCATTTTTCGTGAAAATTGTCACTGGTGTTACCTACAGCAGGATCTCTTTTGTGTCACACATACAGATGAGCTGATTCACTGTTACTGATCACACATTTTGATCACTCGACTCCAGTCAGATATCATTCAGGTGGTCATCCAGATTTCAGGGAGGCTCTGAATGCTGACCAACAATACCATCCTGTAATATAATAGCCTATAAGTGACAACAACTGCAGACAAACTGCAGCAGGAAGGCTCTGAGTGTGAAATAAATTACATCTTTAACCTGCAGTTTGATTTAATCTTGTACTATTGATCTTTTGAGATGCATTACAGAATTTTACACATTCAATCTCTGGTGAATGCAAGCAGATATTACACTAGTGAGAGATGAGGAGAAAACACAGTGAGTGAGATAAATGACTAAAACAGTCTAAAAATCTACAATCTCCCTCCTATGGCAGCTTAACCTCAACTTTCATCTAGCACCAGCCTTTTTAACCATATTGTACTGATTCAGATATTGATTTACAGTGGTGTCTTGATAAATTGCATGTTAGGAACAGAAGATTTCTATCCACAGTTTTGTACTCTGTATGTGTAATTTTAGAGGTCAGCAAGACTCTGGGGTGAATTTGGAAAGCAGGCAGGCAGCAAACAGAATTTCATTTGAAGGTGTTTGTGTGAATTGATCATAGCAGCAATAAATCATTAAATGCTGACCAAATAATGGAACATAGCGCAGTAACAAGCAAATATCCATACGCACCACACAAAATTAGAACATCATATAGGACTCATTAACACTTCTGATATTTGGAACAAACATCCTCAATTCTTAACCAAAAAAAAAAATGATTTCTGTAAAAAAAAATAAAAAAAATTAGGGCAAATAAATTTAGATTAGATGAGCAAAACAAAGTGCTGATTTTTATTTATTTTTTTACCCAAAAGGTTTGTATGGAAACAGAAAGTATTGTTCTGTTCAATGTGTTAGACTCATGTCCTATATAAGTGAGCATGGGAAGTCATGCACAAACTTTCTTCCATTTTAACAACTCGAGTCTGCTCACGTTATCATTGTTTAGAATGAAACCGTGGCAGAAGAAGACAGCTGAGTGAGTATGCTGGAAGTCAGCAGGATTTCACGAGAATCTACAAAGGCAAATCACAGCAAGCTGCAAAAGCAGCCAGCAATGTGTCTGACTAGAGACAAATTAAGTAAATTCAGTGCAAATTTAATATGGCTCATCATTTTCATGTTTTGAGCATAATGTAAACTTACTCATGCCAGAGGGACCAAAGTCAAACTCCACACACGTATTTAAAGAGCCTAGACCCAGATAAGGAGAATAATTAGCTTTGGCAGAGACAGGAACTTCCTTTTAGCAAGTCAAATTACACAGTCTCCCCCCAACCGTTTATTTGTTGTGAAAATCCAATTCCCTGCTAATTTTGGGCCTACTTGACTTTCATGAGCACATTCTTATAAATGTTTAAAAAAGTGTCTGAATTTGATACACAGGATTCTAGATGAAAGACAAAATTAAACAGTCTCAGCGGGACAAATGACTAAGCCTAAACAAACCAATTCATAACAACATGTGTGTGCATGCATGAATGAATCTTAGAAGAGATTACATTATTATTCTTTTTTAATATGTATTAAACTACTCATCAGTTCTTTAATATTCGGTGTACTGATAAATTCAAATTTGGTTTATCTCTGAAGAAAAGCCCCCAAAATTCTACTACAATTTATTTAGTAGAAAACAACAATGTTCAGAATTAAATATTTATACTGTTTACATAATTTGCGCAACGTCATGTATTCTCAAGTGAGAAACACACAGGATGTTAAGCTTAACATTGGACACATTTTTATTTTAGAATCATCGAGATACTACTAAAGTTTTTATTAATATTATATTTTATTATGTTTATTATGAGCTGAATTTTATTAATATTTTTTATATTTTATTTAGTCATTTTTATTTTAATATTTAGCCATTTTTTGTGTATTTTCGTAATTTTTGGTAGTTTTTGTTTATATATATATACACACACACACACACACACACACACACACACACACACACACACACACACATACAAACTAGTCAACATTTAAAGTGGATCAAAACCTTTCATCAAAGTTGTCCTAAAACCTAAAACCAAAATGCGTTCTTGTCTCCACTTCAAAATGCGATCCACTTCAAATGTTGACTAGTGTATGTATGTATGTGTGTGTGTGTGTGTGTGTGTGTGTATGTGTATGTGCATGTGTATGTGTGTGTGTGTGTGTGTGTGTGTGTGTGTGTGTGTGTGTGTGTGTGTGTGTGTATGTATGTATGTATGTGTATATATATATATATATATATATATATATATATGTGTGTGTGTGTGTGTGTGTGTGTATGTGTGTGTGTTGAGAAGCAAGCTAAAAGATTAAAAAAAAGTTTACTAAAAGCAAGCTAAAAAATAAAAAGTTTACTTTATCTCAGTTAACATTTATTTTATTTGAAGCAACAAAAATATTTTTATGGCCTTATTTTTAGTTCCAGTTTTAGTTTATTATAATAACCTATACATAGACCAAAAAAAAGATAATTATATTATATTATAACATATAATAAATAGTAATAATAATTTATCATGCATATTAAGTACATATATGTATTTAAATAGATACACGTTTATTGTTATACCTTAAAGATTATTTCGTTTTTATTTTGTCTCAGAAACAAAATAATAATTAAAAATCTAGCTATCGGAAACTCAAGAAATCATAGTACCAGTCATGAAAAAAACAACATCAGTCGACCACTAATGAATAAAAATAAATTTCCTCTTTTAAAGCATTTGTATTTTGGTAGTTAATACTACAGTGGATTATCGCTCCAGGCAGATCTACACTGCTGATGGCTCATCTTTTATTCTAGCTTTTATGTAACATCCTTGGCTCCACTAACCTGCCTATTGTACATGGTGAAGGGAGAAAAAAACCTCACAACACTGGACTCAAATCAGCAAAAAGATCTATTTGTGCAATGACATTAGAAGTCAGGCTAGCGCATGAGGTGACTGAGAAGGGGCTCACAGAGCAAACAGTAGCTTGCATTAAGCATTTAATTAAACTCCAGCCTGGTGACATCCTGCATTAGTCAGGCTGTAGAGATGCCACGGAGATAAATGAGGTGTGGATTTTTGAAACTTTGTTCATGATAACTTCTCATTAATACTCTGAGTAATTAATGCTGGCATTCAGCGCACGGGAGCCACTAATTACACCACTGCCTCTTTACGCACACCTGAAGAAAAATGTGCAGCTGAAACACTCTCAAAACTGCAAAGCATCATGGGTTTGGCAGAAGATCACGCACAACTATGTATCTCCCTTAACACCAAAGAAGTTACAGCCACATTTTAGGAACAGGAGTAAAGATGTTCCATTACATCTTTAAAGAGTTAAAGAGTTACACTACAAACACGGCTGATGCCTTTGCCTTGTTGAATAATCTTGTGGTACATCAAGCATATAAAGACATTTCCTAGTGGAATGAATATTTCAAAACTTACAACAAAGTAGTTTTGTTTCTGATTGCTTCATGTTTCTTGTTGTTTCTCTAGTGTAAATGCAACTATTGCTGATGTAACAGGACAAGAAAAATGTGTGGAAATCTGGAACTGCTTTCAGTTATGTTGTAATGCAGTGGTTCTCCGGTGGTTTTGCTTCAGGAGACAGATTTAATATTGGAATCGAGTGGCAACACTAAAATTATGGCACAAAAGTAAACTAAAACATCCCAAATGCAATTCACAAACAAAAGACTCTTATGAACTGGTTTATTTTAACATATTTTAATTTTTATTTTTATTACACTTACATAACTTAAATGTATCAGTAATACAAATAATAAATACATTTAATTGCTATAATTGCTATAATATACAGTGCCATTCAATAGTTTGGGATCAGTAAGAATTTGAATGTCTTTTAAAGACGTTTCTTCTGCTCATTAGTATTTATTTGATCAAATATACAGAAAAAAATGAAATATTGTGAAATAGTATTAAAATGTAAAATATCCGTTTTCTTTTTTAATATACTGTAAAATAGAATTTATTCATGTGATGCAAAGCTGAATTTTCATCATCCATTACTCCAGTCTTCAGTGTCACATGATTCTTCAGAAATCATTCTGATTTATTAACAATATGAAAGAAATATTTTTTTTATTATTATATACTCTACAATTCTAATGTTTGGGGTCAGTATTTTACCAGTTACACTTTACAGGGAACAATTAGGGGAAGGGCTGCCGTGACAAAATCTGCTACAGGAAATTAACTCCTTGTTTGCGAGCAGACCCATGACTGAAAATATGTCACTTAATAGCTTAATTACATGATAAATTGGCATTTGCTGCAAAAAGGTTTGGTTTCATTGTGAAATCACGTCCTTTGAAAGAATGAAAAATAGCACTGGAAATTTGAGTCACCACTTGTAGATAAATGTATCGGGGACAGTGTCTCCTTTTACAACTAGACCCTGGCGTTGTCAGTGCACTATTTATTAGCTCAGCTCACAAATGTCAAATCTATATACTGTGCAGTGTCACTAGCGCTTACCAGTCATTTTTCACTGGTGCGCTCATGGCCTCTGGAATCCCAGATAAACGGGTCATCATCTCATCCGGGCCGGCTCCTTCATCTCTGAGGTCAAAGAGCTTATTACCTCTCTGAGAGCTTTATAAATAACAGTACTCAAAAAGAAACAAATAAATAAAAAGAAAGAAAGAAAGAAAAATACTGCTGAAGAATGAGTAGGCTTCTCCTTCAAAAAGTATCAACTGCTTTTTCTTCTCATGACCTTCCACAAAATTATTGCAGTCAGTAGCAAAGCGATATATACTGTAAAAATGTTTTGTAGGGTAACACAAAAAAATGTATTTCATGCAAGGACAGACGATGACGTGATGCTCTGAGAACACTACCTCATGTGTCTACACTGAAAGTCAGTGAGCTATTGCGATGCAACAAAACTAGGTTGTATATTAAATATCATATAATCTAACAGAAAATGTAACGCCAATGATATCAATAAGCATATTTGCATGAAGTTAAAATTGTTCACCTGCTATTTAATTACTGAGTATTTGGACATTACACTCATTTATTATGAGTATTGTCATCCATCGTTTGGGCCTGTCCCAATAACTACATTTGCTGTATTGGCCACTTGAGAGCGCATATACAGAAAGCAAGTGTGCAACATTTGCTCAAGTTGCATCCAAAATGACATACTATAACATGCACTATATACTCAAACATGTAATATATGAATTTTATCATTTCATTTTATCATCCAGCATTGGAGCTCCGTCACCTTCGCTTCATAAGGAAATCTGTGACAGTCGTGTGTAAGTGTCCAACAATCCAATGTTTTCACTTAATTGAGTGTATCTCGCCTGTATTTGAAATGCACTTCCAGATCTGATGAATGCCCAAGTGTGGTGCCCTAAAAGCACACTAAATCCATTAACAAGTTTTATTTAAAAGTGCAAAGTATTGAAAATCAAAATGTGCAAATAAACCTCAGTAAAAACTTGCACAATCCCTGAGCAGTGTTCACTGCTCCTATTAACTGATCTCGAGGCATCTGTTAAAGTTCACTTGACAAAATACATTCATTCGGACCACACTGCAACATCATATTAGAGAAGTTTGTGGTATAAATAATCAGAGATGGGAAGTAACGAAGTACAAATACTTTATTACTGTACTTAAGTAGATTTTTCTGGTATCAGTACTTTACTTCACTATTTATTTTTCTGACTACTTTTTACTTTTACTCCTTACATTTTTACACAAATATCTGTACTTTCTACTTCTTACATTTTCAAACCAGGCTCGTTACTTTAGTTTTGGTGGATCATTCGATAACAAATCTATAATACATCATGAATCGGTTAGTCTTGACTGGGAACGTGATTCGGCTCACACGCGCTCCACGTCTCCGCCAAAAGGTTTCTACCAGAGTAATCAATGAAAGAGACTCGAGAATGAAGTGGATCAGAGAGGAAAAACTACTGACCTGTTCAGGACTTCAAGTGCAGGTCAGTTTCATCTGTAAATAGGCTGTAGTTTTGTGTTTGTTTACTTAGTTAAGAATTAAACTGCTAGCAACTCTTAGCAGTAGCAGCCAGATGATTAATAATAGTCTACTGTAAACTAAACTAAACTAAATTACTATCATCACTCAAAATACTGTATGATAAAGGACATCATTATTATCTACTCTAAAGTTACAGTAGTAATTTAGCAAACATCGTTTTATAATACATTTAGAGGGAGCTCGGGCAGATAACAACACAACCCTTACAAAAATTCAAACCAAAAACCATGGTTATAGTTAAACAATTTAACCATGGTTTTGCTACACTAACTATAGTCTAACCATGAAATGTGTAGTAAAACTATGGTTGTAAATTAAAACAGATTGTAATCAATCTGCCAAAAAAACAAACAAATAAAAAACATGGTTACTATACTTTTACTGTAATAAACCATGGTTAACTTTGGTTAGAGAACAATATGACTCATGATAATGCAATAACATGTACAGTATTAGGATTTTTCCTTAAATATATTGTCATGATGTAATTATTATTGTACTAATTTTGACATTTAGGCAATTTAAAAGTATAGTTTCGCTAAATCTATAGTATTTAATTAAGTCATTATAAGATAGAACAACAACACATGGTCATAATGTGATACTTTAAATTGAACTAAAATAAAGTTATGTTATAGCAAACAGAATACAATGAGGTGGTTGTTTTGCAACAAGGTGGAGACAGTTCTGTTCATAACAGCAGATGGATGATGGGAAAAGTGACAGGTACAAGAAAATTAGTGACGAAAATAAACACACACAAAGTAAGATGTAGCGAGATATCATGGAAAATGAAGAGACTGAAAAGGAAAATGCAAGTGAAGGTGCAGTTCAATGGAGCACCTTTAAGAATTTTGCATGTCCCCAGCCTAAGGTTTTAAACCTTTTTTTAAATGTGATGGCCATACAAAAAAAAAAAAAAAGGGTTGTCCATGTTTCAGAATTTGTTGTGGGTGCATGGGATGGCCTGGATGAGTGTGAGATTTCCCGGCCTGAAATTTTGTCCCAGTCCTGCCCTGTTCTACATGGTGGTTGTTCAGTCATGATACATTCATTAGCTAACAAAATATTAAATGTAAATTAATTTGTATTAATGTGTCAATATGACGTGAGGTCCAGTTACCAGCGTGACACTAAAACAGGTAGTAGTAATGGGTACTTTTTACTTAAGTAAATGTCATAGCCAATACTTCTTTACTTTAACTTGAGTAAAAAAGTGTAGCCAGTACTTCTACTTTTACCAGAGTATTTTTAAACATGAGTATCTGTACTTCTACTTGACTGAAGGATGTGTGTACTTTTGCCATCAATGTAAATAATTACAAAAAGTAGGCATTTGCTTATATTATTGTCTTATTTACCCGTATTTACAATAGTTGCATTGTAACTTTTACCTTCTGCGCACTTTACCCGCAAATAACCACGTACAAATCACAATCAGGACTTATTAAATAAAAAAATAAGGTCGCAAGTGTGGTTAATGGGACAGGCCCAGTAAGCAGATGCGGATAAATGATTTCTGTCAATGCCCGTGTACAGTATCCACAACATTGTTTACACTTGTATCATACAGGATTTAATGACACAAATGCGCGACCCAACAAACTGAACACAACACACTGTATTATTTAGGCCAACGTTCACCGCAAACAAACTGGCAATGAACACCTACCACAAGAGCACGTTACAAGTAACAACATAAACAGTATCACAAACATTTAAATAGCTAATTAAAACTAAAAGAGTCGGTGTTCTCACCTTGCGATACGTCCAAGAAAATTGTTCCACAACGCCATTAAAGTTATGTTTTCTCAACAGCTGGCATTATGTACAGCATTAAAGAAAACGAGTTGATTTTCCTCTTAATAGATCCTGTCGGCTGTGGTTTTATAACTTGCTGGCTTATCCAATCATATTTATTTATATTTAATCAAACAAGTTTATTTAAAAAAATTAAATACTATTAAATATGCGCTGTTTCTACAGTACATCGCGCCCCCTGCTGGTCTGGCGTTTAATGGTTTGCCCATGCGCTCTGCCCATGAACTGGTTTAGAAAAATAGAACAGGTAGAAATAGTGGTAACACTTTAGAATACTGTTCCATCATTAATGAATAACTACACAAGAACACATGAGTAATGCAATATTAGCACTCTAGCAACTACTAGTAACTAACAAGAAACTCTGATTAATGAATTAGTAAGTAATATTGCTTAGTCGAATGTGGTAGTTCACTATTAGCTAATCAGTAACTATTATTTTTTCATACCTCCCTAATAACTACTAAGAACTACAGTATACAGGTTCATAATTAATATGAATAATACATAATGGATGAAAGAATGGATGAAACACATTTGTCCGTGTTTCACTCAGTCTCGAATCGCGCTCACGGAAAGCGCTCGAGAAACAGTATCTCTTCCGCGGCTCGGTAAGCTTTCAACTGTTTTTTTTTTTTTTTTTTTTTAAGTAAGAGACAGAGACTGTACGACATTCATGTTACATGATTTGGCTGGTTTTTACATAGAGAGCGTGACAGCACACCACATTAAAATAAATTATCATTCATGTTTTCATAACCGCTGGCCAAAATCAAAAACGAAACTAACATTAAAACATCTTTGAGAGCAAGGGGCCCCCCTGGTGTTTCGGGGGCCCTACGCAGCTTGCGTATTCTGCGTATAGGGAGGATCGGCTCTGGTGATCACTCCCTAGTAATTACTGAAGTCATTGTAAACTTTTGAGGTTTTTGTAAGGTTTTGGTTAGTAATTCATTTTGCTAGATTTGGTAACACTTAAATAATTACTAGTGGGTTACCGTGATCTTCACTTTAGAATACTGATCCAAGTAATTAGTAGTTTCTTCAGAAGGATGTAGTAACACTTGAGTAATTAGTATCCGAAACCTTACATATATCTCAAAAGCTTACAATGATGTCAGGCAATATTAGGGAGTTATGATGATTTTCACTTTAGAATACTGATCCAAGTAGTTAGTAGTTTATTTAGAAGGATTTGGTTATACTTGAGTCATTACTAGTGGGTTACCATGATCTTCATTTTAGAATTAATTATTCATTATGCATAATTAACATTAATTATGAACTTGTATACAGTAGTTCCTAGGAATTCTCCAGGATATATGAAAAAAATAGTAGATATTGATTAGCTAATAGTGAACTGGGTCATTCTTTGGAAATGTCCATTTTTATGTCTCTAGGCTTTATAGAAATATTACACTTGAAAAAAAAACACTTTAGGGTTACAATTTTTTTATATTTTAAAATAAAACAATGTGTTATTTGAACAATTACACCTTCTTAAACCATCAATGTGGCAATATTTGTTTTTAATTAATTATAAAGAATTCCAAGCACCACAAAACTGCTCGTCCCCACAGCCGTATACAGAGGGAACGTGCTTTATTTTGAGGTCAAAAACAGGTTTTTCTTCCATTTAAAATAAAATAATGTATTAATAACTATCAAATATATGATGTAAATTACATAAAAAAAGCCAAATAAATATTATAAAATATATAATGAAAGTAGTGGTCCCCTGGAGTTGTGTCACTGGTGTTACCGTTTAACAAAAATCATTTATTTTGAAATAAAAATCACACTGATGACATCACTTGACTTCCTTCTTCCTGTTTACTAAACATCTATGAAAAAAGGCCCATGATAAGTCCACTGTCTCTTTTCAGTTATCAGAAATGTTCTCATTTATCTCATGATTTCATATGAAGCTTTTAGTTGATGTCACTGGTATGACCTACTTTATTGTTATGGAATTGTAAAAAAACTATAATACAAATGGATTAAACTGCTTCATTTAGTGAGTATACCATGATTGACAACATGTGGTTTGATACCTTGCAGCAGACTTTTAGTAAAATGCATTTTTCACGAAATTTGAAGATCAGTTTATGTTTATGTTCTTTTACTAACTGCTTTCACTAATTGCCAAATGTATGTCAAATGTAACAATTTAGTCTCATCTATTAATTATAGTTGAAGAATAAGGATCTTTGGTCTAATGTATGTCACTGGTGATTCCATATTTTTTGGCTGTCACATTAAATAAAATGTGTCACATGTGGCATGATAATAATTTTACATCCATTAAATTCTGCTACACTCAAGAGTTAAAGGGGACCTATTATGCAAAAATCTCTTTTATAAGGTGTTTGAACACAGTTGTGTGGCCGCAGTGTGTGAAAACAACCAGCCTATAATGTTAAAAATCCTTCCACTCATTTATTTATAATCTAAATAATCATAAACAGTCTCTCAGAACGAGCTGTTTCAAATTCTCCCTCTGTTCACGTCACCGAGGGGAAAACGTCCCGCCTATTTGTGATGCTGCCCTATAAGCATAGACACAGCCCTGAGTGAGAAGCTGTGGTCCGCCTCCGCCATTACTGATCACTTGCTGTAGCTGCTGAAGATATACAATGTCAGCACCAAAGAGGCTTTTCAAGTGTTGTGTTTTGGGATGCACTAACAAACATAGGAGTCTCCATAGACTCCCTCCATCTGTGGTCTTTTTATGTGCTCCATTTATGGTCTTTAAATAAATGCACAAAAAAATATAAAAAATCATTAAACTGTCAATTATGTGTATTCATAAAATCAAAAGGTAATCTAATAATGTGGTCTAAGTTTAAGTGTAAAAAAAAATAAAAAAAAATAAATTAAGACATCTTGCCATACCAAAAGTGGACGTTTCTGTAGAATGTTTCATCTGAGTGCTATTACTTACTAAATCATTAATCAAAGTTTCTTGTTAGGTAATGGTAGTTACTACAATGTTAATAGTGCATTAGTCATTTGTTCCTGTGTAGTTACTCATTAAAGATGGAACAGTATTCTAAAGTGTTACCGAAATAGTTTCTTTTTTTTTTCTTTTCTTACAGCGTAGCCTACTCTTACTTTTTTGAGAAGAAGAAAAACAAATCTAAGTGTACATGAATTCGAAGCTGGTTACCTTTCACAGTCGTCTTCTGTCTAGTGTGCAAACTTCAGTTTAGCTGTCTGACGCCTGTCATTCATTGTCTGGGAGTTCAGGGCGAGCCAGGTCACTCATAAATCATTAATGTGACAGCAGTGTGGCTGCTCCAGCATGTTCAGATGTCTCGGTCTCTGGGGACGATGTGGCCGCTGGTGACTCGTGACATTAGACATTGTGACATCCTCAGATTCTCCTTCCTCCATATCTCAAGACAACCTGGGGATGTGGCCGTCAGACACCCCAACCTGAAATGGGCCGATTCTCATCGCTAATGAGGTGCTAATTACATAACATAGGCAAGGATGAAGAAGAAAGACATCCAGTGACCCAGTGTCACAGAGTTATCTAAAGATTAATTGCACACTTTGATAAACCTGTATCAAAAATGGAGAATGGTGCTGGGCACAATCGCGGCATGCAAACTGCGTTTAGCGTTATTTTTTTAAAGTGGTGTGCTTTTCTCAGGGCATAATAATTTTTGTCAAAACAGTGCAGATTAAAAATAAATGATCAGCGGCATGATTCATTCTTAGTGTTTTTCATTTGTGCTTATCTAATTCACAGTGATGTAACAAGCGCTGGAGGATTATTTCCACTACTCATTTTAAGAAATTAGTTAACATTTATGAATCTCAGGCATTACCCACTACATTTTTCTTTGTACTGTATTATGATTTTCATGCATGGCCTATAACTCGTTTCAGCTGTCCTTTTTGTGTATAATAATGAATTTAAGATTTAAGATTCTGCAAAATCGTTACAAGGAGGGGAAAATTTACTGACATTGAACTTAATAATGATCATAATTTATATTCATGTTAGAATTTACTGCACTTTTAGGCTTTTTAGCAGCTAATGAATCTGAAGTCTCACATAGTGACAAGAAAATTTAAAAAAGTTAGGTGGATATATACTTTAAAAAAATTTATATTTTTAATTTAGAGATTCTGATGAATTGTTTGGAGTATACTGATTGTTGGAGAACTCAGTATTCACATAATGAAAATGATTCTTTAAAATTGATTGGCATCCTAACACTGCTGGAATCATTTATAATGTCACTGATCATTTATAATGTTGTGATTGTCACAACGAGTTAGATTTAGTTCTGTTATGATTAATTGATGTTGATGTCTGTGTGGAGACGTGCTGATATGGCGTTTGGTCTCGTTCTGTATTGCGTATCTTGTCTGTGCTTGCTTGGCCTTTTGTTGTGAAAAAATAAGGAAAGTGTGTCCAGCTAAATGCAATTAGTACTTTGTTAAACGGGTATAAAACAGCTTTGTTTACCGCGGCAGTCGTCATGTGAAGTCCTCCTCTTGAGAAGACCGAAGAGTGTAAAGACCATCGACTCCACCGGGCAGGGACACCGGCTAAGGATATAAGTATCGCTTTATCTTTCTCCTCTTTCCTACTACTTGTTTCACTTCCTTTTCAGGTTTTTATAACCATTTACTATGTGTAAGTAAGTTGTGTTTTTTTAGCATGTGTGTTTGGCAGTGTTATTTTTAAGGATTACTGATAAACTACTGACGTTTGATTTGCATTTGTTATTTATTTTAATTTTAGTTACATTATGTCTGAATTTAATATGTCTGTATAGGTCTTTTATTAAGTTTTAGTTTTATTTAATTTGAGTTATTTTAATACTTCAACAAACTAAACGGAACTGAAATGATGTATGCATATATATATATATATATATATATATTATATATATATATATATATATATTGAATTTATAAATGTGTATGTATATATATGTATGTATGTATGTATGTAAATGTTAAGTTTTGAAATTTTGTTGTATGCATTTGTCATTTTTATTTAATTTCTTTATTTTTAAAATGTGTATAGGTAGTATTTATAAAGTTTTAGCTTTTAGTTTTGGATCTGTTTTTAGTTGTTTTAATACTTCAATTGATTGCTTCTGTTGTCATCATTTGTAAGTCGCTTGGATAAAAGTGTCTGCTAAATGACTAAATAATAATAATAATGTCTATTTTATCATAAAGTAAACAAGTAACTGTACAACTCCGTCCCTCAATTTTATAATGTTACAATAGTTACTCCAAACATTTGAGATGGCAATGACCTAGCACTTAGGTGAAACTTTTTCTGCTGCCCTAGAGAATAAGGCATCATGGACAGCCACATTTATAATGAAAACCCAGCTTTGAGGTTGACAGTGTCTCCAGCAGTGCAAATAGCAATTTTTTTTCAGAGGAATCAATTAGATAATGCACATGCATTTGTTAAGCATGGATTAACCAGGAACCAGACATTGATGAAACCTGGTATTCCATTATAGCACAGCAGCAATGACACAATTAATTTCTTCACAGAAAGAGAACATTACAAAGAATATCTGAATTGTGCAACCAACTTTCTCAGTATCTCAGATGACTCTTCAACAGCTTAAAATTGCTTCCAAATCTTCAGTTTGTATATGCTGTATATGTCATTTCTGATCCACTGTTGAATATTATTAATTCTTCTGTTTCTGTATGCTGCTCTAAACACTACAGTTTTTCCATTTCTGTTTTCTACTCACACCGTAAGACACCCATCATGAGGTTCACTAGCTCCTGTCATGCCTGGATCCACCCCTGGGCCACCATCAACCACACACCTGTGCCCCATCTGCCATCATGGAGTGTCATCCAAAGCCAGCCATAGTGTCTGTCATACACATGGGTTCCTATTTTATTAGAAACCATTATGATCACAATATTTAATGTGTACTGTGTTGCAATTTAAAATGTTACATTCATTAATCTTGTACATTTATTTTCTATTCTTTGCGAACATAGCTAACATGAATAATTGCAAAAATGATTTGTGTGAGTCTTGAAAGTATTAATAAGAATGTGTTAGAGCTGACTTTTGATCAATAAAATAATCTTAAAATATAAGTTAAATTTATTAAATATGTAAATATAATAATATTTAATAAAATAATAAAATGTAGCATTTAATTAAAAATATAAGTATTATATATATAAATAATTGCAAAAAATGAAAATTGATCAATCTTTTGTGGTATAGGCCCTGTAAATATGTCAGTAGTTCAAGATTGCACTCCTGTAGCTCAAATAGTAGCATGGAGCTTGCAACACAAGGTTATAGGTTTAATTCCCAGGAATGCATGAACACATAAAATGTGAATGCATTGTGAATGACCTTAAATGCTTCTGTCAAATACATGAAGGTAAGGTAAATTGCAATGACTGGACAAGCCCAGGAAAAAAAAATACAATTAAATAAAAATAAATAAACTTATAATGTTGAGTCCTGTGTCAACAGTGCGGTTGGATGTGGTCAAATTAACCCATGCATCTGTGTGTATGCACACTTTGTACGAATTTGTTTACAAATGTGCCAGCCGGAGCATTTCATCCTAATCTACTTTTCTAAAGTTTACATTTTAGAAAGTCTTTCCTTGCTACAGACACCTTTAGCTTGGTAACTGGGGTTGCAAAGCCGCTTTGGAACAATATGCATTGTT